>JAESIW010000138.1:3702591-3993084 GCA_016802295.1 Brachionus rotundiformis
TATCTGAACAAATTGTTGATGTTGAACCAAGTGTTTCAACAGCTTCTAAATTTTTAACCAAGCAATTTTTCTTCGCCATACGTTTAGCAGTCAAAGTCAAGCATACAGTCACAGTGGCCAAAAGACCCTCGGGTACATTGGCTACAATGATACCAATCAAAAAGATAACTGCATCCAACCAGTAGTACTTAAGAACGAGAGCAATGATGAAAAATGTGACACCCAAGAAAACAGCTACACTGGTGATCAGGTTGATAAAGTGGTGAATTTCTCTGGCAATCGGAGTCTCACCAGTGTCCAAACCTGAAGCCAAATTAGCAATACGACCCATGACTGTTCTGTCACCTGTACGAATAACAATACCGGTACAAGTGCCCTCTACTGCATTGGTCGAAAAGAAAGCAATATTTTTAGTTTCCAATGGATTCTCATTTGTAAATTCAGGTGATCTGGCTTGTGGTTCAGATTCTCCAGTCAACGACGAGTTGTCTACCTTGAAACCATGTGCTTGCACAACACGAATGTCAGCCGGAACACGGTCACCAAACTTCACATCTATCACATCGCCCACTACCAGATCTTCTGCTTTCACAGTCTTTTTCTCACCATTTCTAAGAGCAACAGCTTGTTGAGGTACCATGTTTTTGAACGAGTCCATAATACGAGAGCTTTTAGCCTCTTGAAAATATGAAAATACACCTGTTAGAATTACTACTACTGCTAACGCTACACCTAGCCACAAGTTATCTTTTGGTGCATCGTCATAAGTAGCCTCTGTAATACCATAGGCCAAAAAGCAAAGGAATGCACCAGTCCAGAGCAACATAGCAAAACCACCGAATAAATTTTTACAAAATTTAATCCATTCAGGTGTTGTTTTTGGTGGCGATAGAGCATTGGGACCATCTCTTTCAAGCACTTGTCGAGCTCGTTCCTCAGTTAGACCCTTTGAAATAAAATTTAATTTTTAATTGTTCTTCAATCAGAATAAAATTCCTCTACTTACTCTGCTAAGGTCAGTCTGTAAACGAACCATCAGCTCATTTAATTCTACTTTGTGCTCATCCTTTTTAAATAAAATTGTGTAATTGTTTACTTATTATTTTTTATTTTTATTGTTTAATTAAACATATATTTAAATTTAAATTAAAAATATACTCACAAATTCGACTTCTTTTTTAAGATCGTCTAAATTTTGTTTCTTGTTTTTTTTGCCTTTGATCGGCTTAGCAGAAGTTCCATTTTTGTTCGTGGCAACTCGGTAAGATTCCTCGTGTTTAGTCTAGACACATTTTATGAGTTTAATTTTACCAAATACAATCATTTTAAACTTAAAAATAAATACTTACCATTTACAAAAATTAATGCGAATCTGAACCTTGAACAATTAATCTAATTGATTTTCAAAATACAAAACTATCAATATTAACAATTATAATCTAAACAATTTAGAAATAATATATTTAATTTTTATCTCATTTGCAACTTTATTATAACTTAAACCATTTTGTACCAATATTCAAATGAGCGTTTATATAATTTTTAGATTTATTTGTATGTGTAAAATTGCAGAACTTATTTGCTTAATTATTTACCAAAAAAGTCTCATTAAAAAAAAATCCACATTTAAATTTGTTTCTCTAAATTGGCATCTTTTTCCAATATATATTTATTTATTTTCTTTTATTAATTAATCGTAGTTATAGTAATATGATTGATTTTGATGCATAGCCGAAGCCAACTTCAACTATTGGTAAATTAGCACAACTTAAATTAAAAATTATGCCTCTATGAAGAACAAGAAAATTATGTTCGATGGAATTTAACACCGGTTTCTCTCTAATTGAGATTTGGATCAAAATGATAGGGTAACCGGTAGCGTCATTGAATAAAATTAACATAATTAGCTCTCAAAAGCGGGCCTGATCATACTGGACCCTTCAACTGTCCACTTCATTTCCCCCTAAAATCAATAACTTATGATCAATCTACTTTGCATAAATTAATAATTCAATACAAATCAATCAATTTTATTTTTGATTTAAATCAAATAAAATTTGATTGAGACTAGATTTAAATTCTAGGACATACGAGCACAGACAGATTACCTTTTCCTATTATGTTAAAATATATGACCAATTCGATACTTAAATTTCTAAAAGCATCTTGTTTTTGTTTGAAATAGCATTCAGTTAAATAGGGGGTTTGTAGGCCCAGTTGTAGACACACTTTAGATCAATGCATTTGAATAGTTTACGCTTTAGTCAGACACTGACACTTTTTTAGTCTCATCTAAATTGATTGCATTGATCAATGCTCAAGATTTTTTGTCCGAATAAGCTCGAGAACATTCTCCCTCTCTCTTTCTCTTTTTTCAACAATTTTATACATCTATGCAAAATCCTATTGACGCAAATCACTCCGAAGCCTTATATTAAACTGTATCAAGTTGCTCTCGGCTCAAATGGGCCCCTTTAGCTAAGTTTCTAGTTGTTTCTAATTCAGGATGCAAATAATTTTATATTTTATTTAGCAAAAAAATCATGAGAGGAGATTTATTGTGATTATTTCAGTTAGCTGATTAATATTATGTGACAAAAATCCTTAATTTTTATCTAAACCTGAAAAACTTGTCGAATTTTTGAAAAAAATTAAATTTGAATCTTAAATTCTTATCAAGCTGAATATCACCAATAATTGTGCTTCCTAGACAAATAATTTTTTACATAATCTAATTTGCATAGCTTGTTTTATAAATTACTTGAGTTTTAATTAAAACCGAAGCGATTTTTGTTTTTTTTTTCGAAAAAAAATCGGCAATTTGCTATGTAATTTGTCTGTTTAATCCAGGCTGATTAAAGATAATATATGCCAAATATGTATCTTTAATGGGTTCTTTTTTTGCTTAATATTAACTTAAGCATGATTTATGGCACGTATTTCTTAAAAATTTTCAAGTCATGATTTATTATATTAAGCTTGAATTAGATTTTTCACAAAACTTGTTCAACTGCTTCAATTGATTACTTCCCAAAGCTTTTTCTCTTCATCAAGCTTGGCGTCAATCAGAGAACATTAAGCCCGATTTGTGTCAAATGGAAGCTTGTCTGTGTCTAAAAGCACCTAATGTACACAAATGGCTGTGTGTTGTGACAATCTGTGTTAAGAATGGAATGGCATTTTGGCTTAAATTTTACCTCTTGCAAATAAAATATCATGGGCCTTTTATTTGAATTAAAAAGCTATAAAATATTTAAATATTTAAAAAACGACCTTATTTTCAAATACCAAAACTAGAGATCGCTTTGTGAGTTTATCTTAATTACCTATGAGATATGTTAAGATAAAAGTGGTGAAAAATCTGGCATAACGCATATGTCTATTCAATTTATTCAAGTGGCTTGTAAATTCCTATCTAAGCGCTCAGAGCCTAATCACACAAATAGACAATAATTTTAATTTTATTCAAAACTAGAAAATTTTTTTATTTTTGTTTACAAAATTTAAATAAATAGTTGCTTAACTCTAAATCATCATAAAACTTTTATTCTGTTGATAAGAAATAATTGTATCCCATTTAGCTTTCTAGAGAACGCTTTTATCCAAAGCCTACTGACGCTACACGCCGAGGCTTATCAGTTATATATATTTTTGAAATCTTTAGTTTTCAAATTAAAATTATAATTTCCTCGTAAAATTTTAAATCCAGATTTGTTTCTTCTTGCCGATATTATAATAATAAATTCACACGCAGGAAATTAGACATTGACGTCACCCTCAATAACCAACAAAAATATTAAAATTAAAATATAAAAAAAAATAAATATTTTTTGCTTTTAAATAAAAGAAAGTTATTTTTATTATAAAGTGGAGTTTGTCGTAGATTAGTCCTAACTCAATCCAATTGAGACTAAAAACGACAAATATTGAAATATAACGCTTTCAGGACCGATTAACTTAATTGTATGTGTTTAAATAATAGGAAATCCTGAGCGATTTAAACACGAATAATTAAGGTAGCGTCAATAAATAAAAATAGTTAATTTTAAAAATTGATTTTTTAGTCTGATTGCTTAATAATAAAATGCAAAGAAGCGAAATTTAGCCATATTTAAACAGAAATTATAATTAAACAAAATTTATAATTAAAGGAAGCTAAAATGAAATAAAAATAAAAAAAAAACAAAATGTTCCCATTACACAAAGTTGTGCGACTAAAATTGGAAAATAAAGCTATTATTAAACCAATAACTGAATATTATTAAAAATATATCCTGGTCAATTTCTTTGTTGTTAGAATGCTTAATAATTTTAGATTTGCTCAACAGAATTCTATTAATTTTTGATCTCAGTGTTTTTTTTCCAAATTAAATACAGTAATGAATCTGAATTAAGAATCAAACACGCTTCTACTATTATCTGTCAAAAAAATGTGCTCGACTCAAGTACTATAAAATATAAACCAAACTTCTATCGCTTACTTGGCAAATTTTATAGCGTTTGCTATTTTATACAACTTTTTATTCAACTTAATATATTGTTATACATATTCATATAATATAAACTATCTTTATCATCTGATAGTTTAAATTAAGTCAGATTTTTAAAATTAAAAATTTGATTTCAAAGCATGATTTTTGAAAGTTTGAAAAATTTCTTATTTCAAACAAAACTACAATTAATTTGTTTCCTTTCTATCTAATAGATAGTATTGTTTGAAAAATTATAGTTTACCATGATAGCATAATAAACCTCAAAAGTTAATTTGATATTTTAAATTTGGTCTTATCTTAAATACTATACAAAATTTGCTGTTTTTATTTAAGTATAAAAAACTTAATTATCATTTAAATCGCTTTAGTAAAAAAAAGAAAAAAATTATGTAAACTCTTATAAAAACATGCTTTTTTCCATCGATTTCAAACTTTAGATTAAGATAAGTTCAGTTCACTTAAAACTCGACGCTTGTTAGTATCAGCGATTTAGAAATTTATTTGCGATTAGATTATCTTTGAATTAAATTTATAAGTTTAATTTTAAAAAATTAAATTTTAATTTATTGAGTAATAAGAAACTCTAAAAATTAAAAAAATACAAGATAAGGCCAGGCTCTTCAAAATTTATCCAAGCTAATATGAGATAAAAATTTTACTAATAAATTTACATTCTTGTCTGCAAACTTAATTTAAATATTGATCGAAAAATGAAAAAAAATTGTCAACTAAATCAATTTCATTTGAGTATCACGTTTTAAAATAGAAAAAAATCTTCTCCTATTGCATAAATGATATTTAAATCCATAAAAAAGAGTATAAGAATGCAAATATAGCAAACTTAAAGATTTAATTAAACTTTAAATATACTGGTATTTTTGTTTGGCTCATACAGGTAAATCTAAGTGGAGAGTACTTTCTAAATTAAAAACAAGCTCAGCGTCATTTTTGTTGTAATCAAATGAAATATAAAATTTATGTATTTTAATCTTTCTAGCGTTTATTATCCTTTCTTTGTGAACACGAATTTTCTTTCTTTTTTCTTAAATTCCAGTTATGGCGTCTCACAAAGTATCTTAAAACTATTCTCAGTTAAAATTTAATTTTCCCAGCAACCATCAAAATTTTACCGTATTTTCCATGTTTTACTTTTATATCATAAATTATATCATAGAGCATTTCAGCTTTTTTTATTTGCCTGGTATTTTAATTTTTGATCCTGGAAAAAGATTATTATTCCGGAAAAAAATTAAATTCAGCAATCAATAAAACAACAGGATTTAAATATAATGATACTGTGCAATTAGATAAAAACCCTTGATTTTCCTTCAAATAAATCCTTATGTACAAATAATGTATGATTTATATGTAACATTTTTAAGTGATTAGACAATTTGCCAATTTAAATCTTACAATCTAAATTACCATTAAATAAATCTGCAAAATTCAAGTGATTAAACTTGATTTATTATCTTATTTGAATATCTAGTTTATCACTGATTCATTAAATTTTAATTTAATTTTAAAAAGAAAAATGCTAGTTAGACTTATTTGATTAAGTTTGACTGAATGGGTTTTATTTTTTTTTTCAAAAATATTTTTCTGTCTATGTTCGCATTTAGATTTTGCTTTAACTAGTTTAAGTAAATTAGATTTAGTGACCTCGATATTAGCAAGCTAAATTTTTAAATTCTTACTGAGAGAGTTACAATTTTCTGGAAAAACCTATTATGATAATATGGTATGGTTTCAAGAAAAATAAAAAGTCTTAATAAAACAAAAAAAAGCTTTGAAAGAAAAATAGCTGCATTTATAGATTTAGCTATTTAAAAAACCATATTTTTGCATTTAAAGTGGTATCTTTTAGCAAAAATAAAATAAAAATTCTATGATAAAAAGGAAACAAAAATTAACATATCAAACAAATTTTGTAACAGTTTCTAGAAATTATTAATATTATCACTATTATTATCATTATGTTGGAATAAGATCAAGAGATACTAAAACATGTCTGACGTAATCATTCAAAAAAGTTAAATCCAGTATTTAGATGTCACTTTCAGAGCAAACAACGGAAGTTTAAGATAAAATGAAGTAATAAACTTCTAATCAAATTTAACTTCTAATCTCAAAAAATTAAGTGAAGAATGCTTATATATAAATGTGAATTCATCATGAGAAAGATTATAATTTTTTATTAAACCGATAAAGCGCTCTAAGTTTATTATTTTTTGATAAAATCTTGCCTCATATTAAAAGTTAAACAAACTAAAACAAAACAAGCTCGTCTTTTTGAATTTGTATAAGTTTTATAAAGATCAGATATTTTTAATAAAAAAAAAAACGTTTAAAATAAACTTTTTGCCAAATAAGCTTTATTCATAATGAATGGCTTATTAGTTTTATTTTGTATCTGATTTATTGCTTTAGCCAAAGTTATTTTTTTTAATATCTTGTAATTATCTACTTAATTCAATTTTAAATAGTTGCTTCTTAGATCATTATTTTAACATATTTTGAATTTTTAAACTATGTTTATCCAAAATACAATTTTTATGTATAAACAAGTTGAATTTTAACCTTAATAATTAATAAAACATACTTAAACAAATAGGATTTACATTAAACTTAAATACCTTTACGTCATCTAAATCAAATATCTCTTCTTGGATAAAAAATTAAACACAAAATGAAAATAAAGATGGTATTTAAGACATTAACTTTATAATTTTTGTTGGGGAATTTATTATGTGTAGATTCTTTATAACTGGCTTGAAAAAAAACATCGATTTAAGTTCTCTTAATAGAAAAAAATTCTTAATTAAATGTATTAAATTAGTACTACATTATTTTTATTTTTTTTTGAATAAAATCGGTCATCAATTTAAAAAACAGCTTAACCTGTAAAAATAAATATTTGAATATTTTTGAACACTTGAGTCAATTATTAGTATTCGATAATTATTTTAAATATATACTTAGCTTTAAATTAAATTTTTCAAATAATCTCAAGTTTGAATAAAATTTATAAATCTCTAGTAGTTGTTTATATTTTTAGGAATACCAATTTTTAAAAAACTATTGAGAATTTCTTAAGGTGTTAGCAAAAGTATAAGTCACTCAAATATCATGTTTGACTAATAAACAAAAAATAATCAGACTTTTTACTAAAAACAAACAAAAACAAATAGTAGATGAAGTTTTTATAAAAAAATTAAAAAAAAACCTGCTTGACAAAAAGTTTTTTATAAATTAATTTTAAATTCAAAATAAATAATTTTATTTTATAAAATTTTAAAACTTAATTTTTTTTAAAATACTTTATCATTTGAGCAAATAAAATAAAAAAAATTACTAAAATCTAAAATAAATTTGACAGTAATTATCTGCATTTATTATAGCTCAATTTATTGAAATTCTCTTATTAAATTCGCTAATTAAAATATCATTTGCTTGTCCAGGGGTTATATTTCCAGCTATTACTTCAGCTTCCAGTCTATTAATTTTATCTTTGATATAATTCTCAGATAATAGAATGTCAAGTAAATTCTCTTTTAAATGAGTCCAAAACCATAGTTTAACCTGTCTTTGACGCTTTTCATAAAATTCATCATTATCCAACATAGTTTGCTTAAATTCACACATTAAATTCCATAATTCATCAATACCAGTCTTTTCTCGTGACGAGGTCAATATTACCTAATTAAAAAAAAAATACCTTAAAAAATAAGTACAATTTAAACAAACATGAGGCGCCCAATGCTTGGATTTTTTCCTTATAAACTTTGTAGCACTTAAATATTCTGATTTAACTCTTCTTGCTTCTTGCATCAAATCTTTGTCATATTTGGTGACTGCAACTATATCAGCCAATTCAACAACTCCCTTTTTTAATCCTTGCAGCTCGTCTCCACTACCTGGTGGAATCAACAGCAACATACAATCAACCATGTTCACTATAGCATGTTCAGCTTGACCAACTCCTAAAATCAAAAATTATCAGAATAAATCAATCAGTATAAAAATTAGGGATTTGGGGTTGATGGTCTCACCAGATTTAAAATGGACCCGTCAATAGAAAAGTGCATGTGCGAAAGCGAGTAGGGATCTTGGAAAGCCTAAGTTTAAAAACAGTAAGAAGGAGAAATTGTTGTCAAAACTGAATACATCCATGGTGGAATCCAAGTATGAATGCATTAGAGGAGAACGGACAACAAAGATCCTTGTGTCGCTAAGAAGTATGTCGTATGAATTGAAGCTAGCTAGAGTGGGTTTGACAAGGTTGAGTTAAAAAAGAGTGAGAAAGGATTTGATTGAAATGTCCAAATTAGTGAATGGACTGCAGTGAGCGCTTTACTTTCTCAACAGAGTTGTGGGATAAGTTAACAAAAAATTTGGTAACATCAAAATCAACCCCATTCTTTAAAGATATATTTAATGGAATAGGCTGTTACAGCCAACACTGCCTTATGGCGTTGTTGGTCTGAGACATTCTACATGTTATGTGTCGGAGTACAACTAACTTACCAACTGTTTCTACAAGAACCACATCAAAGTTGGCTGCCTCACATAACAAAATAGTTTCCAATGTTGTTCTTGTCACACCACCTAAATTACATTTATTAGGGGACGATCTTATATACGCATTATGATCTCTGGATAACTCAGGCATCCTAACTTTATCACCAAGTATTGATCCTAGTTTTGATAAATTTTTTATTAAATTTCTTTATTTAATAAATTAATCAGAATTTTTAACCTCCAGTAGACGAGGAAGAGGGATCAACTGTCAATACAGCTAGACGAGCCCCTATAGTTGATGTGAGATATTTTCCGAATGTTTCAATCAGAGAGCTTTTTCCGGCACCAGGTGGACCAGTTATTCCTTTAGAAAATATTTTATTATTATTTAAATTTTGTTTTTATTTGTCAACTTTCTCTAACCAACTCTAAGGCAAGGATTTTCATTGTTATTTTTCTTGTCTTTTAGGCGTATCAGAACATTATTAAGCAATTTTTCACTCAAAATTTTCTTTTTGGGAGTGGTGGTTTCAATTAAAGTTATAGACTTGGCAAGCTCAGGTCTTCGATTATTAATAACTCCGTCAAAAAGGGAGCTAACATACTCTTGTTGATCTAATGACAACTTAGAATAGAATTGTATCCGCTTTTGATTAAGCTTTAAATAATCTATTCCAGTATGAATATTTTTCAATGCTTTGAACATTTTTCTTGGTAACAAAAATTAATTTATTAAGTGAAGTCATTTTAGTTTATGTTTAAGAATACGAATACTAAATTCGTTTCTATTTTAAGATGAATAAATTTAAAATTAAAAAAATTAATTTATTGAATATTTTATTAGCTTGAAAAAAATAAATAAATGTTAACTAAATCTCTGTTTATATTCTTTTAACAGTATGTCAAAACAAATCAAAACAAAAAAAACATCGAAAATCCTAGATGAAATTTATATTCAAAACAGACTATAAAAAATTGACTAAAAATACTAATGTGTTCAGGATTCTGAATTATCAGAATTTCAACTAAAGCTTTCGATTTATGGGGCCCTGTGGCTTTATAAATGAGGTTTATAAGAAAATAGTGAACTTTTTTTTAAATACGAGTGTCTAAAGACAAAAGTAAGCTAGATTTTTTGAAAAACAATACCAAATACTTGTTTTAGAAGAGAATAAAAATAAAATACGATTCTTGCTATGCGAGAAAAATGACTTGGCAAAAAAAAAAGCTTTTTTAGAAAATTATTTATAAAGAAATTCTCCACATGCTCAATTATTATCTTACATTCAATGCATGGCTTCTTGAGTCCCTATGAAATTGTTATTTATATTATTAATATTTAAAGTTTCATTAAAAATAAGTCGCTTAAGCTCTTCTTTTGGCAATTCATCATTTTCGAATTCGATTGTGAAAGGATATTCGCAAGTAGGCTAAAAATAGATTAAATTAATTTTGCTTAAATATTTTTAATTAAATTAGAATAAGCTACTTCATCTTCAGGATCATAGTATTGTCTTAAATAGGGATGACCTAAGGCCTCTTCTACAGTTATTCTCTTGTTAGGATTGAATGTCAGCATTTTGTCCAATAAATCCAAGGCTTTACAATTATCACATAAGTAAACACATTTTTATATTTCAAAAGTTTTAGTATACCATGCGGATCGGCATTTGGAAAAATTCTGTCAAAAGGAATTTTGGGTTTTTTAGGCAAATTGATCAAATAGCCTCTAGCTCTTTCGTTTTGAATACAATTCAAATCTTCCTCGCTAGGTGATCCAATTATGTTTAAAATATGGTTTAATTGGTCAAGATAGTGCTTTCCTGGAAAGAGTGGCTTGTTGTTTAGCATTTCAGCTAGAATGCATCCAACACTCCAGACCTTGGGAAAATTTGTTTTAATCCAATTTTAAATATTAAGGATCAATTTACATCGATTGATTTATTGTAACCCTTGGAATTGAGCATGATTTCTGGAGCTCTGTACCAACGGGTGGCCACATATTCAGTTAAAAATCCAGTGTGATCGTGCTCCGGATCGGCTATTCTCGCCAATCCAAAATCACATATCTTTAATAAATATTTAAATTTAATAAAAAATTCATAGTTAAAATTTTTTTAATAGTAAATAATTGATATAGATATTAAATATAAAAACATAAATTACTTTAAGATCACAGTTTGTGTTCAAGAGCAGGTTACTCGGCTTTAAGTCGCGATGCAAAACGTTCGAGGAATGAATGTATTTCAAACCGCGCAGGATCTGGTACAGAAAATAGCACACATGCTCATTACTGATTGTCTGTGTCTTTAGCAATTTATGCAGGTCTGTCTCCATTAAACACTGAACAATATAAACGTCTTTCATTTGGTCAATTGTAGGTGCTCTTATTATATCTTGGATATTGATTATCTTTTAAAAAATGATTACATAACTTCCTTTAAAAAAAAAAGCATCTGCCTAATATAATTTCATTTAGGCTGATGCTTTTAATGAGAAGCTAAATCACATTTTCATGTCTGAATCTGGTAAGAATTTTTATCTCTCTTAAAGTTCGCTGGCAATAAGTCTGGTGCTCAAAAGGAGAAATTTTTTTGATCGCTACTCGAGAATTATTTTGGTTATCATTAGCTGAACTTTAAAACAAAAAGATAATTGGTGATCAGACAATTACTAAATACCAAAGTACTCACACAACCATGCCATAGGCTCCTTCGCCAATAAATTTCAAATTGGAATACCGCGGACCAACTTCAAACGGCTGTCCTCTTACTATTTCAATGTTCGGATTTTGGGCATCTACTACTGAACCATCGGACATTTTTATGAAACTATTGCCAATTAAATTTATCTTTAAATCTAAATTTAAATATAAGTAAAATTATGTCTAGTGATAAATTAGATTTTAGAAGTGCAAGATTTGTGTGGAATAAAGAGCAATAGAAATTGCTTTCTTTCTTGATTTATTAAATATTTTGCATAAAAAATAATGTAATAAAATCAATAAATAATTCTTAATCATAGAAAATAGTCATTTTTGTTTTTAAACTTTGTAATAAATATCCAGGACAAAAGGATTTATCCAGCAAATGAGCTACAGCTCTGTGGAAAGCTAACTTAATCGAGAGACTTGCATATTCATTAATGAGTATAATTAATAAAAGCAAAAGAAAAATTACTTGTTAAAATGCGTAACTACTTGTAAAAAAAAACTCTGCGATTGAATAAATCTTTATAATATTGGTTAAACGATAGGTTTCAGTGCTACAGTTAAAGAGAAAATTTTTAAATTTTAAATGCGTGCAAATAAAATTATAATAAATTTAATCTTCAAAAATTGAATATAAACTCAAGTGAAATTATAATAAATTACCAATTTTAGCTTCATTTAATTTAGTTTCAGTTTTCATACTGTTAAGAAATAAATTATCAGAAACTAAACGAAGATTTTACTTATTTTTTTTAAGTATTCTTTTATAATAATTTAATTATATCTGTGCGCATAAGAATTTTTTTTATAAGTTGAAAATTTAATTTACGATATTAATATCTTATGTATGAGACAGTAGTCAAAATATTTAATATACCATTTAATTAATTACTCCTGATAAATCATTTTGTTAGAGTAAGTAATTTCCTGAAACTGTTCAACAACATGTCCTCTGCCTCTGCCAATCTGACTCATGAATTTTAACTAATATTCCCGACACAATTATTTTAATTAGAAATTAATTAATTTTTGGTTAGATTCCTATTTAGTTTTTTGTGGTAAATTGTTAAATGCCTATGGTATTTACTTAGCTATCTTTAATATTTTATATTTTGAATTAAAGAGAAAAATTTTCGAATTTAAATACTTTCAAGAAAAAATAATTGATTAGATTAATAAGAAAAATCTAAAAGTATAAAATATTTAAGTAATTAAAACTAAAATTTTCCCCAAAATACTAATGATTTTTTTAAACATGTTTCATATTTTGTCAAAAATTTTTAATTTAAAATACTAATTTTTACCTAGATATTGAAATAGAATTGTTGAAATATTTTCGTCATAAATAATAAAATATATAGGTGCTTTGAAATTAATTTGAAAAAATCATTCTTAAAAACAATGTATTTATAAGACTTAATAAGTTTAAATGCAAATTAAGAAAATTAATTAGTTTATAACTAATAATTTTCAGTGAACAAAGCTTTGAAGAAAGTCAAGGGAAATTATTATATAGAAATATAAAGCATTAAATTTTCTAATTTAAATTCTCAAAATAAATTCTTCTCACCGGATTCTAATTTTTCATAATTTTACACGTTTTTCAAAATGAGTGTCATTAAAATTGATTCTTTAATTATAAGGTTTTTATGTTTTATCTTATAGGCAAATAATTAACTTCAAATTTTTTATTTTGCAAAAACAAAACTCGTTTTTATAAAATAGAAAATAAACCTTTAGAAAAAAAATTTACCTCGATTTTTTTTAAGGTAAAAATAATTTAAACTTTTTTATTACCTTATTTTTCATCAAAAATGAGATCATCGTAAATTACATCTAAAATTTTATTCTTTCTCTCTCTCTCTCTCGAAATATTTATATCTTTTTGATAATCAAACCGTATTTATAATTAGAAAATATTGAAAAATTTTAATTTATGATTATTTTCCATTTATAATTAAGCTTTCTTAATATCTAAATAAATAATAAATTTGTTTCAATCAATTATTAATTTAGAGACCTAAGAATGCCTAAAAATTATCTTTAAGCTTTAGAAATGAAAATTGTATTTTTATTTTTCTAAATAAAAATTTTACGCTAAAAAAGTTAATCACATAGTTGATTTATTTATGGAATTTTTTTCCAATTTTAGTCTTTTTTTTGTTTAAAAATCCATTAATGTTTTAAAAGCAATTTTGATTTGAAATTATATACTAAATGTTATTTTAAATCATCTAAAATAGCAACAATTATTATAAAATAATCAATTTGTTGCTTATTCCAAATATTGTACTTGATGATTCAAATTAAATTAATTTATTGAAATAAATTTTATTTCTAAAATCAATAAAATCAAAAATTATTAAAATAAAATGATCCTTTAAAAATTTTTGACAAATTTAAATCATTTAGAAAAGCAATATTCAAAATTTGAATTTTATTTTTGCTTGGTAAACTAGAACTAAAAAAGATAAATCAAATAAAATAATATTTTGATTAGCTATTACAAATTTAGATTAATTAAATATACTGGGAAAAATTTGAAATTTATCTGTGGCATTTACAAATACCACATTTTTATTTTGCCAATATAATTTTTTTATGTATATTAATAGGAATGCTTCAATAAGATTATTTTGCTAAAATTTCAAAGCTACAATTGATTGTATTATTTTGGTTGCTACTTCATCTATCCAAAATCCAGATATCAAATATATTTGAATATAAAGTCGTGCTGTTTTTCAGAGACTGGATCTAGATTGTTAATTAATCATTTTTAGTTTTAAAAATTCGTTTTATGAAAAGCTTATTTTTAAAATAAATAATAAAAAATTTAATCAACTAAAAATATTCAGAATAAAAGACGAATTAACATCTATAAAAACTTTTGATCAGGTTAAATTAGAATAATCTTAGACAAATAAAGCGATTTAGCATAATTTGTGTTCATATTGCTGCTAAAGCTAATGATGACATGTGATCAGCTTTTGAATAATTTAAACTTATCTATTTTCATTATAAAAATTCATTTATTCTTATCAACCATTAGGTATATATTTAAATGATAAGAAAATAAAATAATCATGGTAAAGCATTTTTTTAAATGGTAAAAATTTATTTTTCTTAGAGTAATCCTCAGCTATAATCATTTATCTAAATTATATTTTAAAGAAATTTAACTATTTTATTAAAGAAATTTATTAAGATGGGATCAAAAATCTAATTTTAATAGGTCAAGTAATTCGATCAAAAAGGTATTTAATAATCTCTTTTTTTTTAATATTTTACAAGTCTGGTTCATCACATATCACTCAATACTAATTTGATACATTTAAGTCTCCATAGACGCCATAGAAAATTATTATTTTTGTTTATTTTTAAGTTACAACAAATCGATTTCCAATCAATAAATTTGGATTCGATCAACATTCTTAAAACAATGTTTTGAATTACAGTCTGTTTTGTTTTAGAGCTCAAACTGTTTTTCATTTTTTGGCTTCACTAAGTAAAAATAATCTATTGATTTTGAAGATTTAAAGAAAAATTAATGAAAAAAAGATTAAGTTATCATAAAAAAATTGTTTATTAGTATCTTAATTAGGCTATTTAGGAGTTCAAGTGAAAAATTTGATTAGGAATATTCATGAGGAACATGTCTCGAGCGGACTTAAATCAAAATTAGAACTATTTATATGAAAATTCGAGTATGATCTAAAACCACAGACAATTTGAACGCAGTTCAAAAAGCTTCTAATTTTTTCCAAGAATTTGAAAATATTTATTTCTTAATTTTGAAATTTCATTTTCAATTTTAATGAGCGTCATCATATGAACATTTGATTAAAAGTCCGGACTCTCTTTGTAAATTAGATTTTCTGTTTTGTGCATCTTTAAAATTACCAACATGATGAAAATGTATAATAATGAACAGATTAAAAATATAAATGTGCTATAGTTACTGGTACTTCCAAATTAAGTTATTAGTCTCTATTTTTTTGGCTAAACATGTACTTGCATAATAAAAAAAAGAAAACTTCAAGTCGTCAACACAATATGTATTTTTTGGTTTTTTTCAAAGAACTTAAGAGATTGGCAAAAAAGAATGTTTTTTATATAAGCCATGAAATCTTAAGAAAAAATAGCACGCTTAATTGATAGATAATCTGTCAGATATTTTAGGATAGAGGCTTTCCATTGGCAAACAAAAGTTCGATCAACTTTTTTTAGGCATATTTTAAACGTGAATCATAATCAAATTAAGGGGATGTGCGTGCAAGATTTTTCTTTACTACCACTTTCCATAAACACCACCATCTCTATGTTAATGATATTTTTAAAAATAATATTCAATTAATTCATATTTTGCAGATAGAAAAAAAATTATTTGAAGTGAACAAAATTTTAGGGGTTATATTCAATACACTGAACAAGTATTTTTGAATCACTCTTAGTTTCATCAATTTAAAAAAATTAAGAAATCAAATTTTGGCTCTTTGTTCAACTAAACCGATCTATAAAAGAAGCATTTATATTTATTTAGATATTGTTTAAAACCAATTAAAAGCAAAAAGATGAGCTGGCAAGGATATGTTGACACTTTAATGGCCACCAAGAGTTTGACCGCTTGTGGTATCTTTGGACATGATGGCTCAGTTTGGGCAACTTCACAAGGATTTCCTGTAGGAGTCTAAGCAAATAACTTATTTTCGACATAAGCTTAATTTTTATTTAAGATGACCGCTGAATCAATTCGACAAGTAGTGTCATCAACTCTAGACAGCTCAAAAGCTGCTAGTGGAGTTACAGTTGGTGCTGATAGATACATTTTAGTAAGAGGAGATCCAGGTGTGTCAGTTGTCTTGAAGAAAGGACAAAGTGGAGTCGTCGCGTGCAGATCAGCCCAATGTAAATCGACTTTTAAGTATTTAGTTAGTTTTTAATTGTATTTTACCAAAGGTTGCATCATTGCTTTACACGACCAATCAATTAAAAGCGAAATAGCGCTGACACACGTTGGTAAAATAATAGATTACTTGACCAAGCATGGATATTAGACGAACTTTTCACACACATAAGACCGAAATAGATCTAATTAGACGAATTTATAATTTAAAAAATAATTTAACCTTACTTTAAACAAATCTATCGAACAATTTAAATTTTATTTTAAAATAATTTAATTATACAATTCAAATAAAAAAGAAATATACAAATAGAATAATATAGATTTTCTCTTGCTTCCAACTTGGATTTTTTCGGTTCTTACACTCCAACTATAATTTATTTTTATTTTTTATTATTCTTAATAAACTATTATTATTATTATTATGAGGCTTTTTATTTGTGCGAATAAAATATTTGCAGTTTTCATATATTTCCTTTTTTAATTTAGATTTTAGACTTTAGTTATATTATTTGATCGAAGATAATTTAGATTTTCACTGAATCAATTATGTTGTTGATTCTTTATAAGAATGATTTTTTTCTTATTTATTTTCATTTGATATTTTGATTAATTAAATAAAAAATTTATTTAAAATCTTTTTTTTTCTTAATTCGTTAAGTTTATAAAAAATTTTTCATTGAATATAGAAGAAAGTAATCAATTGGATAATCAACTAAGATTTTGTTTTTTTTTTAACATAAAAAGCTTGCTTATAATTTATTTTATTATCAAAGCATTATATCATTTTTTTATCAAAGCTAAATGTTACTTTGGAAAATTTAATTATTTTACATTTAAAATCAAATTAATCACATTTATCTTGTTTTATTTTTTTCAATATAACAAAGAAATAATAAACGAAAATGATTTATTGTTTAATGAATTTTAATATTTTAATGTGATTAGAAAATAATTATTGTAAAAATTCACTTTTTTTATATCTCTTTAAATATAATATTTAATCTAGTTCTACCTTTTTTATAATATTCTTAGTTCGAAATAAAAATTCATTTTATCTCATTTTATTGATGATTTTTTAGTGACCATTCTAAGATATTTCCATTAGATTAAATATTACTGTTTAAATATATTTAAAAATAGTTCAATTAAACACTTATTACACAATAAAAAAAATTTTATCTTAGTTGCCAGAAAAAAATAAGCTTTTGCTTTTTTAACTTAATATTATTATGTGAGTTATTAATGTTTCTATTTATCTTTGATCGACGTGAAGCATTTTAAATAACCCACCTATAATAGATTTATTTATTTTAGATATAATATCAAATAAATAAAAACATAAACCACCTTGTAAAAAATAACATAAAAAGACATTTTCTAAGTTCATTTTTATTATTTTTGTCTCTAAATTATTCTAATAAAACATTTTTTATGAAACTAACGTTAACAAATTTAAATTTTTTAATCATTGTTTTTTATTAATGTTAAAAGAAAAAACATAAAATAGCTTGCTTGATAAAAAACTAACTATTATAACTTTCTTCGTTTAAATAAACAAAGACTTTTCGAAGATTTTATCAAAATCGTGTTAAAATTTTCTATTGAATCAGTATAATCAGAATGTCTTACTCCTGTAAATGATAGCGGTACTTTATATTTTATGACAAAATTTTAGCAGTCTTAATTTTTTTAAGCTAATAAGCAATTTTAAAGGCTTTAGAGTTTTACAATCTTAAGTTTTGTACTATTTTTTATTAAGTAAAAAATAATTTCAATAAAGAAATAGATCATGCTAGTTTATTACGAAAAATTGGATATTTATATTTAAAAAATTTTTATCTTTAAAAACTTAATCATAACCTAAAAAATAATCGATTTCTTATAAATACAGTAAAATACTATGACAAATAGCTAAAACCTTTTTGTTGAGTGAAATGATTAATGACAAAGTAATGAAAAAAATCAACAATTGTGACAAACTGAAATTTGATTTCAACAGCGACAACTATAAAAAAAAATAAATCAGATTGTTCAATCAATTTATTTTAATGAATATTTATCTGTGATCAATTTTAAATAAGATGATTCATAATTCGTTCGACACAAATTAATCTTATCTTAAAATATTGAATGATTTAACTTAATACAGAGCAATATTTTTTACCATTAAAATATTTAATACATCAAGTATTTATAGCTGTGTCATGAAAATTTATTTTAAAAAAATTAGTATTTTAAAAAAGTATTCAGCAACACTAAAATCAATTTCCATTTTGAAATTTGCAGAAGATTCAGAGTCATAAATCATTAAACGCCTTAGACCCAATTATTGGAACCAAATAATTTGCTCCAATCTTGATCTACTCTGTTAGATCAAGCTTTCCTCAACTAAAAACCATCTATCTGCTCCCATTATACCAAGTTACTATTAGAAATTTTAATCTACTGAATGACATTCTTTTGCTCTCTTCTTTTTTTATTATGAAGAGATAATAATAATAATAACATTAATAATAATGATAATTGCTACGCTTTTGCGTGAAGTCTAGATTAATCAGACTGTAAGCAATATTAGTCACTCAATATGTTATCTAGTTTGTTTTTGAATAAGTCAATTGTTTTCGATTCGATTTCCTATGTTTCCTATTTTTCCATTTTCATTTTACTTTTTCCAATATGACCAAAATAAAAAGATTTCAAGTATGCTTTCGATGGGTTTATTCTCAAATTGTATTTCCATTAAAAATAAAAATTGTAAAGAAATTATTTTTCTACTTTATCATTTATTGAACTAAATAAATAATAAAAAAGAATCAGTTTTTATTTGTAAAAACAAAAATATATATATAAAATATAAAAATGCACACAATTTGACAGATAGATTGTAAAAAAAATTTTTGAATTTGGCAATTTTACACGAAGACACAAATTCAGCCGCTCTGCTCTGCATTCTTTGCGAATAAATTATTACCAAAATAAATATGGCTTTTTAGTCTATATTATAATTTGGCTTGGAAATTCATCTCGAAAAGCTGTTTACGTGTGCGAGTGTATGTATGTGCAAGTTAACATAAATGAACAAAAACTACACATATACACACGAACGCACAAAGTCTAACTTGGTAAAAAAAATATAAATAATATCTTTTTGAGTAAGAAAAGTATTTTCGTTGCTTAAAACAGAAATAGACCCCAAAGGTAACAAAGATGAACAGTGCCGAACAAGCCACCACATCCAGCACCATTGAACTAGGCTCTACACAGGCCCAGGCTGCTCTAAACACCGCCATATCCCCTTCGACCTCACACACACAGACCAGCCAGACTCTGATTGCCGGACCCAATCTCCAAAAAGTGGTACTCGAAGACATACACATGGACGAAGAGTACATGAATGACATTACCGAAGATTCTACATTTAAACAATTCAAATTTCAAATTTTAAACTCAGAGCTTAAGCAGATGATTGAGAATAGTATTTTAGATACGTCTAATGTTAATAAGCCTTTTCGCTATTTGACCGGAAATTTTATCCGAGTCTTTGAAAAACATGTGGAACTATTCGAAAAAATGAAAGTTCCCATACAAAAAAGAAATAACATTGTCTACGAGGAATCATTGAGGAATAACACGGTTTATTTGAGGATAAACGGTGATTGTAAACTGTGTCCCAAAATGAACCGTGTTAAGTATGTATTCATGATAAGGAGCAAGCCTGACGAAAATGATAAATTTGTGGAGGTGGAGGGCAAAAGGCGCGGTATACACAACCATTCAGGCTTCCATAATGGCGAAAACATAACCCCCAAAGTGAAACGCTCCTCGCTCCAGTCCTATTTGTCCCAGGACAATAAGATTTCCATAATGGCAAAAAAGAGGAAATTTCTCGAGGAAGAGTACGGTCTGTGCTCTAACAAGCTAGCAGTCACTGGTGTGGAAAATGTGACCGGACTGACCGGCACCGCAATTTCTCTCAACCCGACTGACCGTAATTTGATAGCGCAGATTACAAATCAAATAACTAGCAAAATAATGATCAAGCTTGACCAAATAAATCTTAAAGTAAATCAAATAAGTGACCGGTTGTATGATTTGGAAAGGAAATTAGAAACAGTTGAAGTGGCCGATATACAATTGATTAATTAAAATATTGTTTTTATTTTTAATTTAATATAAATATTTTGTTAAGTCTTTTATTTTTAGTTCGATGTGGTCTTAATAAAAAAAAAAGTATGTGTTTATATATAAACTATCTGTATTGAGATTTTCAAATTCAGAGTGTGACCAAGTGTCGATTATTCACGACCTATTATTTCATTTTGTTTTTAAAGATTTAAGAATATCTTTTAATTAATTATTTTTTTATTTATAAATTAATTTGAATAAAGATTTAAATCCATGTATTTATTTCGAAAAATTGAGAGTTTTTCATTAATTAACAATCGAACAATTGAAAATTGATAATCTAGTCCGAGAATCTTTTTATACCCATTTTTTTACTTGGTAAGAAATAGAACTCTAAGATTGATCAAACCATTTTTGGTAATGAAAACGTTATTTTAAAAAAGTTATTTTATTTTATGTTTAATTTTGTTTTGAATCAAATCGCATAAAGTACATAAAAGGCAGAAATAGTTGAAAATTTTTGCACTTACTGGTTTTCTAAAATTTAAAATTCAATAAGTTCTTATAAAACCTTATCATTTAAATTAATATCTCAAAAATATTTATCAGTAAAATTATTATTTTACTTATTTTTTACCGGATACAAAAATAATTGCTTTTTTATGAATTGAAAACTTTTCAATTCATTGAGCTAACAAACATCCAAGAACAAAGTCTAGAATGGAATAAATCATAGCTCCTTGACTGTAAGAAAATCTTTGATAGTATACACACAATCCTGTGGGCTGCATAATGATCATTCGGCCTGCCATAGAAGATAATTTACTCGATTAAGCTCTTCTACGAGAAATTCGAGTGCAGCATAATTCTTGATAAAGGAAAGTTTAAATCACTCACCATCTGGAAGCTTCTAAGTGTCTACAGGAGTCGGATACAAATGTTTTATCTTTCTAACGCTTTATCTTATTCTGATGGACAGTCTCATGAAGAAAACAAATACCAGCCCAAGAGGTATAACTGTGGGAATCAAATAAATTTTGATGATTTAGACTTAACGAATGGTCTGGTGCTGATATCCATTAAAGAAAATATATAAAATATACTCTTGAATATCTATTCAAAGATAAAATATAAAAATGTTATTTTATAATGTCAAAACTCTCATAAAAATATAATTTAATTTTAATTTTAACTCATTAATTAAGTTAAAATAAAAAATTATAAGCCTTTTTATGATGGAATTTTTCAAAATTTCCTTCTATTTTTTAATTTGAATTTATAAAGTAGAACAAAAAAAAAACAAATTCTTACCAGAAAATGTTTAATACTGTCAAATGGGGTAATTGCGATAATTCTTATGTTTAAGTTTTAAAAGAGAGGAGGGAATTTTTTTTTTTGGACTGAGTTGTATTTTAATTAATAAAAAATTCATTTTCTTTTTAATTAAAAAAATTTTTTTTGAAAAAAAATAAACGGTTCAAATTTTACAGCGTATAAACTAAAATAAGAAAAGTTATCGCTTTTACCCCATTCATTGGGGTAAATGTGATAATTTCAATTTTAAACGAAAAAAAAAGAGAAAAAAAATTCACTAGTCGACCGAGGACTTGTTCTTTTTCCAATGTATGATTTTTTGAATTTGTCATGTATCCTAGTGTGTAAGGTTGCATATGGTATGCTGTACCTTACTGAGGCTTGATGTATATTCAAAACTTTAAGCTTAATTTCATCTAAAGCTTTTTCAAGAGTTTCCTGAGTGTATTTTAAAGTTTTTTTTTAAATTTTTTATTAAAGTTTGTTCTTGACATAGCGATTTTTAAAAAGATTCAAGTTTTTTTAACGTTAAATTAAATTATCACATTTACCCCAAACAAGAGAAAATCCGTTTTTTTGGGATCGCTAAAAAGCGGTTAATTTTTTTCAAAATCTGATTTCAGATTTGAATTCAGCATAAAAAAATAAATATAAATAATTTTTTTATTAAAAAAAAGGTTCAACAAAAAAAGTTAGTTTTTTGAAAAGTCGGTTTTTTTTTATTTGTTAAAGTTAATTGTCGGAAAATTTCAAAAATAATAAAATATTTTTACGACTTTTTTATTAAATATTTTTTATTTTATTCAAAAATATTAATCCTATCACGAGCAATGATCATTCAAAAAAAAAATTATCGCTTATACCCCATTATCATATTTACCCCAACTGACAGTATTAAAATTAATTAGACAATATATTTCTTCTAAAAAATTTTATTTGATTTGTAAAATTATTACATAATTATTAAATTAATAATGTAATCGGTCTTAATCACAATGGAAATAGCCTGAATAAATATTTAAATTTATTCTTGATTCTGTGAATCTAAACTCAAATATTATTCAAAAAGTTTTGAAATTATAAATTAGATTTTTTAAACACGAAAAGATGATTTAATAATTTATGTTAAGCCTTTAGTTGGAAGTAACTTAACAGATATAAAAAATTTATTTATAAAAAATCTAACTTGTTAGCATGACCTTAGATACCACGTTAATTAAGCTTTAATCTAAATTTTTAACTTTTTATTTCCAACAATGGAATATTTTATTGATTCTAAACTTGAATGAATCAAAAAAAATCTAATTCTGATAAAGTTAATCAAAAAATCAAATCAGTTTTTTTCATAATCTTAATTAAATTAAATTTAAAAACTTTATTTAAATGTCGGATTTTTTTTCTCTCTTCATGCCTTGACTTTAAGTAAAATTAGTTTTGAAAGATAAGAACATTGCTTTAAAAAAACTGCCAAATATACCCAAAGAAAAAACGTCATCTCAGAGAAATCAAGAGAATATTCTCTTACTCTGTACATGCCTTATAGCATCTATTGGAGGTTCAGCAAACTTTAAAACTAAATTCAAATTTTTGATAAAGAAAAAATCAACACGTAAGACCTAAAGACAAAAAACGCTTTTTATTTTAACTAATCATTTTCGTACACATGTTTTATTTTAAATTATAAATCGATAAATTATATTTTTAAAATTGTCCTTTTATTCATATTTCATTTATTATTTTGTAATAATAGCTAATTGAAGTCTAAAAAATTGTGATTGGTAGATATTTTTATAAATTCTGGAATACTGGTAGCAAAGGACTTTACTCAAACTCAGCAATGAAACCCTCTAGTTTACAATTGGGAATCTTTTTCCTTTTGAAATTACTTTGCTTGTCACTCTTGCCACAAATGACCGGTTTGTTTCCATAATTTCCATTCAACCATTAGCCCTAATTATTTTGTCTATTAGAGAGTGTTGCTGTCATGTCTGTTGATTTAGGATCTGAATTCATGAAGATAGCTATTGTAAAACCTGGTGTTCCAATGGAAATTGTTTTAAATAAGTAAACTATTTAGCCTAATTAAACCATTGATAAGTGATTAATTTAAAAATTAAAAAAAAAGAGAAAGTAGACGTAAAACACCTTTGGCTGTTTCAATAAGAGGTGAAGAAAGACAGTTTGGTGAAATGGCACTTGCTCAGTCGATCAAAGCACCAAAGTTTGCTTATGTTTATTTGACTCAAATTTTGGGAAAGTCACTGAACAGTCCTCATGTAAAGTCTTATTTATCCAGATATCCTTTTTATGATATCAGAGAAGATCCAGTATCCAAGACTATTTACTTCCAGCATGACGAGTATGAATGATTTAATAAATCTAAAAATTTAATTTAATTAATTTAAAAATTAATAAACAAAAAGAAATCAAAAATTCACACCAGAAGAACTACTAGCAATGATTTTTGAATATGCCCGAGAATTGGCGGCTGATTTCGGAGGTTTTTAAACAGAAAAATTAATTAATTAAAATTTTATTTATTAATTTAAATCTATTTTAAAAAGAACAAGGCATAGATGGTACAGTTATCACAGTTCCTGCTTATTTTAGCCAAGCAGAACGTAAAGCTGTGCTAAGAGCTGCCGAAATAGCAAATCTAAAAGTTCTTCAATTGATTAACTCAAATATAGCTGGTAAAGTTAAATAAATTAAAAAAATTAAATAAATTAAAAAAATAATAATTCATATTAATTAGCTGGCTTAAATTATGGTGTTTTTAGACGAAAAGATTTTAATTCCACGGGCACAAATTTGATGTTTTTTGATATGGGCGGCTCTGGAACTGTTGCTACAGTAGCTACATTTCTGATGGTCAAGCATAAAGATGACTATGAAGCAAATCCTCAATTAACTGTTCGAGGCGTTGGGTAATTTCTATTTTAAAAGGTTCGAAGAAATAAATTATCTTTTTTTTATTCTTGTAGATTCGATAGAGGTCTCGGTGGTCAAGAATTCACGCTAAGATTAGCTAAATACTTGGCCAAAGTTTTTAATGAAAAAAATAAAAAAGATGCATTTAAAAATGCCAAAGCTTCCATGAAAATTTACAAGGAAGCTGAAAGAGTAAAGAACATTTTGAGTGCCAACACTGAAACAATGGCACAAATTGAGAATGTAATGGACGATATTGATCTTAAAGTCAAAGTTACTAGGGAAGAATTTGAAAATCTTTGCACTGATCTGTTCGAACGAATTAAAAAAACTGTTGATGATGCAATTAAGACTTCTGAACTTACTCCAGAAGAAATTGAGTCTGTTATCTTAGTTGGTGGCAGTACTCGTATTCCCAAAGTCCAAGATGAATTAAAAAAAGCGTCTAAAAAGTAAAGTTCCCAGATGGTTTAAATTTTTCAAATTTAAATTTAAAATTTAGAAACGATTTGGGAAAATATTTAAATACTGATGAAGCACCTGCACTTGGAGCTGTCTATCAAGCAGCGTACCAAAGCAAGGGATACAAAGTTAAAAAATTCTATATCAAAGATGCCAATCTTTATCCTATTTGTGTATTTAAAAAACAAAAATAAAAAAGAAACAAGTTTTTTAATTTAACTTTTTAGGTTGATTTTGAAAAATATAGTGCTCCAGGTGAGACAAGAGATTCCGATTCAAGCAGCTCAGTTCGAAGAGTTTTGTTTGATAGATTCAATCCCTATCCACAGAAAAAGGTTATGACTTTTAGCAAGCACGTGGAAGATTTTGGTTTCAGCATCAACTATGGTGAATTGTCTTTTCTTAGTCAAGATTTTGTCGAGTAATTTTATCATTAAATTGTTTAAATTTAATTTAATTTGGTAAAAAGTGGAATTGGATCGCTCAATGTGAGCCAGGTTCAAGTTCAAGGAGTCAAAGAGCTGTACGAAAATCACCCAAATGAAGAAACTAAGGGAATAAAAGTTCACTTTAGACTCGATGATAGCGGAGTTCTTAAATTGGACAAAGTATTCAAGATTAAATTTTAAAAAGCTTAATTAAATATTTTATAAGATTGATATCACATTTGAAAAAACTGGCAGTGAATCTACTGAAGAATCAACTCTATCAAGTATTAAAGTCTTTTTCATTATACATAATTTATCTATTTATTTAAATGAAGAAATCGGTAACAAAATATCAAGTTTTTTCGGTGGTAAAAATGACGAACATGCTGATGAAGAAAACAAAGATGAAAACAAAGAAGTAACCTTTGGAAACCATTAATTTTAGATGAAAAATTGTTTTTTAATAGAGTACCAATTCTGAAACCACTCAGGAACCAGAAAAAAGTGAATCAAACAAAACTGATCAAACAGATCAAACTTCAACCCCTCCACCTGAAACAAAATCCTTAAATGAAACACTGGCCAATTCTACTGAATCTACTTCAACTGGTCAAAAAAACGAAACTCAAATTAAAAATCAAATTTTAAGAGAAAATGTACAATTCAAATTAGTCGATTTAGACTTGCTAGCCATTGATGATAGTACAATCAATGAGGCCAAAGCGAAATTGAAGACTATCAGAGATAAAGAAAAAGCTAGGATAAGACGCGCTGCTGCAATCAATGCTTTAGAGGCGTTTGTATTTGAGCTAAAAGACAGCTTGACACAGGACGAATTTATTAAGTGCTCAACTGATGAGGAAAGAGAAAAAATAGCTGCCAAAGTTGAAGAAGTTGACAATTGGTTATATGAAGCCGATAACAGTGTTGACATTAAGGTTTTATATGAATTATTTTGGCAAAAAAAATTGTTTAAATTTTATTTTAAATTTATTTAGGAATTCCAAGACAAACTGGCCGAATTAAAAGCCAGCTCCAGAGATGTTAAATTCAGAATTTCGGAAAAGAAATTGAGACCTAAAAGATTGGATGATTTGAAAGACGTTTTGAACAAAAGTAGTGGATTTTTGTCCCATACTAAGAATTTGACAGGTGAAAATTTGCCATTAACTGAAACTGAATGGACTTCTCTGGACAAATTAATAAATACCACCAAAGTATGTTAATAGTTTAATTCTGAGAATAGAGATAATTTGGTTTAATTTTAAAGGAATGGAGAGTAAAAATGCTAAATGAACAAGCCAAGGTGTCTGATAACGAGGATCCCAAGCTTTTGTCAAAAGACATATCTGACAAAATAGATGAGCTA
Source organism: Brachionus rotundiformis (assembly GCA_016802295.1). Classification (NCBI taxonomy): domain Eukaryota; kingdom Metazoa; phylum Rotifera; class Eurotatoria; order Ploima; family Brachionidae; genus Brachionus; species Brachionus rotundiformis. The sequence goes on from JAESIW010000138.1 coordinate 3,729,851, forward strand.
AAAAGAGAAATTGGATATCTTTCATCCAAAATAAAATATTTTAGACCAAAAAAGAAACCAACTGAAAGTAATAATAAAACTAATAGCACGTCAAGTAGCGAAAGTGGAACTGGTGATTATGAAAAACAGGAATCTTCTACCCCTGAGAACGAAAGCGAAGATTCGAAGAACGAAGAAAAAAATCAAGATTCCAAAGACGAAACTCAATCTCAACCTAAAGGTACAATCTGGTTAAAATTTTATCTTAATTAAATTAATTTTTTAATTTAGATGATGAATCTACTGATAATCCTGAATTGTAAACCTATTATTTGAATTTAAGTCGACTCAATCTTTGTTAAGAATAGCGTGTCTTATTAAATTTTTCATCGTTATTTTAATTTAAACTTGTAATTCTCGTTATTTGTTAATTAAAGATCATACTATACTTTTTTGCAAATATATCATGATCATTAAATAAAACAATTTTGTTCTAATCAATTTTTTTTGTTTATTTGATCAATTGATATGTGTTTTATCTTAATCAAATAAAATAATTTTAAATATTTTGTTTTCAATTTTTTTCTATAAATAACAAAAATTAAGTTGATTTAAAAATTTTATAACATTTTGTCAGTAGATTTCAAAAAGCTTTTATTTTTTGCTTCATTAGTCATATTCTAATAAATGTTCTATTGTGTGATTATTTTTTGAACAAAAGAAATAGTGTTATTTAAAGATATGGAAATTTATTGTTTAAAGAGGAATTTAATTTAATAAAAAATTGGGTTCGTTTTTATTAATTCATTGTAGGTGAAAAATTTAAAAATTCAAATAAATAATCCAAAATAAATGTTTTTTTAGTGACATAAAAATCACTGTAATAAAAAAATTTCAGTTGATTAAAATTTAAATTTATTTTCAAAAGAAATTTCTTTATATTTCATCACTAACAAAGTTGTAGCTTCTTTTTGAGATAAGATTTTTTGGCATTGTTTCCAATGATTCTGTTATACATTTTTCTGTTTTAGGATATCTAATTTCAACAATTAAAAAAATATATATCAAAAAAAAAATTAATCGTCTGGTTAATCAACAACTTTGTTTATCTTTTAAAATAATTTTCCTGCGTTCAGAACATTTTTGTATCTTTCTTTTAAATTAATTATTTTAGCAATATGATGTTGGGTTGTTTAAGTAAAGCCTTCGATGAAGATAAATGAAGAAATTCAAGTTCTGGCTTAAAATAATAAATTAAACTTTAATTTATTAAATTCATTAAATTAATTTGTAAAGATATTGGTCTAAGAGGTCATCACCAGTCTCTTTATTTGGGCTTTGGACATTTCATTAGCAGTACTATTAGTTTTACTGAAAATTAACAAAAAATCTAATTTTAGAGTTTATTTTTTTATTTACAAATAATATGAAAAAAAAAATCAATATTTAGACATTAATAATTGAAAAAATTTATCTACTAAAGGGTTATATTTCGCTTTGGAACTAATCACTTTTTTTAAATCAACCGCTTTCTAAAAAAATAAAAACTCATCTCTAAATTGTCGATATGTTTGAAGAAGATGATGATACAGGATCCAAAGAATCAGATATATCTTGTTTTCTTATTAAATTTAAACTTTTTCGAGTCATTGATTTTGGTTGACTGATTATTGGCAATGATTTGTTCAAATCATTACTGATATTTTTCGATTTAATTAATGATTTTGTGTCAGACCCTAGAGATTTTTTAATACTTATTGTCGATGCGGGTTCATCTGCTTTTTCGATCACCACTTTTGGTCGACTTGCCGGACGACCTCTTCGCTGTTTTTTCTGAATATTAAAAGAATTCTGCAGTAAAGTTATTTTATCATCAGCTTCCATTTTTTCCTGTTTTGTCTCTAGTTCATTTTTTTTGATAGAATCAGTTTTTTCTATAAAATTCTCTTCAATTATATCATCATCCTCAATGACAGCCATTTCCTTATCAATATCATCACTTCTAGTGATGAACTGTTTATCATCTTCGTTTTCATTTTCCTCAATACCAATAATATCATCATCTTCATCAATAACAATTATATCTTCTGAGTCGAATTTCACAGGCACATTGAATTTTGGCTCGTTTGGATTCTTTCTGGATGAAGTTATTAGCCTTGGTTGATTATTTTGTACACTTTTATCAACTTTAGTGTTATTTTTTGGTTCGCTTTTTTCTTCTTTTTGATCGATAGTTTCTTTTTGTGAAACTTTTGGTGGTTTAGGGGTTTCATCAAGATCTTCGACAACAATAGGAATCTTTCTGACAATGTAAGAAGATTCTGGGACTTTATAAACAATGGTACGTATGACATTTGGTTTGATTCCTTTATTTTTTGAAACAAAATTCCAAAATTTTATTTCCTCTATATCGTAATCCTTGTCCTCGTAAACCTGCATTTTCAAGTCTTCATTTTCGTTGACTATTTCGCTTTGTTCCGACTCATTTGGTAATTTTTCCTTTACCAAATCTTGTTTAATAAATGGAAAATTGGGCTTTTCATTTTCGAACTCGATCTTAAATTCTCTGGCTCTTTTAAGGGCTTCGAGTTGCTTGGCTATCGGATGCAAATTTTTAAAAAAATTTTCCTCTGATTCTGAATTTTGGCATTCAGATACCATTTTTTATATTAAAATTTTTTTTTCAATTTTAAATAAAAATAATTTACATAAAATTTTAAATTAACAATTGCATAATAAACATTGAAACCGAATAGATTTCTATAATTTCAATTAAAAATTACATCTACAACACAATTTATCTGTAAGTTTTAATGAACATCTACATTCTTAATTTGAATTGAAATTGAATATCTCTTATTGTCAAGTAATTTGATGATTTTATAAACCATTGACATTAGAGAAGTTAATATACTAAGAGAAAAATAAATTATTATCGTATTAAATGAAAATGAATTTGATTTTGACAATAGTTTTAAGTAAGTTTTGAAAAATTTTATTTAAAAAATTCTAACTGAAGATATGATTGTGTTTTTATATTTTATTTTAAAAAGTTACTTAAAAAATAAAATTGTTCCATTGTTGACTCAATTTAAAAGTAACAATCTTTTTCCTGGCAACGAATATTATTGCAATTGACAAATTATAACCTTAATACCTTAATGGTCTTTTAAAGATTATCTTAAATTAGATATTATTTTTTTGTAATGTATAAAGTAATAATTACTAATTTTGAGTATTCTGTATACTATTAAACACTTTACTGAAGTTTTTTTTTTCCAATTTTTCCCGTACCATCTATCCTATGTTATAGTGACCTTAATTTATCGACCATTTTCTTAAATCCGAATAATTGACTACTGTATCAATGTAAACAGTAATTAATTAAACAAATTTAACTAGTAAATATTTTAAAATCTAAACTTTTGTGTATCTATTTTAGCTTCAAATTAAATACTTTTCCAACAAAAATTTTCAAACTGAATTATTTGTTAAGACATTATAAAAAATTATGCATATTTATAATTTTTTTTAGAAAAATTTAAATTATTCATTAAATTTAGTTTGATTGATTAAAATCATAGTTGGCTCAAGAATGCCACATAATGTTCAAGGCCCCTTGAATAAATGGACCAATGTCATTCAGGTAATAAAATATTCAATTTTAATATTCAGATAATTATCAATTAAATATCATTAAGGGATGGCAGTTTAGATGGTTTATCTTGGACTCGAATAGTGCTATACTATCCTATTATACGTCTAAGGAAAACATGTCCAAAGGTGAGAGACGAGGCTGTATAAGACTCAGGGATGCTTTTATTGGATATGACAATGAAGATGATATCACATTTTCGATTAAAACAGAAGATGAAAAAACATTCCATCTCCAAGCAAAAAACTTAGAAGAGCGCAAAAAATGGGTTAGTGCCATTGAAAAATCAATTCGGTACCACAAAAATTATGACTCAGATTTAAATTGTTTTGGCAATAATAGCGAATCTGAATTGAACAACGATTTTCCAATCATGTTAAATATTTCCAAGCCAAGGGACTTAGATCAGAAATTCTCTTTTGAGGAAAAAAATGAACAATTATTGAATGAGTCACATAAATATATTGAAATAATGAGCAAATACTTTAAGGTTTTGTTAAATGTGAAGAAATAATTAGGTAATCTCTAAGGTTAATTTTTTACAGATTGTGTATGATAGATTTTCTGATGAAAATTCTCAGAATTCCAACCAACATGAGGATCAAATATCGAAAATTGGTGATAAAAAAAACAATTTAAATATTGATAATTTTTTAAAGTCTAGCCAAGTATAGAGCGGAAAATTTTAATTTTAATTTTGCTTATTTTAATTTGTAATAGATACTTATTCAAACACTAAAACATTCAACCGATTGGCTACAGATGATCAAGTCGAACATGGCAGAGCCTAATCGAGCAATTGGAGAAGAATATGAGGATTTTTTCCAAATAATTCAAGATTTAAAAGATAAAATACAGCAATTACATCAAGATAATTACAAAAGTATTCTAAAAATATTCTGATTTTGACAAAAAAATCCAATTAATTTAAATTTAAATAATACATTTTTTAATTATAAAATTAAAATACAGAAAAATTAAGGATTTGCTTTGTATGCATAATTAATCATACGATTTATTTAATTTTTTTTAAGATGCACAATTTGAATTGAAAATAGACAAAACTGATCTAATTGAAGAATCAAAAATAGAGGTAAAGTTAAACAAAAAATAAATAATATTCCATAATAACATTCCATAATCTGATATTATTAGAATTCAAAATTTAAATCTAAAGCAAAATCCTATTTTAAGATTTTCATTTTATTCCCCTTTGATTAAATGCTCATGATTCACTTGTTTCTTAACAAAGATGTAATTAAAATTGACTGAAACAAAAAATTGTTACCCTAGAGATAATAAAGATTACTTCTGAAATTATTTTTTTTTTTAAATTCTGTAACCTTAAAAAACAATCAATTTTTAGTCGATTTAAAATGTTCACTTGGTCACATATTCATTAATTTAGGTGATATTTGTTTTAGGTATAGAAAACCATTTGATCCATTTAGCTATGCCATGGTTATTTTGATTAAATTAAATATTTAAATTACATATTTTTAAGATATCAAGTATGGATGATATGTCGTCGTATCTTAGCAGTGAAGATGACGATTCATCATTAAATAGTACCAAAATTGTGGAACAGCAAAACAAAGAAGATAACGAGAGTGATGATTTTTATGATGCAATTGATAACAGTTCCGGGTATGTTGCTAAATATAAGCTTAGTAGCTTAAATAGGTCTATAAAAATCTCAATTTAAGCTCGAGTGTAGTTAATGAATTAATTAGAAAAGATCCTACCGAAAAATTACAAGAAATGGAATCGAAAGAAGCAAAACATTTAGGCAAAGACCAACCAGACAATGATAAAAATGTAACTAAAACTGATTCGAATGTAATTACGTCTTCATCTAATCAAATAAAATGGGAAGATTTTGAATTTTTAGATGAAGAACCAATAGCTGAAGATGGTAAAAATTCATGAATGTAAAAAATTTGTCATTTGATATAATTTATTTAGTTGATTTAAATAATCATCAAAGTGTAATTAGTCATTTATTAACACAGGTCCGTATCGGAATGGATCTTACCAAAATAACATTACCAACATTTATTTTAGAAACAAGATCTTTACTTGAAATGTACGCTGATTTTTTTGCTCATACTGATCTATTCCTGAAGTAAAACCTGTACATAAAAAATTTGAAAATTTTGAATATATTATCTTTTTAGAATTGCTGATATAAAAAATCCTCATGAACGAATGATCCAAGTAGTTAAATGGTACTTGTCAACATTTCATGCGGGACGCAAAAGTCCTGTACCAAAGAAACCATACAATCCGATTTTAGGGGAAGTCTTTCAATGCTGGTATGACATTCCAGAATATTCTTCTAGTGAAAATTCAAGTGTATCTGATGGTCCAATTCCTTGGGCAACCAAAGATCAGCTCACATTTGTAGCTGAACAAGTGTCTCATCATCCTCCAAGTAAGAACTATCTCTCAAATTTAAACTTAACCAATTATCTATTACCTTAAATACAGTTTCGGCATTCTATGCAGAACATGTTAATAAACGGATCCAGCTTGATGGCTACACTTGGACGAAATCAAAATTTCTGGGCCTCTCCATTGGAGTACACATGGTTGGCAAAGCTGTGTTAAGTCTTTTAGATTTTAACGAAGAATATGTTTTCACATTTCCAAGTGCTTTTGGACGTTCTATTTTAACTGTTCCTTGGTTCGAACTTGGTGGTCAGGTAACAATTAATTGCTCAAAATCAGGATTCTCATCAAATATTGACTTCATTACCAAAGTAATTTATTTTTATTTTGATAGAGAATTAAAAAAAATTAAAATGCATCAAGCCTTTTTATGGTGGAAAAAAGCACCAGATTCAAGGTTCTGTTCTGGGACCGGATAAAAAAGTGCTACATACGATCGAAGGAGAATGGAACGGTACAATGTTTATAAAAACAGGGAAAAAGGTAAATTTTAAATCAATTTAGTCATTCTTTTAATATTATTTTTTAATATAGCAAGAGATATTTTTGAGCACTTATAACGCTGTAAGTTATAAGAAAAAAACGAGGTCTCTGGTAGAGCAGTTGGATAATGAATCAAGAAAGTAAATAATAACAGAATGTTTATTAGGAGCAAACATTTAAATCATTTTTAATAAAAGATTATGGAAAGAAGTTAGTTACTATTTGCACACAAGACAGATTGAGTTGGCAACTGAAGCAAAACAACGAATTGAACAAAAGCAAAGAGATGAGGGAAAAATCAGGAAAGAGCGCAATCTAAAATGGAAGCCTAAATACTTTAATGAACAAGGCGATAATTGGATATATGTAAATCCTCTCATCAAAAGGTTACATAATGAATTATGATCGTTCTAGTGAAATTTTAAACCAGTGTGTTTTAGTTAAATAAAATAGTCACTTAAATGACCTTAAATTTTAAATTATTATTAAATATGAATTTGTTTTAATCGTTGTCATCGTGAGGCTTTAACATGTAGACTAAAATAATTTTTACTTAAATTTTATTTGACAATATTAGTATACATATATTTATAAATTTTTTTTTCGAAATAAATTTCAGTCAAGATTCATAAAATGCAAATTATTTTTCTAAAATATTTAATAAGCTTTAAATATTTATTCCAATAAAATAAATTTTATGAACATGTAAAAATTTTTTATTAAATCAAACCATCTACAACCTGGTTGTAAATATGGGTTTTTTTAATTAAGTCGACTTGAAATGATAGCTAGTTTTTTATACTTAAATGTTGATATCATAATGTTCTATGGACGATAAGGATTGCACAATTGCACTACCCCAGAAATTTATAATTAATTTCAAAATTTAGTCATTTATCGGAACAATTTCTTAGAGATAGTTTTAATTTTTTAGGTTTAGTCTGGTTATGGTTAATTTTTCCAAAAAAATGAATGGAAATTTTTATAATTGCTTCTCGTTTTAGGCTTTTTTTAAGAGAATCAATTAGAGTCATAACTACCAGAATATAAACGATATAAAACATATATTTAGAAGTCATAAAACTAATTTTGGTTATTATCAGAATAATTTTTCCAAATTGACTTGTTTGAAGTGAAGCACTTTGGTTAGTTTTTAATTTACTGTTAAGCATAAAAAAATTTTTTTATCTAAGAAAATTATTATAATTAAATAATATGGATAAGAAAATATTATTTTAAATTTTTCAATAGCTAAAGCTACAGTTTGAATTAAAATAATAAAGAGAAATATTACTAAAACAACTAATAAATGTTTTAAAAAAAAAAACAAAATATTAAAGAAAAGTAGTATATTTTAATAGAAAAATTGATATTTTTAGTGTTTAGAAGCTCATAAAAAAATATAAATACATACATAGTGTCAAATTTTAGCTTTGAATTTCACCAAGTGGTAAATTAGAGCTTAGATTTTAATTTTTGGAGAATAGTTTCGAAGAAAAAAGTCTAAATTACATTTTAGTTGAATACTCGAAAGAAAAGTCTGAGTAGTAAATAACATTTTTAATTTTAACCTAAAAGCTATTTAAAAAAAATTATCAAAATTCAAGAAAGCCAAATATTGATTCTAAGGCTTCCACTTGAAAGAATATTTAATTCTATTCATTTTCAGCTACTAAATAAAACTCTTTTAAACTTAAAATTAATTCTCAACCTATAGGTTAGAATTTTTTCAAGGGTTTTTAGATTCCATTTGATCTGTCCATAAATTTGACCATCATTTTAGTTGGTTAATATTCTGTTTTTGATCACTTAGGGAAAAAATTATCAATCACATGATTTAATCACCTAAGTTAATTTATGAGTATCATAAACATTCAACAAACCCTAGGTTTAAATTATTAAAATTAAAAATTCCAAATTACATTTATCAAGGAACAATCTAGTTTATCTAATAGTTTAGAGCTTTATTTTTTTTTAAATTAAAAATCAATGGCCTAAATTAAAGAATAAAAATATGTAAGTCAAATATTAAATAAAATAAACTTCTGCCTAGAACGGCATCCTGAGCGCAAAGCAGAAATTAAAATTTTCTAGTGCCATACAAAAACATTATTATGTAATTTTTTATTTTATTTAATGAACAACGAAATTAGAAGGAAAACTTATTATTATTTTAAACAAATTTTTAAATGCTTTTTAGATTTTTAAATAAATAAACTAACATACTCGATTTGGATACAATTAAAATGAGCAATAACAAGATGAACCGGAGCTTTTTGGTTCGCGTATACGAACCAGTCATCCCTCACAAAAGACCGGTAAGACCTAATTGTTTATCACATGCGGAAACTTTACTGAATAGAATTAAAATCTCATTAATGTTTGAAGCTTTTCGCCCCAAGTGAAATATTTTTATTTGACAAGCATACTCAGCATACCTTAATTTTTAAAAAATAAAAAAAAAAGATTTCTATAAACAGACACTAATCGTTTCTATTAGTTATGAAGTATGAGCATAAAATTTAAATAGTTGCTTTTATAAAATTTCTTATTTAAAACAAATTTGTTGTAAATTTGACAAGCAAACTATTGGAAAATTGGATGTCATGAAAGGTACGGAGCAAACTAATACAGTTTTTTCTGTTGGCGAAAATAGAACCGACAGACGTAGACTCATAAACTCTTATGATTTTATGTCAGAAAAAATGATGAAATCGAAAAACTATCTCTTGGAGAAAATAAAGTCCTCATCTACCAACAACTTTGAAAAGCCAGCTTACAGTCATCCGTCCAACCAGCTCGGTCGTAACTATAGATCTGTGCCTAGAAAAATAGCTTTGCTAGAATATGAAAATAACCAAGAGCCTGACTTCCCTAAAGTTTCATACAGACTTAGGAATTTTCAGTATTTTGAGGAAAAAAATGAACACGTATATGATTGACTTTAACTTAAATTTATCTTAAAGTTCCTTTATTTTTAAAAATTAATTATCTAATATTTTAAACCTTGAAAATGTCCATTGAACTTGTCAAATAGAACCCCTTGGCAAATAGTCTTTTTATAGATTTATTTTAAAGGTATCGGATTTTCAAAAAAGAGAAACAATCAAAACAAAAAATCAATCACTAAACTCGCTGCACATTAGTCACATGAACCTAGATTCATCATTTAAATCACGCTCACAGTCGAGGAACAAATCGGCAAACAATGACCTCTTCATAGCACCGGTGTCGAGAATGAATGCGAGAAATGTAGCTCAAAAAAACTACATAGACCTTAATCTGCAAGAGCCAGTTTACCAAACTCCGACAAACTCGTCTGGCAACTACCAAATGATAGCTTTATACCAGCCAAACAGAGTTCAGAGTAGTAGAACTAGCCACCATAATTTAAAAATTATAAATGATTCTAATAAATTTTTGGAAGATGTTCTGGCACACAGCAAAAAGAAGACCTTGAACTATAACCAGTTTACTAATTCATCGTATCAGTCTTTTTACTCAAATTCTCCCACTTTGCCAGTGACCAATAACTATTTGACCATTAATCGAACTAATGAAGAGCGAAACCTTTTTCCAGATAAACTAATTATGGATAGAAGGAATCTCATTTTTTGTCCCAAAATAGAGGGGGAGGACACCCTTAAGCTTATTAACTACCAACATAATCAGATAAGATCTATCCAAAATTTGGATACAATGAAAAATTTGATCTTTTTGGACTTGTATGACAATAGAATTGAAAAGATAAATGGCCTGGCCAATTTAATTAATTTAAGAGTTTTAATGCTTGGCAAGAATAAAATCCAAAAAATTGAAAATTTAGAAAATTTAGTCTATTTGGATATTTTGGATTTGCATGGAAATTTGGTAGAAAATGATAATTCCAAACAAAAAAACATTTAAGATTTAATTATTTTTTTAAATTAGATTTCAAAGATTGAGAATTTGAATACATTAAAAGACTTGAGAGTGCTAAATATTGCTGCTAATGAAGTTAAAATAGTCGAAAATTTAACCGGTTTGAATTCATTAGTAGAATTAAATTTAAGAAGAAATAAAATTGAGGAAATTGTAAGTATTTATTTGCTCATTAATTTAATATATTCTAAAAAAATAATTGACAAATAAAATTTTAATTAACAGTTCTGAGTAAACAAATGGTTATTTTTATACTTTTTTGCTAATTATCAATAATTAACAGTTTTTAAAAAAATACATATATTCATAGTCTTTTTTCGTTTTTAATCATTTAGAAATTTTTAAAAATTAAAAAAAAATAAAACTTAGCCCAATACTTAACCTAATTTTAAATTTAAAATAGATACAATTAAACGTTTGGTGACATTTTGGAAAATTTTTGAGAATTATATACCATTTTTTGTATTAAGTCAGAAAATTTTAATTCTTAAAATTTCACTATTTGTTTACTCATAAATTCTTACTTATTCATATCCTTTTCAAAATAATTAAAATTGTCTGTATTTAATGAAAGCTTTTACCATTATTAGTTCTTTGGTTTAGTCAGATTTTTCAACAATTAACTTATATAGAGACCGAAAGATTTTAGGATATATTTATTAACAAAAAAACTCAATTTTTTTATTTTTGCTTCAAGTAAACATGTCTCTCCAAATTTTATTTTACCTTCTAAAAATTTATATTTTTTTAACCAATTCAGCTTTGATAATTCAAAAAAGAAAAACTTATAAAATTAAAAATATTATTCATGTTGAAGTTCTATCAATAACTACAACACCAATTCCAGTCAACTACAACAGCAATACTAAACAATTGCTAATCGAAAAGATCTTAGTATTTTTGATATTATTTTAGGTTTTCTTTTGGTAATACGAATTGTATTGGTCTGAAACCATTTCGATCTTCACCATGTTGATACAGGATACTATCAAAAAGTGTCAAGTTATCATATTGTTTGTAGAAAATTCACCTATAGACGCCAACGTTATAAATCTAATTTCTATATTCCAGACTAGGATCTGGTGGTACGTGACTTATAACCAAAATTAAGTAATTGTTTATTAATATCGGGCCACTTCTAGCTCAACAAATAATAAAGAAAATTAATAATAGATAAGAAAAAAATAAGTAGAAAAAATTATGGATGAAAATGTTATTTAATTATTGCTCTTCACAGTGTTAATAATTATAACAATAATAGTTAATGTATAAAGCAGAACGACTGACGTAGTCCCGCTATAGTAGACTTTAATTTTTTTAGTTCATTTTTACCAACGTAGTTGATTTGGTTGATCTCTAAGTAAGATATTGGTATTGAACTTTGAGATCACAGACATTTTAGTTGACTGTAGTTGGTATTGTAGTTATTGAGAGAACTAAAAAAATTCAATTAAAGTTTTTAAATCAAAATATATAAATTGAAAATGACTTGGAAAAATTAACCAAAAATACCAGAATATAGTTTTATTTAAATTTTATTTAAAAAAATTAATTAAGAAGTCACTTTTTTTTCAATTTCAAAGTTAAGTCATAAAGACCAATTAACACTCGATTTATTTAAATAATATAAAATAAATTTTATAAATTAAAAATTAATAAATTTTTTATAAAATTATTTAAAAAAGTAAAACACTGAAATTTTTAAGTTAAATTTTTGGAATTTTTTTTCAAAATCTGAGAAAACCAAATTAATATAATTGAAAATTAATTAAGAAATCACTTGACTATTTGCTCAAACTGCAACGCTTATTTTTGAGTCACAATCAAATTTCTTCTTTGTTATGGCTCGGCTCAATCAATTCAAATGTCCAAGAGCTAACCCTAGACAATAATCCAATCTCTAATGAATCAAATTATCGTCTGACAGTCCTATCTCAGGTTAACACATTAAGAAAACTCGACTCAAAGCGTGTCACTGATAACGAAAAGCGAATGGCCTATAACTATAATTTTAAAGAGAATAAAAAAAATTTTGACTTCGATACTCAAAGTCGCATAAGTGCTCGGATCCAAGACGCCGAAAACGACTGGATTATGAGGAATCAAACCGAAAAAAACTGCGCACCAGTTCTTTCAAACAGTGAGCTATTAGCGCCAAATTCCGCGGATATTGAATATGAGGACTTGGGCTTAAACAAGGTAAAAATAGTACACGATGACTCACCAAGTCGTCTGGACAACAAAAACTTTGAAAAAAGTTCATTTCTTAACTCACCATGCTCTTCGACCTATTCATTTAAAGACTATTCTGTAAAACCTGAATTGATTGCCGATGCCAGAATCCAAAGCGCTTCGAGCAACACTCTTAAAAAGAACATGAACAACCAAAATGGTCAGAAAAGACTGCCAGCTCAAAATTGTTCCACTGTTCAGCAAGATAATACCATGATGTTCTATGGCAGCAAGTCTTTGGAAATATTGGACATCAAGTTGGACCAGTTGATTCAAAATCAAATAACAACATTATCATTTCATTACATGGATTTTGACGAGTTGTTATCAAAAAATTTTCCAAGGCTTAAAAATAAATTTCCAAACACTGTTAATTTAGTATTCACCTGTTGTAATATAAAGCATTTGAATCAACTGCTTTCTTTGCTAGATTGGAAGCGATTGGACTCTGTCACGATAAATAAAGATGACAATCCAATTTGTCTCAACTCGTTTTGGAGATATTTTGTACTTAATTATCTGAACACACTTCAATTGAGGAAAATTAATAATAATTTTGTGACCAGGGCTGATTTGGGTGAAAAACTATTTAGTCCTTTATCTAGCCTCATATTTACTCTGCCTGATTATAGACTAATGGCAATTTTAAAACGAGAAAAGTAAATAAAAGCAAAAATTTTTTTATATTGTATTAAAAAATTATTTTAATTTTAGAAAAAAATTGAACAGGCCTAGTGTTACAGTACAAGCGAACGAGGATGATGAGGATCCTTGCAGCGCTTTCAAAAATGAGCACAGCAATAATTTGGCACGTGAGCAAATTTTAAAAGGCCTAAGCTCATTTTGTTTGTCCGATTACAACAAAATGATATTAGCTGAAAATCAGAGCAAATCTCAGGATGAGACAAATGACAATAATTTAGTTGTTGATACCAAAAATGCCAAAAATTTTAGTCAAAATTTTGTCAATTTGCTTTTAAAACAAATGAATCACAATGATTTTAGGAAGAAAAAATTCAATCAGATTAAAAATCAGCTATGGACTAATTTTGTACATGATTCTATAAGCAATATGTATGATACAAAATCTCACGTTCAAACTTTATGTGAACAATACAAAATTTATTTATAAATGACACTATTTTTTTAATTAAAAAATTGTAAATTATTCTTATTTAAAAAAAAAAAACATTTTTTTTTCATTTATCAGTTGTAACATCTACATTCAACTATTATGATTAATTTTCTAATCTTACATTTATTTTATCTATTTAGTTATTTTTCGGCCTTATTGAAATTACTTTAAAAACATCGCCACATTTTACTCTATCTGCAATTTCTTTAATTTATGGTCCTATGATTTTTATATTTTAAATGTTTAAATTAAAAGTTATAAAAAAATATTAGTAAAATAAAATTATTTTTTATCTTAAACAAACAATAACAAAAAGAGTTATTTTTTATATCTTTTATTCCTTAATTTTTTTTAATAATTATGATTAATCTCCTTGAAAAATCTTGAATTCACGAAATAAAATCATCAAGTATTTATATTATTAAATATCTAGCTTGGTGAATTTTGATATTTTAGACAAAATCAGTACATTAGAATTTGAATTATTCAACTCAACTCATAACTTAGGAAGCCTTGAATTAAGACTTTATCTCGAATGTGAGATAAGTAGCTTGTTTTGTGGTTCCAAACTAGTCTAAATAGTTGCCGAGTTCGCAGCCTTTAAGTGCTCGGGTGAGTTCCGCTGTTTATGATTAACGTCGTACTGGCTTCTCAGGAAAAGGTGCGCCATCTTAATTCTTCCAAAGCTGGTTCCAAGCCCTGTTGCTAAAGGAGGAGGGTGACACAGAAATAATTTATCATGAAAAAAAATTTCCCGAATTACCTCTTTTATTCATGAATCTTTTATCTACATTTGACCATTGAGTCATCAGATCAAGTTTTATTCCAATAAATTATAAACTTTGATCATTTAATTTTTATTTTTTTTGTAAATAAAAAATTAATTTCAATAAGTTTTTATTTTGTGGTTAGAGATGATTAGCAGATAATTAATAAAAAAGTATGAATTTTACCAACGGTACATAAATGATTTAAAATTTGATTTTTTAGCCAATTTTTCCACATATTTGAAATTTAAATATTATGATTTCTTTTAAAACTAGGCTATGTTTAAATTTAGTAATAGTATTAGTAGAAGAAGTGGTAGTAAAAATTACTGCGATCCTATCGGGTTAAGCTTCTTCGAAGCTGTGAAAGTAAATTAAACTGCTTCTTGAGCCATTTGTCCAGATTAATTTCGAATTTATTAGCTGATTCGGAATTAACGATTTACTGAGGGAGCCTATTCCAAAAATTAACTACTCGATTTGTTAAGAAATGATATTGTTGTTTTGTGAAATTCAGTACAAAATGGCAAAAAGAACAGAAAAAATGTAAAAAATTGAATAACTTTTATTCTAAAGGTTTAAACCTAATTTTGTGAATGCAGAATGATGCAACATTCAAAGTTGCATCAAATATCTATGTTTGCTAATTTTGCAGAGTTCAGCAGAAATTAAATTTCAATATAATCGAGTGTAGTACATTTTGCAGAGATTTTGCACATCATTTGCACACTTTTACAGTTGATGCAACTTTGAATGTTGCATCATTCTGCATTCACAGAATTAATTTTAAACTTTTAGATAAAAACTTATTTAATTTTTTTACACTTTGTTCTGTTCTTTTGTACTGAAATTAACAAAACCTGATATTGTTGCATACAACTTTTCACATCTTCTCTAACAAGTTGAAAGGCTGATTCAGAGAAAAATTTCCAAAATTGATAGTTTCATATCCATTAATAATTTGTTAAAATTAATTTTTTAAATTTTTAATGAAATTAAACAGGAAGAAATTAACCCTCCTCTTATTTAGCTAACCCTTAAACATCTCAAGTCTTTTCGAGTAGTCATATTTTCAGAGTGAAGGAATTATTTTTGCCGCTCTTCTTTGGACCTTGAATTTCAGAAATGTCCTCCTCAAAAAATGGACACCATGAAACTTATTTCAAACTCAAATAAGTGCTATTTAAAGCATTCTAAATGTATAAATGTTTTTGATTTTTTGAAACTTTTAGCAATCATACCCAAAATTTGATTTCCAAATTTATTGAATAAAAATAATTATAAACCACAATGGTATTTGCCAATTTAGACAAAGATTTGAGTATCTTACTATCTATTTAAACAACTAACGCTTACTATTCTTTTTCATTTTAATTATTTATTCCACTAAAATATCAACCGTTTTTGGTTTAAATAAGTGGTCACTTTTTCTTTATTTGTAAGTCAAAAAATGATATTTAGATGCAATTTGTTTAAGACACAATTCAGAAAAATCAAAATCAAAAAAGAAGATGAATTTTCAAAATTATTCATAGTTTTTAAGCTTAATCAAGATTTACTATTTAATTAAAAAATAAATTAAATTAACTATTTTTTATCAAATTTTATTTTTATTTTATTTTATTTTATTATTCCCCACAATTGGATATTTTTATATATAATTTAAGCAAACTTTTTTAAAATCGAAATTTTATCTTCTAATTTTTAGAGATCTATTATTCTCTTTTTTTATGATTTTTACTCTCAATTATAGTAATCGATGGTCCGATCCATTCTAAACAGACTGAGGTTACCCCTCAAACTATTTAATTAATAATAATAATGATAATAAAAAATAAATTGCTAAGAAGATTCATAATTTTTGTTTAAATTTATAACATAAAATAATATATTAAGAATCAAATATCACCAATTAATGCTATTTTTTTTCACTTAAGAAAAAATCTTAAATAAGATAGAAATTTTAATTTTATTGGGTCTAAAGTTAAATTTAAATAATTTAAAATATTTTGACTTGAACTAATAACGCTCGTATGATATTAGAATTGACCGTACTTTAATGCTAGATACTTTGAAAAATAATTTGAGAATTAAGTATCTTATTAAATTTGTTTAATTAGTTATTCAATTTACGGCTATTTTCGTTTCGAAAAAAAACTTCTTATTAACGAAACTTGAAGAAAACCAACAATAAAAATAACACACAAGTTGGCTATTGACCACATCTGAACCCTTTCATTCAGGTCTTCAGCATGAGATCTCCCCTGCGATTCTCGAAGGCGATAGTGAGTTTGATGGTCAACGATTTCGTTCAGCTTATCATGGATTGTTAGACCAGAAGATTCCATAAATGTGAGAGCTTTTTCCGGCGAGGCTGGTGCAATCAACGGGGCCTCGTCACCGACTGTCCAGTCCAAAAATACCACTTTGTGGGTGAATGTGGAAAACTCGTTCGAGAAACAAACTTCATAGACACCTTCCATTTCGGCAGAGTGTCTAAAACTGTCATACTGCTTCTTTTGATCCTGGTAAAGTATTGTTCCTTTAGGATTCTTCATCACTACATCTACGTCATAGTTGCCACCAGTGACCACCTGAAACTCAAGAGTTGTACTAACACCTTTGTTTATATGCTCATAAAAGCATTGAACTTCATTATCAGGTAGTTCAAAAGTAAGTTGTACAGTCTCTGCTTTATATATGTTTTGATGTAATATTAAAATTAAACTGGTCAAGATAAAATTAAGTGACATTCTAAAATATAACTATCTTTATAGATTTTGTTCTTCTGTCTTTATTTAGGTTGTTAGACCCAATTTAACTATTTCAGAATTAAAAAATTTATATTTCAAATTAGTTTATTTTTATTTTTTTTTTTTCCAAGGTCAAAAGTTGTATCTCTTTATTTCGCCACAATTTAAACATGAAGAAACAATATGTTTTTGTCTTTTTGCTAAATTATAAGATTAGATAATATATCGAAGAATTTTAAATTTTGGTAGATTACATTTTACTCTTATTCTTGAAGTTTGACCTGGGATCAGCATCATGTCACATTTTTTACATTGGAAATATTTTAATTCTGAACTTCTGCACAAATAAATTACTGCATGGAATGAAAATAATAATTTAAATATTACAAATTAATTGGTTTTTTATTTACAAGTTTTTTAATTGTTTGCTGATTATTGCGGCACAGTTCTTCGTGATTTAATTCATCTAGACTTGTAAATGATAACTTTGGTTAATTTTATTCTAAAAAATTTAAATTTTAGATAATAAAAATAAAATCTACTTTGTTTAAATAATTTATGTGATTGACGAACAAAAAGTCTTGAGGTGACTTATCCAAGCATTGTGTTGACAGCTCAATTTTTGGTTTACTTTTTATTTTTGACTTTGTGTTGGCTAAATTTTTCGATGTTTCCATTATCTATTCTAGATAAGTCAGATTTATCAGTTGTCGATTTTTGTACCTTACAACGCAGCAATTATAATTTAGAAAACAAATTATTTTATTTTCTATAAATTAAATTCGTGTCAGAGTAAAATTTATTTTTATTCGCTTTAATATACTAAAGCATTCGAAAAAAATATATAATTAAAATTTTCATGTTGAATTTAATTTAATTAGACATTTTGTTTCAGAATTTAGTAAACAATTCTACAAGTTGACTATTTGAATTTAAAAAATTTAAGCGGTAGATCTACTGACATTTTTTATTTTGTTTATTAGGGTTTTGATTTATAATAGATAAATTTTTTTCATTCAAATTAGTTTAATTTTTCAAAAAAAAACTGAATAAAACAGGTGGTGAATGTTTATTGATAAATTATTTTTAATATATTTAGAAAAAAGGGCCTGACCGGGGATCGAACCCGGAGCCTCTCGCACCCAAAGCGAGAATCATACCACTAGACCATCAGGCCATTAAATTTCTTCGATTAAATTTCAATGCTTATTTAGCTTATACTTAAATTTGGTAATTTTACTTAAAAAAGGTAAAAAATTTCATACAATTAAAAGTTTAGTCGATCCGAATTAGAGAACGTGTCATCCCATACGTTCTGAAGAAAAATGGGGACAAAACTCAAATGGAACATAATTAAAAATACATTGTTACGAGCAAATTTTATTACCAGTTACGAAATTTTAAATATTAATTTAAAAAAAATAGTTATTTTAAATTGTTTTAAATTTTTTTTAGCAAAAAGCTGACAAGATCTTAAAAGTTCCACAATTTATTTAATTTGACTTGATTGAACAGAATTAAATTGTTCAAGATAGGACATACATTTATGGGATATAATTGCACATAATTGGACATAAAGATACTCAAATCTTTTAGTTTAAAGATGATATGATCTACCATGGCTGAATTATAAGACACTTACGGGTATTGATCAAAAAATAAGGGTCAAGGGCGATTGTGGACACAAAAAATAGAACTTGTCGAAACCAAATCCATTACTTTATAAAGTAATCATTTCTCTGTAAAAATTAAAAAAAAATTTGTAAATCGCATTTACTAAACCTAAGATATCCAAATTAATACAATATACTCTGAAAGCCAAAAAATTCTTTAGAGCTTTATATCTTCTTTATTATATTGGAAACCTATATAATGTTATATATCGTCGATCTAAGAATTTTTAATTTTTTTTATCTCTACAAAATGATATATACAATTATCTGACATCTAACTTCATTGGTAACGCTTTTTTTACCAAGATTGCTAATATCGTCGGGTTGTAATTAATAATGTCACAGACACTGAGCAGAAAGTTTTATAGCAATGTTTCATATATGAATCTAACACTTATTGCATAATCTTTAAATTAAGATATTTACCAATTCAATTAATCGATTTCTAATTACAGATTAATGATGTTTGTCTAAACTTTTGTGAAAAAATTTTTGACTTACATTTTTATGGCTTTTATTTAATTTCAATTTTTCAGATAAGTTTAAAATCGAATTATCATATATTTTATATAAATTTGAAAAGCAGAGTTAGTTTAATTAAAAACTGATTTTTATTTTGTATATTTCTAAAACAAAACTAAATATTTTTTTGTCTTACTAATTAAACTTAATAAAAAAACTTGTGCGTCCAAACTTTTGTGCAGTACTGTAGATATCTGGGAAAAAGTAATGTCGATATGTATTGAATGACGCACACCTTACTATTGAATTTTTTTATTCTACAATTTTTTTGATACAATTTAAGCATTGAATAAGAAATGGGATATAAAAAAAGTACATATACATATAATGAAATAGATTTAGGGAAATCGGTTCTGTAGAATTTCTGAAATAGAAATAAGATGGGATATAATTTAGACGAGAAATAGTCGAGTATTTACTGTAGTTTTAACTGGAAAAAGTTAGCAGAACATGTGGTAAAATCTTAATCAACCGCTAGCTTCAAAGCTGTATTTGATAAATTCAATGGAAAGTTCCTCATTGACTAATGATAGCGGTCGGTTCAGTTATTCTAGTCATGTCAAAGAAAGTATTACTGTATTACTGAAGTTACCATTTAAATTTATTTGAAGCAAGATTGAAATTTTTACTGAAATATTCAAAAATTCAATAAAATTATACTTAATAAAAATTTGAAATTTTAGTTTTTTAAATTTTTTCTTCGATGATTTTTTTAATCATTTTTGGATTAATTTTTTCTGTTTCTTTTGATATTTTAATTTGGAATTTTTGTAATTAATCAGCCGGGCTTTTGAGTGTTAATATCAAGAAAACCAGTCCCAATTGTTTCTTAATATTGAATTAGATAAACCTAGCTTAAATTTAAAAATACAATTCGAGTTAATAACACTTATATTTAATTTAAAAATATATTTTTAATTTTATTAGAGAATTTTTAATTTTTTGATGAAAATCCAAGAAATTATAAATTCAATTGTAATTTGATTTCAATTGTCAATCAACAAAAATTAAAGCCTTTGTAAGTATAATATCTCTGCTTATTAGAAACTTAAAAATATTTCATTTAAACAAATATTAAAAATTTATTTGAAAAATTTGCTAATAAGTGAAAAAATAAAAATTATATTCATTTCAATTTTTATATTTTGACTCTTATTTATCAAATTTCTAAAGACAATATTTTGTCATTTTGCTTCATATAATTAATTATGTATTAGTTGGAAACATATGTCTAAATTAACCAATTAGATGAAACCAAGTTTTAATTTTTTGATTCTATGCAAAATAATTTATCTTAAATGCCTTAAAAAATTTAAATCTTTGGCTCAAAAAATCCTAAAATCTACCCAATTTTCCATAATCTAATAATTTTAAAATAATTTATGATAAAAAAAAGTATTTAAAGCTATTGGTATCAAGTTGCCTTTTATTGCAATAAGTTTTAGATATAAGAAAGCATTTTGGAAGATATTGGAATAAAATGTCTGGCGATAATTTTGATTTTTGCGAATATGTTTATAATCCATTGATGAGACAGTACCAGGCCATGATGCGGCTAATGCAAATGCTCAGAGATGGCAACTCACAATCAGATTGCAACGACATTCAGTGTTTTACCGACCCAAGTGATCCATCGAACCCAATGTCAAGTTTAAACAATGGCTCATCTACATCTAGCTTTGCAGATTTCTTGCCGATGGTATTTATTTGGGCAATGTTCGTCTTCACACTTTATATGTTTAGACCAAGTAGCATGAGGAAATCAAAAACTGTTGAGCCTAAAAAATCCAATGCTGCGAACCACAATGATCTTAATGGAAGATTCCGTCGCGATGACGATGATGATAATTCAACAGTATCATAGAATTAAGTGTGGAAAAGATAATTGCCGGTCTGATCATTCCTCTTTTGCGCCTAAAAGAAATGGACTATATATAAAAAATTTCTTTTTTTTTTGAAGGCTTTAATTTTAGTTATTTTATCTAACTATATTTTAAACCATTTATTAATTTGATTAAAAAACTGTATATTACTGATACTATTTTAATTATATTTTATTAGAGGGGTTTGAAGTTTTTGTTTTAAATTGATTTATTTAGTTAAATAAAAAATAGCATTGCAAACTTTTTACAAAATTTATATAATCACGATTTTAAATAGATAAATTTAAATGGTTCATATTTTTTTAATGAGCCTAAAATAGCAAATATGGAATGACATATTTTGTGGCTAGTGGCAATAAGATCAAAAAGAATAATTCTTAACTTTTAATTAAAATGATTTTAAATCTTAAACTTGGATTAAACATTACTAAGCTTTTTAAAACATGATGACTGACAGCAAATTCACCAAAAGTAATCTTTGTCCATTTTAATTGTAAAGATTTTATAATTAAAATTTGGTTATTAAATTAAAAAATTAATTCATGAAATCTGCCTTTAAAACTCAAAAATATTTTTTTTAAATAAGTAATAATTTTTTGGAAATTTTTTCATTTAATTAGAATGTAGAGCTACAAAATAAACTTGACACATTGTTTCTAATATTTTTGATTTCCATCCAACAAATGCCAAAGAAAACATAGCTAGAAAGTTGTATTGGAATTTTTTAGATTTTTAAGTCTCATAAATTTTATCCAAGTTGATTTTTTCTAATTTTATCAACTTTTATTCTTAGGAATTTCGAACAATTCTATTTTGACGTATTACAAATCTTATCATAAAGATTTATTGCCAATTTATAAACGATATTAAAAAAATCTGAATTGATTTTAAGAAAGAAGTAAAGGTTCTAATAATTTAACATTGTTTTAAGCTAAATATTGAATTATTATTATCTTTTTTTGAAAATAACATATTTCTAATTGAAAATAAGCATTCTACTCAATTCTAAAAGAAAAACTTAATAGTAAATAAATTTTATTCTTTTAAAAGTAACAATTAAAATAATATTCAAAAAAAAAATTTTGAATATACCTTAAAAATTAATTTACAAAATTTTATCCTAATTAAGTAATAAAACATTGAGACATAGTAATTTTAGGTTTTTTCATTGTCTGATTCTTCATCCGATTCAGTTGAAGAAGATGAAGAAGAAGAAGAAGAGCTAGATAAAACAGACATATTTGAATCTGAAGTGCTAGTCGAAGAGGAGGAATCAGTAGAGCTCGAAATTGTAGATTCAGTTGCTTGACTTAATTTGTTTACTTTACTGGCTAAATTTTCAGAATTACATTTTTCCGAAAAATTATCTTGTTTCCTTGTATCCGGTGAAACATTGATATCTAAGCTATCTTTTTCGTTACCTCTTTCATCAGTTTTTTTATTTTCCAAAAATTTTTTGTGTATATCCATTAAGTGATCAGGAATACCAATATTTTCATTCATTGCTTCGCAATCGATCATATTTTTTTCAAAATTATGATGATCGTTTTCACCAACATTATCTTCGCATTTGTGGATAACATCTCTAATTAAAGGTATCTTGGGACCATAAATATCAACTCCAGGTATTAAGTTACAGCCGCAAAAGCCAAATTGATTTGAATCAAAAGCAATATCTTTTATCATTAAAAAATGATATTTTTTCTTAATAAAGGATGTTTAATTTCTTACGAAATTCACAAAATTTGCTTTGAGGAAGTGCAGTTTGATTACATGAAAAATTGTTTCCAATCAATGTAGATTTAAAGCTACAAATGTTATTTCGAATCGTAGATTTGTAGACTTCTGATATTTGATTACTTCTTGGGTTGTATTTTTCTTTTAAATAAGCTTCCTTTTAAAAATAAATTTCAATTTAAAATAATTTAATTGCAAAATAGACAATTTTTGTCTTACAGTTGAATTTAAAGATCTGTAACCACTGTTAAATTTTAAAGTTGACTCTTTTCCACTGCTTTTTACCATGTCTAAGTATTTCTTTCGGTCTAATATTAATTTATCATTTAAAATTTTCAATTGACGTTTGTACATTAATTTTAATTTGCTTAGTTTTAATTTATAAATTTTAATAATTTCATTTTTAGTATAAATTGTCTTTTTGCTTTAAATTAAATAATTAGCGAACTATTTTTTAAAGTTAAATTTTATATAAGCAACCTAATATCAAGTCCATGTGGTTCTTGACTATTTAATTTTGATTTTGGTTCGTCTGATTCATTATTTATTAGTTTATCTTTTGTAAATATTAAAGTTTTGTTTTTTTTAAGTTTAAAAATAAATTACCTGTATGCTCTTTAATAATTTGTAGCATTAATTTATCCGAACTGTCGTTTGAAAATTGCATCAATTCAGGCTCTGAATCTATATCTATTAAATTATCTATGATATCCTCTTCATCTGATTCATCATTATTCTTTTTATTCAAAATATGCTGTATTTCATTAAATGTTTGATCATTATCTTTCCAGTATATCATTTTATTATCATTATCGTTTTCATCTTGTTTACATTTTTTTAAAGCATTATGAGTAAAACAATATCTTTAAAAAAAGAGTCAGTGAAATAAAAAAATATAATTTAATAAATTTTATTATCAGTACTGGTTTTGTTCATTGTTGTCACTTTTTAGAGCCAGTTGGTTACATTTTTTTGAATTATTCTTCCATTTACAAACCGTATATTTTTGGCATGTACTTTTAACAAACAAGTCCACATGTTGATAACAAAAATCATAATTTTTTATACTTAATAACAAATATTATTAAACTTTTAAAAATCCATTAATTTATTTTTAAATTAAATTATTAAATTAAAAATATTTATTCATAAACTTTGCTTATGATTACCTTTTTAATTTACAATCATGAAATAGACAAACATTAATTTGATCTTTCGAGGTTAATGAATTGTTTTTCATCATCATCTTTATTTGATAATCAATAAAACTTGATTTAAAGTTAAAATCTTCAAATATTTCTAATATTCGAAAATATCAGTTTAATGTTGTGATCATAAATTAATTAAATGGTATTACTATATCAATGTGTTTAACTTTCAATTTTTTAAATATTGTTAAAATAATTGTCTTAGTATAATTTTTAAATTGGATTTTAAACTATAATTTGAAAATTGTAAAAAATTGATAACATAATAATTATGGTATTTTATATCAATTAAATTTTCTTATCGAACTGAACATATTGGCATTGCTAACTGACCGTCACATCACAAAAAATACAAAAATTAAATTTATAACACTTGTTTGGTAATTATAATCAAAAAGACTTATAATTATAAATCATTAATGCAAATACTGATTAATTTATTTCCACTCTTTATTAATGTCAAAAAAGAAGGTTAAGAATTTTATTTGTTTATTGGAATATTTTTAAAACTTAGATAAAATTCATAGTGAGAATTAATCATTTGTTTTCTTGTTAGTCTTATTAACTTTTAATAAAATATGAATTGATGATCAAGGAAATAATTTATTTAAATATAAAATTTTTTATGCTTAAAAAATTATTTAAATCGAAATAAATCGATAAAATTTAGGCAAAAATGCATACAAGTTTTTATTAAAATATCAAATATACCAGTTGGTACTATACTGCTTAGGATTAATAATAATGACCATAAGGGACAATTTTAATTTTATTTATTTAGTTAAATTCCTAATTCTAATTTATGTAAAAAAATCACTATCAACAAAAAATGATTTGGATGATGATGTAATATCTCAAACAGATTATCTCCTCACAATATATTCCTCAACCAGCAGAAAGCCTTGTCTCTATTTCTGTAATTTTAATTTATCTTAAAAATATAAATTAAATGAATTAAATTTATCTTATTCAAGCAGAAAATCGATTTTCACAACCTGAGTCAAGTTTAATCAACTGTACATGGTATAAAAGTAATGCATGTTGTAAGCGAACTGAAGTGGCGTCGGTTTTTGAAAACATGTTCACTTTAAACCAGGCATCTGAAGGTTGTATGAACATGATGAACTACATGATGTGCTTTTTTTGCAGTCCGAATCAGTACATCTGGTACAGAGAGTAAGTTTTTACCAAGAAACAATTTTTGACTTTAATTATCAAATATAAATCTCAAAATTTCAGAATGCAAGTTTCTGTATGCTTAAGATTTTGTGACGAATTGGTCGAAAAGTGCAGAAAAGCAGAGTATAAAGGAAAAACTATTGGTGAAATATACAAAGATGGAGCGTCGTTTTGTGGAGCCCAAGACTTCAAAGTTATCAATTCGAACAGCCAGTGTTTTGATTTTGACTCAAGTCCATTTAATTTTTCCAATCATCTATGGCCAAATTTCTTTCTAATTTTGTGGATAAGTCATTTATCTATTGTTATCTAAGACCATTTTATCTTCCATAATAAATTTTCCTTTTCTATTATGTGCGCTTTTTGTTTCCATTTCAACAAAATAGATTTTTTTTAAAGATTTTCTCTTACAGATAAAATTAAATTAAATTTCTGTATCTTAGGATAATCGAATTTTATAATAAAATTTAAAAAAAAGGCTAAATTTTTTTACTTTCTTAAAAATAACAAACTTTTCCTAATTGGGACAATGTTGACAAAATCTAGCTCGACAAGTTATCTGAAAACAGTTGAAATTAGGGATAAAGATATTACAGATTCGTCCAATCGATATCCAAACATCGATTCATTGCGTTTATTTGTGACCAGAATACCAAACTTTATGAATGAAAACGATATAAGGAAAACTTTGGAGAAATTTGGTGACATATATGAACTTAATTTACTAAGAGATAGAAAAACAAGCGAAAGTAAAGGATGTTGTTTTGTAACATATTTTACTCGTCAAGCTGCTCTTGAGGCCCAAAGACATCTTAATAAATCCAAAAATTTTCCAAACAACACTCGTCCAATGGTGGTAAAGATAGTTGATTTTGACACCAATGAAAGAAAATTGTTTGTTGGTATGCTTTCAAGAAAACTTAATGAAGAGCATTTAAGACAGATTTTCTCTTCTTATGGGATTATAGAAGACTGCATTGTACTAAGAGACTCATGTGGTATAAGCAAAGGATGTGCTTTTATTACTTACAAGGAAAAACAATCAGCCATTAATGCAATCAAATATATGCATAGATCCCAGATAATGGAAAATTGTTCGGCACCTATCAATGTTCGTTTTGCTGATACGCATTTTACAAAAAAAGCTAAAAGAATAGTCAGTCAGCAAAGCATTGGTTTAAGTGTACCATTTAATAATTGTCAAAAAAATACCAATGATTTAATTTTATTTCAGCAATTGATAAAAAACAAGGATAACCAAGATGACAAAAGGACTCCATTTGAAGGTAATCATATGGTATATCCTTCAGCTTTTGGTGACAACAATTTCCACAGGCAAAATTTTAACCAAAAATCCAATCCTTTTTCGAATTCGTCAATTGATTCAGAGCATTTTGTTTCAAAAAATTCATTTTTTTCAAATGAAATTTGGCGTTCCTTGGCCCCGTTTAATTATAACATCAAACAAATAAAAGGTCCTACTAACTCAAATTTATTTATTTATCATCTGCCCGTAAGAAAATACTCTTTAAAAAGATAATTTTTGTTTAAATAGTTTTTTTTTTTTATTTAAGATTGAATTTAATGATTTAGATTTGGCTCAATTGTTTTCAATTTTTGGTTTAGTGATATCAGCCAAAGTTTTCATAGATAAAAATACAAATATGAGCAAATGTTTTGGCTTTGTTAGCTACAGCAATGAACATTCAGCCAAAAATGCCATAAATTCAATGAATGGTTTCTGTATTGGAAACAAAAGACTTAAGGTTCAATTAAAAAAAGATAAATACGAAGAAATTTTATTTTAAAAAATTTTTTGTTCAAAATTGTTAATTTTTATAAATATACTTATTCATAGGCAAGAATTTTTTTAACTTGATTCGAATTCATTAAATTAGGATTTCTTACAGGTTTTGCCACTTTATCAAGTGATTCTTTTGGGGTAAATCGGTTTTTATCAGTGAACTCGAAGCGTAAAGTTTGGTCCAAGTGATGGGATGTCGGAAAATATGTGTTCCTGTGTAGACCATAAATCCCAGGGTATTCCAGATTGATGTTTTTCTCAAGCTTGTCAATTTCAGCCTGGGATTTGAGAATTTTTTGTGCTTTGTCACAAGCTGCAATGTGGGCTCTCAATGCGTGACCATACTCAAAACTTTTCATACAATCCGGGCTGCCAATACATTTATACCTCATTTTTAATTTCAGAGGGACTTGTCGTTTTTATTCTTTCTTAAGAATGTAAACTTAAATCAAACTACTTGGCTGTTGCTATAAGAAATCATTCTTTTGTTGTTCATTTCTTATTTATAAACGAAAAATAAATAATGTGTAGATTTTTAAACCAGAATAAAAGGTAATTATTTATTAAGTAAAATGTTAGATTTATAAGAGCTAGAAATGTAAATTGCCTACTTTGAAAATTAAATATCGACTTGAGGAACTTGATATTAAAAAACGTATCCATAGAGATTGAGGGTTTGAGACTGATAGAATTATCAATGGAAATATAACAAAAAACTAATCAGGTTTGAACACAAAATTCTCTATCATGACCATATACAAGTTAATGATTTGTTTCTTTTAATTTTAACCATCACGCAAAATTCTAAGATGTTGAAATTTAACATTGCTTATAAAAAGTTAAAATAGCTTTAAGGAAATAAAATTTTTCATAAAATTTCTGATGAAAATTTTTTTGTTCATTTGTTTTTTAATCAATTCAGGTTATAGTTTTACTATAGCCGAATTGGATTCAAATTTGATTCTTGGACAGTTTAAAAAAAGTCCTACTGGTTTCAAGACCATAAATATAGATCCGAAAGTTTTTGTTCCAAGTGTGAAAGAAGACATAATAATAGTCATAAAATCATTTTTTGATGAGCAATGTGCCATTGAATGCTTGAAGAACATTTTATGCATTGGCTATCTGTTCGATGAAGCCAAACAATCATGCATGGTTTATTTAAGACCTAATTTTAGAAGACAAAACAATGTTATAAATAATCAAAAGTTGAAAGAAAATTTGGGATGCGATCTTCAGCGATGTTCGCAGGGTCTGTATTGTTCGACAAGTCCAAGTGGTAGCACGGAGGGAGTTTGTTTGTGCGATTCTGTCATATATACTGGTCAGAATTGTTCAATTAAAAATTCCTATCAGCTCTCAGAGTGGTCGAAATGGACCGATTGCTCTGCAGAATGTGGAAATGGTATTAAAATTTGAAAAAACTCCTACTGAGATAATTATTTTTCTTTAGGATTTATTAATAGGAAAAAAGTATGCTCCAAAAATTTGGAAATTTTGCCAAATAGCTTAAATTGGCTTTGTAATGAGAATGGCTCTCAAGTGAGTAAATTTGAGATTGAAAAATGCAAATCAAAAAGTTGCATGACATATTCGGAATGGTCAGATTGGAGCACATGTTCGAAAATTTGTGGTGGTACCAAGTATAGAGACAGATCATGTTTACTTGATGCTCAAAATAAACTATGTGATAAAAAATATCTAAAAGAAATTCAATATTGTTCATTAGATGATTGTGCAATGACAATAATTAGTAATTTTTTTATTATATCCATAAGATAGAAGAAAATAAACTACTATTTTATAACTAAGAGCTTGCGAATACTGATTTGAATCCTGGTAATATAACTAAAAAGGGATATTTAAAGCTTTTTAATCCAACAACTCGTTTGGAAAAGCGAATATTTTCTTATACAAATGACTTGGCAGAAGTTGCAAAGATTGGCCAAGTAGCTTGTTTAGAATTTGGTTTTACAAAAAGCATTTACACTGATCCTATCAAAGTCAATACTAATTTGAAATCTACCTTTGGTAAAGATAAGGATTACCTTAAATTTGTAAACGAACAAAGTATAAGTGGTATAAAATGTAGTGGAAATGAGGCCAGCATTAAAGAGTGCTCATATGGTCCAGATGCGGGCCTAGATACTGTTCTATATGAATTAGAAGTTGAATGTTTATGTAGGATTTTATAATTTAAAATAAGATAGTTTTTTATTAAAAATTTATTTAAGTTGATGGATACTTTTCTGTTTGGTCAGCTTGGCCACCATGTAGTGTTACATGTGGTGCTGGAGCTAGAGCACGCACTCGTGTTTGCAATGACCCACCGCCAAGTGTTTCGGAGACAAACAGAGGCAATGGCGCCAATTGTATTGGTAAATCGATGCATTTGGAAAATTGTGTCATGCCAAGATGCAAAAGTTAGACTCATACAATAAATTCCAATCATTTAATTGCATGATCCTTAATCCCGGTTTTTTTAGCACATTCAAATAAAGTTTTTGCACCTAATAGACTGCACTAAGTTAATTTATTTATTAAAAAAAAGAACAAAGGTAATTTATTTTAATAATAAAACCAATTTTTTAAATTTTAATTATGAATTGTTTTATTGAGAATTCTTAAAGAAACAACAATAAGACACTTATTACCTCTAAGTTGTAAATGTACCAAAAAAGATGTGACTCTTTAATCTAAGCTTAAAGGATACTAAAATGGTAAGCGATAGCATCTGACACATTTTTTAAACAAAAAAAACAAAAAAATTATTAATATTTAACATTATTCTTTTTTAAAAAAGTTCATCAAAAAGCGCTGTTTTCATCTAAAAGCTAATAGTTGTTATTTCTTTTTTTTCTTCATTTCTTGCTTGAGCTCAATACACGAAGCAATGCACAAAAACGATTTCTCTAAACTGCTAGATCTAAAAATAAAGAATTTAGCTTATGTTGGATATAAGTTTTAACTCTTGTTTCTAAATCGTTTCAATCATTTATATAGCTATGTGATCAAGGCTTTCAAATAAATTTAAAAATGAGAATCTTAAGTTAAAATTCATCAAATTCTAGAATTATTACTATGCTAGTTTTAATTTGAATTCATTTAGAAGCTAGTTGAATTAATATTTATTAATAAATTTTTTTTTCCTTCAAAAAAATTAAAATTCTATCAAAAATAGTGATTAGAATATCCATTATTTCGAATCGTTTGAATTTACTTTTTGAACACTCATTTAACAATTGATCAAGATCATAAAGTTGGTTCACTTCATCGGGAATTGAATGTAGAAAATTTTTGTGTTTAAGATCAGATGCATACGAACTCAGAATATTCCTACAAACTAAAATAACTTATTTTCACAATTAAAAAAAACTTTTTTTTCCCAAACCCGAATAAATGTTTATGTCCACTTTTGTTGAATTACATATTTTATCTAAATTAAATGATAAACAGTCTCCAAATTGTCCGCATTCCTCGAATTCAGAATATAGTACCTCTTCTCTACCATATTCTAAAATAATAAGATTTACTGATTTTATCTCATATAATTTTTTCTGATAAAGATTACTCCAAAATTAAAAAATCTTAACCTGATTTTATTTTTAGCTTGTCAACCAAAAAAATGCTTTCTGCATCTATAAAAAATATCCTGTCATTTTGTTCATCGTATGCAACATTTTCCAATCCAAGATCAAACAAATATACGCCAATTGCCAATTTATTATTTTGCAATTGTTTTATTGTTTCCAAAAGTCTTTTAGCAATTTTTATCTTAAAATCAATTTTTTATAAGTTTTATTCTACAATTAATTAAAAAACTTAAAAAATATTTTTCGATATTTTTTACTTATTTGGTAAAATTAAGGCTAATTGCTATTACTGATTAGTTATTTCCTTATTTTAGACAGTGGTATTGTCTATATATATTTATAATTTGATTTAAATTCACTATATACAAATCTTTATGTAAACTTAAATAAATGTTGATTTTTAAGATTTAAAAATTATTTAGAAATATTTTTTAAAAATCTTCCGGTTCGCAAAATTTTAATCTTGATATAAAAAAAAATACTCTTATTTCAAATGAATCTAAGTAGTATTGGTCCAAAGTTTTGCCTTCGAAAGATTCCACAATTATCCTTCCACAGCTTCCATAAAATTCAGGAAATGGCCAGCCATCTTTTTTTGGAAGAATCTTAAAAAAAATTATTTATTATCATTTACAAACGCATATTTATTCTTTCATCCAAACCTGAAGAACAATTGGTTCGGGATTAATTTTTAGAATAGTTAATATAGCTAAATTATCTTGATAAAAATTGTTTACATTGTCCATTGATTTAGAATAAGTTTCGAAGTAGCCTTTGTACATTAGATCAATCAACCTCATGCTAAAGCATCTACCAAAATCAATGTCCATTAAATTGGAAATAAATTTGAATGATTTTTCGTCAAATTTATTTCGAATAATCTCATCATAAAACTTAATAACTTTATTTAGACAAAAATTTTCTTTTTTCATACAATTTTTTTCATTTATATCAAACTCGTCCAACTCAGAATTGTGAGCCAATTTTTTAATTACCATTTTTTGACCAGAATACGAATCGAAAGCAAAAAAAACATTTTTGATATTTAGAATATTCTGAAACCAATAAGTATTGAATATTGAGTCTTCAAAGTCAAGATTGTATCGAGCTAGCTTAGTTCCTTTAAATTGCAAGTCATGACAGATGCTATGACCATAGCAAAATGGGCATTTTTCAAGCTCGAGAAATTTACCATCATCCAAAGACAATTGGTCAAAGAGCATATAAATTACGATCGAGTTTATAAGCAAGCAAAATAAAAAACTAAGTAGCAGTGTACGCTTTATCATTTTTAGTAAATGAAATAAAAAAATTTAAAAAAATAAACAGATGTTTTATTTTATGATTTATGAAAAAATTTTAAAAAAATATACAAATTTTTATTATATCATATTATGAGATTTTAAAAAAGTGTCCCTAACTTTGGTCCATTCTTCATAAGACATGCCCTTGTAAATCTCAAGTATGTCTAAATGTCTGCCAGATCTACTTGTATTCATCGAACCTACACTGGTACTGTTAAAATTGTTGTTGATGTTTGTATTGATGGCATCTGATGAGCTATTTAAAGCTGGATTGATACCTTTTTTGTTCATTTCAAATAAATCCAGCTTGGCATGATTTGAATTAGGTTTTGAATAGTCTTTCATCCATAAGTTATTATCAGTTTCTAAATTGACCGAGGTGGCAGTATCTTTGATAAAGTCCTCCCGACTACTGGACAAGAAGTTTAATAATTGCTTTTGAAAATGTATTTTTTAAAGATTACTTTTCAAGTTCTTTTTCAGCCTCTGCTTTTTTTAACTTTTGTTGCTCAAGTTTTTTAGCTTTTAACTTTTGTGCTAGCCATTTATCGAAACTAAGTCCATTTTGAACTGGACTAGAAGCTCCCTCTTCACTCTGATTATCCGTATTTTTGTTACTTACTTTTAAATCACTTATTGATCTATTTTGTTTATGAGACTTTATAACTTTAAAAAAAAACTAACAAAACAATAAAATAAACATATAATTTACCTTCTTTACCAACACTTTTAGGTGCAGATAGCCCGCTACCACTGAATTCTCGTTGCGGCACTAATTGAACCATATAAATTTGCATAAAATTTCCCTTTAACCAAGTTTTTTTCGAAGAATCGAATACTTGATGTGGCAAGCGTTTATCTGGAAAGATTTCGTCATCATCTTCAGGTTTTTTAGCTTTTAATTTCATTTCGGCTTCTGTTCGCTTCTTCCACTTATATTGAGTTAGCTTGTGTATTCCAAGCTTATTGTTAAACTTTTTGGCAATGCTTAAAGCACTGTCACCATTTATGTCAGTCAGTTCGACATTGGCATTATTGTCCAACAAAAATTCAATAATTTCAGGCTTGTTTGCGACCACGGAAACCATTAGAGGTGTCCTACCATATGAACTTTTGTAGTTTATATTGGCACCATGTGATACCAAACCCTTGACAAGATTAATATTTCCCCTGTGAGAGGCAATAAATAAGGCAATACCACCTCTCTCCTGAATGTATTTATTCTTATCCTTGGTAAACATGTAGTCTGAAGTAGGTGAATTCCATTCGACTTTTTGAGAAACTCCTTGTTTGAGGGCTTCGTCGATCGTACCATAAGAACAGATCTTCACCAAACCTGAGTAAATGGTCCAAATGTCCATGATAACTATTCCCCCATCTATTATGTCATAGTATTGAATGTCTTTTGAGTCAATTAGTTCTCCATCGTCAAGATAAGACAATCGCTGCAAGTTGAATGGAATTCCGCAAATAAATTCAAGACAAGCTTTTAGATCTCGAATTTTCATAGATAGAGGAAATTTGACAATATTAAACAATTCATTGGTACATCTAATTTGAATTTTGAAATCGATTGATTTTCCCAAGGTGGCTTCTTGGCCAAATGCTGCAGCGACGTTTAAAATTATGTCCTGAGCTCTTGGTTTTAAATCAAGATTTAATTTCCTTGCTGAAGAATGGCGCTTATTTAGTAATTTAACATTGGCGTGTGACTTGATCGAATTTTTGATCATTTTTTTTTAGGAACTAACCTTATGCGTAAATAATGTTTTTAATCATTAACGAATCATTAACAATAATTTTATATGTTTGAAAAATAAAATTTTTGTTGAATTTTAATTAGATTTTTTATTCGTTTTTTAAGGTGTTTGAAAATTTAAAAACCAAGTAAGTTTCTATGGAAATATAATTACTTTCTTTTTGATCGACTTAAAGAATAACTCTCATCAAACAAAAAGAATAAGTATTAAATTTTTATTGAAAATGAAATTATTAAATAAAAATAAATATAATTGAAATTAAAATTTAACATGTTTACATGTTTACATTTAGTAATAAAGCATCATAAACAAAAAATTTATGCTTTTTTTCACTGAATATTAGCCTGAATTTTTTTGGCAACAGATTCAAGGATACAGTATCATAATCATATTAAATTACTTTACCTTTTCAAAATTGTATCTAATTAAAAATAACTTTTGGTAAAAAAAGTTAATTTAATTTATTAAGAGTTAGTTTAAGTATACCATCAAATTTGATTCAATTTATAACTTGAAATTAATTTCCTAATAATTGAAGAGGTTTCAAAATTTTATTTTCTGATAAACAAATCTCTAAGTTTAAATAATTAAGCAAATCATATTTCTAAATTAAGGTAGATTTTATCGGCATCATATTGAAAATTTATGCCTTAAATTTAACTTAATTTATCAGTAAATTTTATTTAAAGAAATTTTGTGCAAATAATTTAAAGAAATAAAAATTAAGAGTACATAATTATTCAATAACTTAGAGAAAATTATTAGTTTGAGGTAGGTCTCTAATGATAAAAAGATTTATACTTCTTTCTTTCTTTTCACAATTTCAAATTTTCATATCTTTTCATATCCAACAGACAATAAATAAATTGTTTATAAAATATGTCGATTTTATATTATTCTTTTTCATATAAAATTATCACTTGATAAAATGTATCGGTAAAATTTATTTTTAAAATTCTTTGGATAAAAAAAACATGAAAAGAAATAATATCTCAAACTTCTTGTGTTGAGATGTTATTTTATTGAATAGATAAATTGTTTATTTAAATTATAAAATATAAAAAAATTTAACTTTTTAACTAAACTGTAAGTTACAAATTTGAGTTAAAACTGGAAGATTAAAAAAAGTTTTTGCTCTTATATTATCTTAAATAAAAAATCATTTTAGAAATTAAATAAAATTCCTTGAAAGTAATATTTGAATAATTTTGTCAATTTCTAAATAATTTAAAGAATTATTATTTCTCTAAGATGTTAAAGCAGCTTGAAAAACACTTCTTGAGTCTTCTAGTATTAATTATAGCGATTTCATGGGTTTTTTCTAATATTTTTTCAGCCTTCTGTTTTTTTTAATTTTTAATGAATTTTTAATTATTTATGAAAAAATAACTTTGCTCATGAGACCAGAGTTTTATAATTTCCTGTGTCACTTGACTTGAATAATTGAGCAGCTTAAACATGATTTTTAACGGGAATACTCCATTTAACCTTATGAGCATATTAAAATATGTCTCAGGACAACAGAGGTCTAATTACTTATTGCCAAATAGGCTAAAATAAAGGGAAAATAAAAATTTTAAATAATGTTAAGGTTTTTTTTTATTTAATAACAAAAAATATAAATTAAAAAGCTTCAAAAGCTTTTTTACTTTACTAAACGAGTAGCCCATCTCCCAAAATGGTCGCTTGTCGTGACTCTTAAGCTTGAAGCTCTCTTATGTACAATACTGTCACGTGACTCGACATGCTGACTTTTGATTGTTTCGCCGATTATTTCATCTAGAAAGATACAAATGAGGTGATTAAACAAAAAAATGTCACACAAAATTTTAAAAATAAAGAAAAAATCTGCATCTATTGTGTGTGTGTATAATAAAAACTTTGGCATCCTAATTTGTTGTTTGATTTGGTCTAGTATAAAATTTTCAACAAAAAAAAATTAAAAAAATAAATCTAAAAACGAAAGATAAAAGTGTTGCATAGTCATAAAAACAGAATAAGAAGAATAAGTAAAGTTGAATAAATTAGGCAAGATCGATTTGATTAAGTATTTTTATTTAAAGATAAAAGAATATTAATAAAAGCAAAAAAAGTCAAAAATTAATTAAATTTCAATGCTTATTATATGAAAAATAATGACACCAATAAGCTAAAGACGTCAACTAAATTAATCGAGTTATTTGTGTGGCTCCAAGATTCAAACAACAAACGAAAAGAGAAAAAAAAACCATTGTCTCTAAAAATCCAAAACTCATTATTATTGAGTAAAATAACAACAAAATTTACAATCAAAAATAATATTTTTTTTTGTTTAATTTAAATTTTTAAACCCAAATAAGATCAAAACAGATTTCGTATTGACTGTGGCCAACTGCCAAAAACTGTTATCTTTGCTTAAAATAAATTAGATAGTCGCCTTGCTAAAAGTGACCCTCAGGTGCATATTGTCAGCTAATTGATAGTTATGAGTCAAGATAAGAGCGTGTGTGGCCTCTTCGATGCTGCTCATTTGACAAAGGGCCATTTTACGGTCTTTCTGAAAGAATTTGAAACCCTTAATGGTGCCGTATCGGCCAAAGATATCCTTTAGCTGCTGCTCGGTCACGTTCTGGGGTATGTTAGACAAGTGGAGAGTGGCCGAAGGCGGAAATATGTTGTTGAAATTTTTCGAGCCGGGCTTTTTGAATCTGTGCAAAGGCGAATTGGAAAAGTCTTTGGTTAGACCGGCGTCTGGCTGGCCGTCCTTGGGCATCTGAACGGTCAAGTGCTTGGAAGGAAAGACCCTAATTTGCTTGTTCCACAATTTGATGCGGTCCAGATTGGCCAGGGCCGTGCTTGCCTGCTGGCCGTTCGAGAAGTTAATCAACGCGCTGTCCTTTTTGTTGAAGAGTATTTTAACTCGGACCACGTCGCCGTACACCCCGAACAGAGTGAACAGAGCGTCCGGGTTGACGAATTCCTCGTTTAGATTGGACACAAGCAGCACGGGAGTGCCGTACTGGCTTTGATTTGGCATTTGTTGGCCCTGTTGGTACTGGTTCATCTGATTTTGCTGTGATTGCGGCATCATGTTGCCCATTTGGCCAAAATTGAACCCGCCCTGGAAGCCCATGTTCTGTCCGGAGGAGTTCTGAGCGCCGAACGGCATTTGGTTGGCCGCGGCTTGCACTGCCTGCATGAAATTGGGCGGCGCTCCGATTATTGACTGATTGCCGTACGGGTTCATTTGATTGCCGTTCATGGCGTACTGTGTCACATCGTTTGGTCCTCCCTGCATGCCCTCGCCGGTCGGCAGCAGCAGATTGGTGAAGTCTCGGCTCTTGTCGTTGTTGAATCGGACCTCTAGGCTAGTCAGCTTGGAGAATTCGATTTGTAGAGTGCAACAGCCGTTGTATATGTTCTGACCTTGTAGGGCTTGTTTGGCGTTCTGTGCCGATTGACAGTCCTTCATTTGAATGAGAGCTTGAAATTTGTCGTTCTTGGTAAATGTGATTATTTTGAGCAATTGACCAAATTTGGAAAATATCTGATTTAGTACGTCTAGTGTGACTGGATAGATCATGTTTAGAATGGTCGCTCGGAGTACTGTGTTCTTGCCGCCTTGTTTGGCCACGTGCCACAAGGCGAGCGCTTCGCTGAGCGCCGATTTGGCCGCCAGATTGTTCGAGTTGTTCGGATCGGTGTTCAATTCTTGATGATTGGAAAATTGGACAAAAATTTTCTTACCATTAAACGTGCTAGTGGTCTGATTGAAGTGGGTGACCATTTGTTGAGCGTCGTTGAGGCTCTCGAACTCGAGAAAGGCCTGGTTTTTGCTGCGCAAGAAGAGCACATTTTTGAGCATGCCAAAAGCCAGCCCAAGGAACAGAACCTCGCTTTCGCTCAGCTGCTGCGGTATGTTGCGCAAGTGCAGCACTCGGGACATCTCCTGCTTGGGCTGGGTGTCCAAGCGGGACTTTTTGACGTCCTGGCTGGCGTTCGGGTCCATCGGTGTCTGCTGCATGTACTCGCCCAAGTCTTGCTTAATCGGGATCATTTGCGAGCCGTTCTGTGACATGCCGTAGCCGGGCCCGTTCATTGCTATGTGTCCGGCTGCGTATATTTCTTGTATGTTGCGTTTAAGACCAGAAGCCATGATTGGAAAAAAGTGAAAAAAAGAGTCGAAAATCGAAAATTTAGATTTAAAGAAACTCTGTTATTTTGAAAATAGAAAAAAAATATATTAGAAATTTTCCAAATTAAAATTTACTATTCTGGTAAGTTAACATAGTTATGTGACATGTTAGTCCGGTTAAGTGCTATTTATATACTTGAAAAGTACACACCGGGCTATGAAGCAAATTTTGCCAGAAAATGAAATTTATAAACTTAAATGTATTAAGAGATTTTACTTGTTTCTAGTACATAGAGAAAAGACTGTATAGCAGAGGCACGAGAACACGCCGCCATAAATAATGTAGTCGAAAGTGCGGCGCCCCCCAGGACCGAGGTCTCTGGCTCAGATTGGAAAAGATTTCACTCGGTTTGAGAAATTATTCGGCTATGAGATGCTAATTAGGAGCATAGAACAAAATGGACTCTCTGAAAGATGTTCCGAATAAATTAAACTTGGACGGATATGACCATTTTTTTGTCTTATTAGTTAAACTCGAGCTTAATCTTTAGTCTTATGAAAACAGTTGATTCAGATATGAAAATTTACTTTTATTTTTAAATAATATTTTATTTTATTTGATAATTTATCAAAAATATTTTTTCTGAATAGATATAAAAAAACCTAATTTAACTGGTCCTGCGAATAAAATAGGATTGCCTTAACAGCATCACTAATTAATAGTATTTAATACTTAAAAGCGTAATTGTCAAATAATTAGTGTTTTAGCTATCTTTAAAATAAAAATAAAATTTGTTATTTGTTTTTGTCAAATGACTTGTTAATTTAGTTAAAAATTTATTTATTTTTTTAAATAAATCTTAACTTAACGGAGAAATGAGCGGTACCAATAAAAGTTACTGCTGGAGCATTGTTTGAATCCATTGATTGAATTCAAACAGTCATTCCCATTCATATGGGCTCTTTCGTGATTGTTGACCTCCATTTTTCTGGTCTGGTCGTCTGACCTTTCTTCTTCCTTGCGGTGTTCATTGAAGAGCATTTTTTCATTCTAAGTACATGGGCAAGCCACCACTGTCTTTTATTCTTGATACATTGACTCAGTGGCTCTGACTTTGTTCTCCTGCATGGCTCGTCGTTTGACAATGTTTCAAGCCATTGTATCTCAGGAATCCTTATCAGGCTACCAGTGTGTTTAGGTTTTTTCTATCATACTCAGATACTCTCAAGCATTCGCTTTCGTACATCAGTGTATCTTTTACTATGTTGAAGAATTTTGTGTATCAATTTTTGTTTCCTTGCTGTAGCATCAAGAAAGGTTTGAGTCTGGCAAATGCTTTTTTCGCTTTTGTAAGCTTATTCTAAGTGTCTTTAAGTGTTCCTATTAGTTCACCTATCATGCTTCCTTAGTATGTGAATTAGCCCACTATTACAATGTTTGTACCATCTATGGTAATCGGAGTATCCAATTAGGTGTTTATGCTGATAACTTTCGTTTTGATACCATTTATCTCGAGTCTTGTCCACCAAATTCTGCATTTGTATATGCATGTCCATTTCTCTAGTCGTTATTAGCACCAAATCATCTTCGAAGTGTATATCTTCAAGCTTTGTTGTTAAGTTCCAATGTTTACCTCTCAGGGATGAGCTAGTTTTCCTTACCGAAAAATCAATCACTTCAAATTGGAAAGAGAACACTTAATTAACTCCTGTACACAATTTGAAGCTTTCAGATTATCCAAAGACAAATTATTATATCTAAATATATATTTCGACGAGCCATCTAATCACGCACCATACTACTAATAGAAATAATTAAGAAATAAACTAGTTAATAAAGAATAGGACTATATTTAATGTATGAGTATTTTTTTGGCCATTATCTAAAATTATTATTTCCTTAGTATGAAAAAAAACATTAAAAGAATATTAAAAATATAAAAATTTCCTGTGAATTCGGATAACAATAAACATTGTATACTATTATTATTATTTATTTAAATTCGATGATTTTTTGAATGATAAAAATAAAAGCAGAGCGTAATATCTTCTGTACAAATCAAAAATCAATAATAACTGACCTTTTAAAAATATAATTTATTCTATTAAATTTTTAAATCTTGATTTAGAAAAGGTGGACAATTGTTCTTAACAATTAAAAATAAATATGTAATTGACTTACTTTTATTTCATAAACTATGAATTAGAAAAGAATATGTTCAAAGATGAAATTAATTCTATAATGGTAAATAATTCTCAACTTTGCCAAGTTACCGTATTATTTATTTACCAATGAATTTTGTTTAATTAATTTTTTGTTCAGATTTATTATATTCGATTTAAAGTATTTGATCTTTAATTTTAGCTTT
Source organism: Brachionus rotundiformis (assembly GCA_016802295.1). NCBI lineage: Eukaryota > Metazoa > Rotifera > Eurotatoria > Ploima > Brachionidae > Brachionus > Brachionus rotundiformis. The sequence goes on from JAESIW010000138.1 coordinate 3,770,373, forward strand.
TATTTTCAGTTTAGAGCATAATTTAAGACAGATAATCAAAACTAAAAAAAATTGATTTTGATTTTGATAAAGTGGTTCGTAAAATTTATCTTTATTTTTACAAATAAATTTTTAAAATAAGTTTCTAGTTCAAAAACTTGATTAAAATTTTTAGAGCTTTACAATCCAAAAAAAAATTAAAGCCATAATTTTAAAGAAAAACGTAGGAATTTGTTTATTTTTATTCAAATATTTAAAAACTGTAAAATTCAATCATTTTATTCCATGTACCATTTTTTTTTAATTTTTAGAATAAAAATCATTTCTATAAACGGAAATTTCGTCAAATAAAAATATTAATCAAAAAATTTTTTTATTGCTTGTTGAAAATAGCTTTTATTTTTTGACTAAATCTGTTTCCTGAAACAAAAATGGTATAATTCTAAAAAATAGCTTAAATATATTAAATTTGTTTTCTAAAGAAAAATGACTTTTTAATTACTTAACTTCAGGCAAATCAAAGAAGAAAAATTAAAAAAAAACGCAATTAAACAAAGTACTATTGTATTTTTAAAACATTCAAAGATATAGGAAAAAGCTTCCATAGAAACTATAGTTTTTTTTAAATTTCTTAAGATTCCAGTTGTTTTAACTTTGATATCATAGAACATTCAATATTTTACTCAGAATTATCATGTCATTTAGTGAAATTTCAAATGAGATCGACACTTTATCTATTAGTTCTCAATCATCCCAATCTTTGCCTAAAGGTTTTAGTTTTTTTTTATTTAATAAATTAATAAATTTTTATTAAAAAAAGTTGATTTAACTTTGATTAAAACACTGTCTAATGAATCAGCCTGGCGAAAAAAAAGCTTTACATTCGAAAATCACAATAGAAGCTTTGACTTATCAAACGATGATCATTTATCTGTGGATCAAACTTCTGGTATTTAATAAAAATTAAAATATTAATTTAATTACATTGCTTTAGAAAGTGATGAAGATACCGGCAGTTTTACGGAATTTAAAAAGGAAGGAGTTGAGATTGGTCTTCCAAAAATTTTAAAATACACTAACAAAATAAGTCGGGTCGGGTCCAGATTGTCCTATGACCAATTAATGGAGAATAACAATGAAATTATGCTACAGACACAAAATTTTTTCAAACTAAGTCTAAATGAATATCTCAAAGGAGGAATCATTTGCCAATTTTGCCAAAAATACACTTATAATTGGAAAGATTTTATTGTATTTTTTGTTTCTATTATTTTTATTAAAAATAATTTTATCTAAATTCTAGTATTGTTGTTCGGAGTATAAAATATATGTAGAGGGTTTGATTGAGCATAATCGCTTTCAAGAACAGCGACGTAATAATCTAACTATTGACAATTTTAGATCAGCTGCTTATTTGGAAGAGATCAAAAAGAAAAGATCACTTATTCAAAAGCAGATAAAGGAAATAAAGTAAAATTAATTTCTAAATAATTTTTGTTTATAGTTTTAAAAATTTGTTTCTTAAGACGATTTGAAAAAAATTTTATCAAAACAAAATTGAAAATTAAGTTTGATAAGCCCATTCGATATAATAAAGTAGTTAAAAAACAATCTATCAAACCAAACGAATCGGCTACCATCGTGACAATAAATAAAAGTATTTTTTTTCAAAATAATAGTTAAACGATATTTAAAATCATAGATAAAAAATAATTTTATTTTTAATTAATAAAATGTTATTTTATTAATTAACATTAAAGCCAAAAAATATAAGATATTACTAACAATTGCTAAATTGGTTTTAGATTCTGACAGAGAAAATGATACTGTATTGGAAGCATCAGAAAAAAGTTCCAATATTGGGCAGCAGATTTCAAATGTGGTCAGCGTTAAATCATTTGAAGAAAAAGCCAGAGATAAAATCAATTATTCTTTATCAAATAGAGAATTTATTGATCAAGGTATTTTTAATAATTGTAAATTATTTTTATATAACGAAATTATTTAAAGGATGGACCGTTTTATGCAACAATATACCTAAAAAATTTGATATTGATGAAGAACCTCAATCTGAGAAGTCAAGAAATGTTTCTGTCTTTGATTTGATTGAAAAAATAGTAAACAATATTTTTCAATAATTCCTGATATATTTGAATAATTAAGCCAATGCAATTTGTAAAAGCAAGCTCTAAATATTATAATAATGGGAATCTTTTTGAACTAATGCTGTCTGATCAAACTGGAACCATCTATTATCCAAATGGTAAATGGTTATAACTTATTTTTCAAGAAATGAATATATAAATTTTTAAAGGCAATATTGCAGTAGTAATATCTGTTTTCGGTGATTTTAGATCATTTTTAGCCTTTGATGACCAAGATAAGAATTCAATTCCTTTAGCATATTTTGATTCAAACGGAAATGGTTTTTGCAATTATTGTAGTGGAAAGTTAAGGTTTGTAAATGGTCAAGTTTAGATAACCTCTTTTCAATTTGAAATTGTTCATTAACTAATTTAATTTTAAAGATACCAATTAAATTATTATGGAGGAATAAATTTCGATGAAGATGGTGCTCGCATTCGAAGATGGCTTTGGCCATCCGAATCTAAAAAGAACACATTTCGTCCTATCATATCAAGACTTAATAATTGTATGAGCATAAAAATGTTCAATAGAGAGAAGATTGTATTTAGCTTCAGATCTAAACAATCGAGCTGTAAATTTATTTTGAGTACCAAAACTGATAATCCAAGAGTAAGATAAGATAAAAACTTGAAATTTAAAAGAACAAGTAAATCTTTTAATTTTAAAGAGTCTGAAAAAATTTGATTATCTAATGAACAACTCGAATGATCTCACATGTAAAAAATTAAAAGAAAAAGCCGAGTAAAGCTTGACTTAATTATAAACTATTAAAATTATTAAAATTAAAATTTAAAATATTCAAGTTTGCTGCTTAAAATATTGACCAAAGGCTTTACAAGCAATTTGGATGAAGAAAAAGTAAAAAATCTTTCAAATAATGAAGATGATTCAATTTATGTCAATTTACCAAAAATCAAAAATCCAAAACCAGCATCAGTTGTATCTCGTATTTCATTTAACCATTCTTCTATTATATCGACAGAAAGAGACAAATTATCTCTTATTTCGTCCAAAAAAAGCTCTATTAATTTTAATTATCAGACAATCAAATAATTTAATCCATTAAAAATAAAAATAATAAAATTTATAAAATAATAAATAATACAATTTTTAATAAATGAAAAAAAAATGACTACAGATGGCAAGTGCTGGGATTAATCTTAGCTTGCATATAATCAAAAAAAAAGCTGCCCAGCAAATAATATTTTCTAACCCAGAATTTAATCATACCTAAGACAAATCACGTTTCTAGGCTAGGCCAAATCTAAAAATACTAAAAAAGTTTAATTAATTAATATGGCTTTCTAGATATTTCGAAAAAACCAGCCCTCTAATTTTGCTATAAATAAAAAATAAAATCGATATAAAATAATTTAGAAAAAAATTTAAATATGTCTATGCTGAAACATCAATATTTTCCGCGTTCAATGTTCGAGACAAATTGGCCCGAAGAAGGTCAGAAAACTGATCCATTGATGCTTGATATGTTCGATCCATATGACGAGATTGATAGATCTATTGCCAGAAATTTACATTGGATCAACCGACCCAAATTTCTTTCCGATATTCCAGAACCTCCTAGAGTTCCACAAAAATTCAGAGTTACGCTAGATTGTCTTGGTTTTGATCCAGAAACAATCAAAACTGAATTCAAAGAGAAAAACTTGATTGTAACCGGCGGCGAAGGCAGAATTGACTTGGGTAATGGTGACTTTATTCATAAAGAATTCAGACGAACTTATGATATTCCAGAAAATGCAGAAACCAACAAGCTAGCAAGTTTTGTGACATCATTAGGAAATTTGGTCATTGAAATCCCTTTGAAAAGTGAACTTAAAAAAGCTATTAAAGGAAAACACGAAATGGTGCCCAAAATAATAGAAGATAATAGGGGAAATAAAACAGTTCAGTTGTTTGCTTCTTTACCACACGGTATTGATCCAACCAACATCAAAGTAACTTGTAAAGATAATGACTTAATCGTAAGAGGAGAACAAATAAAACAATCAAAAGATGATTATTCTAAGATTCACATTTACAAACGGTGCAAACTTCCTGAAAATACTGATTATGATAACTTGAAATGCATGCTGGAAAAGGATCAATTGTCGATAACTGCACCAATTGAACAAGGACATTCTAAGGAAAAAAGAACCATTCCAATAGAATTTAATGGATCAAATAAACGAATAAAACATGGTTAAATATATTGTTAAACGATTTTTAGTTTTTTTAATAAAATTGTTCATTTATTTTTGTTTTGTGTAAGATTTTGATTAATAGCTTTTGAGAATTTTTAATATATTGTTTTCTGAACTGCCTGGTACAACTTGGAACATTCGTTTACTAAAAAAAATTTCTTATGTTAGATAAAGATAAGCAATTACTAAACAAGCTCAAAAAAAATATAAATCGAAAAGAATTTAATATTGTTGAGTATCTTTTAAATCTGTGTCTAAACATGAAGACGATGAAATAATATCTATTTAAATTTGATGACTTATCAACAAAGAATGTAATGTTAAATCTACAAAAACAATTACTTATATTGATAAAACAGACTTTAAAACATTAAAATAGATTAATAACCTGATTGACAAAAAATTTTCTTCTAATTATTCATGAGATAAAAAAATATCTAAAATTTAATGAAAAATTATCACCATATCAAAATAAAATAAACAAAGAAAAATTGAAATTTGAAAATTGAAAACAAAATCATTAAAAACAAAAGACCATATTAGAAAACACATTTTTAAAATATCATAAAATTTGAAAAACTAAAAATACTTAAATCAATAAATTGTTAAATTATAAGTAAGTCTAAAAAAAACCTATAAACAAAAACGAAGCTTCAAATAAAAAATGTCAAAGGATCTAAAATTATAAACTTTCCCAATATAAATTTAATGATATTAAAAAAATCAAACTTATTATCACATTTTTTAAAAAATTTGAAAATATAAATATACAGGAATCAATATAAATTAATTTTAAATGAAAAATTAACATTCAAATTTAATTAGTTTATAATTTGATTAATTTTGTTTTAAAAAATTGAAGACCTTTTAAAACCAAATTATGTTTAGATTATTAATAATATTATGTATCTTTTCCATTGAACCATTTAAAAGATAAATTTGAATTGCAGATCGTTTTAAAAATAAGAAAATAATTGAGTATTTTAAATATTTCAAATTTATACAAAGTTATTATGAAACAGAAATCTTTATTGGAAGAAACAAAAAATGATTTCATCTGGGAAGCAACCGATGAACCACATGCATCAAGAAGGAAACAAATTCTAGGTAATTATTTTAAAACAGATTTAATGGAACATTTGAAAATTGTTAATTTTAGCCAAGTATCCTCAAATTAAAAAGTTGATGGGTCACGATCCGAGAATCGCAGTTCAATTAGTAATCATGGTACTAATTCAACTATGTGTGACATATTTAGTTAGAAATATGTCATGGATGGAAATAGTGCTTCTTTCTTATGTTGTTGGTGGAACATTGAACCATTCACTATCACTTGGATTGCATGAAGTTGCTCATAACTTGGCTTTTGGCGCTCACAGACCCATTGCCAATCGATTGATTGGATTTTTTGCAAACTTGCCACTTGGCTTCCCCGCATCAATCACTTTTCGCAAGTATCACCTTGATCACCACAAGTATCAAGGTGATGAGTTGATTGATGTTGATTTGCCAACACGAATAGAAGGCGTATTGTTTTCTTCTTTTGTTGGAAAATTTGTTTTCATTGTTTTGCAGCCATTGTTCTATTGTCTAAGACCTGTAATTGTCTTGCCAAAAACAGTCACATTTCTCGAGATTCTCAACTGGACCATTCAAATCGCATTTGACAGTGTTATTCTCTACTTTTTGGGCATCAAATCACTCGTATATCTTTGGCTTGGCACTCTCTTAGGTCTTGGTTTGCATCCTATCGCCGGACACTTTATTGCAGAGCATTACGTTTTTGTAAAAGGCTTTGAAACTTATTCATATTATGGACCGCTCAATCTAATTACATTCAATGTCGGATATCACAATGAGCATCACGATTTTCCCAACATTCCCGGTTACAGACTACCAGAAGTGAAGAAAATGGCCCCAGAATTCTACGACAATTTGCCATGTCATCATTCATGGATCAAAGTATTGTATGATTTTATTACATGCACTGAAATGGGGCCTTATGCAAGAGTCAAACGAAAAACAAAATATACTCGTGAATGGGCCCAAACATCAGATAGACAATCTATGGTTGAGTCAAAGGCACAATAATTAAGCATTTTTTTTCCATAAAGTATTTTTTCAAGTTTATTTATCGGTTAGATATCTTATGAAAATAGTATCAACGCTAGTTTTTTTTTTTTGTGATATTTTTATAATAAAAAATATAATAAATTTTTTGAAAACGATTGTTTTAAAAAACAGTTTTTATATAAATCTATCAAATACTTTTATTAGTTTATAATCCAAATAAAGTTATTTACCTAACTATCATCTAAATAATTTTTTTTTAATTTAAAAAAATCACCTTATATAAATTTTTTAATCATTCAGTTTTTAATTTATTCAGATCAAAAAAATTTAATTAAAGAAAAGAAATCTAGGAATGTAATTTATATTGTAAAATCCGATAAATATGAGTGTTTCCAAGCCCATTTTACTTAAATGTAAATAAATTTTTCTTTTTGTTTCAAAAATCTTAGGTTCTTTTTATTAGAAAACATTTTATTTTTTTTTTCGCAAAATATTCACAATTTTTATTTAATAGATAGTCTATTCAATTTAATTAAATAAAAGCATATATGAAATTTAAGTGACCAAGTCAAATTCTGAAAGCCACTCGCTATTTGACTAAAATCTAGATGATTTTTGCTAAGGGAATTAGTCATTTGAGATTTGGGTCTGACAAAGCGGAAAAGTCAACCGAAAAATTCTTAAATTAATTCGATTCCGCTGACAAAAATCTTGAGACTTAAAAATTAGCTTTTATATATTTTTATGGTTAAAATCATCAGTTTTAAATACAATTTTGATAGTGGTTAATATTATTATTAAAGATATAGAAATAAAATTAGGAACTGAAAAATATTCCTAAAGCCTTTTTATTTTTTTTCTATTGCTTACAAAAATCGACTATTTTAATTAGATTTTTTAATTAATATATATGTACATCAGCCTCTCTTATCAATTATTCAGCAATCACGGAAACAATTCGTCTTTAAAACATCAAAAATTTATAAATTTTTGTTTGGTCTTTTTGATACAACAATAAAGATTTATTATTTTGATTAGACTCATAAATTTATGGTCGTTTATTCATTGATATAAACATTCAAACTAAAATCCAATTTGAGTTAATAAGACTCCAAATCATCATTAGTCCATGAATTATTTATTTAGCTTTTTCCATATCTATATAAATTAATTTTTTTATTTTTTGGATATCAGTTAATCTTTTTTTAATAACATTTAAACAGACGAAGATTTAAATTCAAATTTTTTGAATAAACATTTAAATACCTTCAAGTTTCATAATTGTCTCAACTTTATTTGAGGCGATAATAATCTTGAAATTTTTCTAAAAACTGAGGTAGATTTTTATAAACATTTAAATTTAAATTGAAAAAAATTCTAGATTTTAGCAATTAATATTAATTTGATATTTTGATATTTTCTTTTTTTTTTAATTTTTTTCAAAATTTATCCGCTGAACATACATGTAATTATTTCATGAAATATCTAATTCTTTTTGAAATATTAGATATACAAATCATGGGATATATTTAATATTATATTTTTGTTTTTAGAACTCTTTAAATTTATAATAATTTAAGAAGCTTGACTTTTGAAGTAAGATGATTATTTATAATTTAAACAAAATAATAATAATAAATTCAATAAAATTTGTTTTCATTTTCCAGATAAAATACTAATTTCTAATTTATGATGTTTTTTTAGATTAATTTTTTACAGTTTTAAATGTTCAAAAATATCTAATTAATTATCAATTGTTCTTTAATTTATTAAAAAGCCAAACGAATCCTGAACACGAATCCGAACATCTACGTGAATTTAATATGTAAAATTAATGTTGAGGTTTTTAGTTTTTATTTGTTTATTTTTTTTCTTTAAATTAAAGCTTTTTTAATATTCTAAGAGTGTATTTTTAAAATCTAATTTATTTATTTATTTCGCCAATCAGGCTTTTTCTATACATGATTTCATTTCATGTTGTTTTAATTTTTTTCGGCTTCTCATGAGATAACTAATTAAATTATTGAAAATTTAAGTATCGAAATTATAACATAAAAACTCAAATATAAACAATAACTAAAATTATATAAGAATTTAAGAAGAGAAATTTTTGTTATCTTAATTAAAAAATCATGAGATTCAGCATGCTATTTGATTTAAGATAATTATAATTAAAAGCTAAAATCTTTAAAATTTTCTCAGACATTTAAATACTTGTAAAAATCAAACTTATAAAAGTATATTTTAGAGTTTTATTGCGACGCATAAGCGTAAAATCTGATAACAGACTATGTGCAAAAGTAAAAGGAAATAAATTATCAACTAATGTGAAATGTCATATTAAAACTTCATAAAAGGCGCATATATATATGCATTATTCTTATCTATATAGAATAAATTATAAAAACAAATACAAAATTTCCAAAAATGAAATTATTGGTTTTATAGTATGCAGAAGAATGTAGTCAAAAATGCTATTTACATTTTTTATTATTAAAACAAAATCAAATTAATCAATATAAATTTCTAAAAGAAAATTGAATTTTCCGACTAAAATTTCACTCTAATTTATTTTTTTTGACTCTTAAGATAAAACAGTTTGTTTTGTTAATAGACATGTCTAAAAAAACGAAAAGAATTGTAAAACAATAACACTAATTTAAAAAAAAAAATAAATTCAATTAACAGTTTTTCAAGACTGCATTTTTGATAATAAATTAATAAAAATATAGGTACTTTATTAAGTATATCCAAAAAACCTTAATTTTACTTTAAGGAATCTCCTTAGGCAAATCTTGGTAATTTACTAAAAAACTAACTAAATCATTGTGTAATTTATTTAGGTAATGGGGGCTGTGAAGTTCCTTTCAATTCGATTGTTTCAACTCAGAAAAACTTGAATAGCTTATTTATCTTAAAGAATAATTTACTTCTGTAAAATGCTTGATCTTTGAGCAACTTTTCTTGATTCGAAAATATATTTCAGTACAAACGCTGCAGAGTAATTGCACATTTTTTTGAGATTTCAAGCAAATTTGCTTAAAATTAAGCATTTTACAGAATTAAATTATTCCCTAAGGTAAAAAAATTATCAAAGTTTTTCTGAATTGAAATTATCGAATTGAAAGGAACTTCACAACCCCTAGGTAATGTCTACATTCGTGATCTCATTTTGAATCGAAAAAAATTTCAATTTTAGCTATATCAGACCATTTTTTTTATAGAAAAAATACTTGTTTAGCTAATTATATATTTATTTTCAATATATTTGTTTACCTTTAACTTGGATAAAATAGCAAACTTTCATCAAAGACTAATTAAACGAATGTAAATTTAATATTGATAAAAATTTGATAGTTTTATGATCAGACCCTTTTAAAAAATATTTTCGTTTATTTTTTTGCAATGTTGTGATTTTTATTGATTTAAAAATTTAAAAAAAAGAATTGTAAACACCATTGATATGTTCATTGATAAAGCCAAAATGTCACGAAAAAGATACATTTTTTATCTCTTTATAGACTGATAAGACTTTATTAGATAAAAAAAATCTTATTTATCTATATAATTTTTTTAAGTTATCTTTGGTTTTATTTGAGATCTAAGACATAAAAATTTATGATAAAAAATTTATAATAAAATGTGATATTTGCATTCTATTTAAAATTAAGTATCTGAAATATTACTTAAAAATGAATTGAATTTTTTTTCTATGGTGCGATATGAATTAATGTTGGATTTATTTATTATTAAGAATAAGAAAAAAATTTAAATTTAAAATAAAAATAATGTAAAATAGTTTCAACGCTTTTATATTCTAAATTAAATCTGCTATTCAAAAATATATAAAGAAAAATATAAAAAAAATTTTTAAAAGCCAAAGTTTACTTGGCAACGTTTATTGTCCCAATTAATTCAAAAATCGTTTATTTTCTTTTTTTGTTTATTTAAGCTTTTATACTTCTCTTTTTGGTCTTTAAATATCAGATTTTTATTCTCTAATTTATACATTTTTTTCCTAAAAAAAATAAATTGTATTATATATTGAAGACAAAACTTAGAGTAACAATGAAGATTTTATGATTAAAAATAATTTTTTATAAATGGAATCGTTAAATTCTATTAGGATAATAATTTAAATTTCTGAGAAAGATATTTTTAGTAAAATATGTAAATTTTGCGATGCTTTTTGAAATAGATACTTTTCATTTCAAGAAAAATTGCAAATTCAAAAAGAAAACATATTTATGTTACATGTTTATAGGTTTTTCTTTCAGAATTGGATAAGTTAAAAATATAATTTTTATTTAATTAATTTTTCATATTATATAATTAAAATCAAAGGTTGCTTACAAGATAACAAGTTAATATCTAGAAATAAAACATGACAATGTAAAGCGATTTTTAAATCTGCTATCAATAATAATTTTAAATACCTTATTTTCATATTAGATTAGAGTTTTATAATTCAAAAACCTAATATAATTAGAATTTTTATAATTATCTTGATTAAATTTCTATTTGATTAAGAATGTCAACTAAATGAAGCGACAAGGTGTTTTAAATTAGAAATTCTGTTTTATGAATCGTCGAATATAAAAGATAATTAAAGTTCAAATTAAAAAAAGATCTTCGAAAAATGTATGTCTATTTTAGAAAATTTATATTTAGTAACTTTATTTATGATATTAAGCTTATTTCTTCAATTATAAAATAGATCAGCTGGTATATATATATATAAATTAGCATATTTGTATTCGAAAAATAATATACATAAAATAATATTATTAAAATTGATAACCAAAACTAATAACTTTAGATTCCTCAAAATGATAAAGGAATTACAAGATTTGTTCAAATCAGACAAAAACGATTTTTTCTGGGAAGCAACCGATGAACCACATGCATCAAGACGGAAACAAATCCTAGGTAATCACTTTAAAACAGATTTAATGGAACATTTGAAAAATGTTTATTTTAGCCAAGTATCCTCAAATTAAAAAGTTGATGGGTCACGATCCGAGAATCGCAGTTCAATTAGTAATCATGGTACTAATTCAACTATGTGTGACATATTTAGTTAGAAATATGTCATGGATGGAAATAGTGCTTCTTTCTTATGTTGTTGGTGGAACATTGAACCATTCACTATCACTTGGATTGCATGAAGTTGCTCATAACTTGGCTTTTGGCGCTCACAGACCCATTGCCAATCGATTGATTGGATTTTTTGCAAACTTGCCACTTGGCTTCCCCGCATCAATCACTTTTCGCAAGTATCACCTTGATCACCACAAGTATCAAGGTGATGAGTTGATTGATGTTGATTTGCCAACACGAATAGAAGGCGTATTGTTTTCTTCTTTTGTTGGAAAATTTGTTTTCATTGTTTTGCAGCCATTGTTCTATTGTCTAAGACCTGTAATTGTCTTGCCAAAAACAGTCACATTTCTCGAGATTCTCAACTGGACCATTCAAATCGCATTTGACAGTGTTATTCTCTACTTTTTGGGCATCAAATCACTCGTATATCTTTGGCTTGGCACTCTCTTAGGTCTTGGTTTGCATCCTATCGCCGGACACTTTATTGCAGAGCATTACGTTTTTGTAAAAGGCTTTGAAACTTATTCATATTATGGACCGCTCAATCTAATTACATTCAATGTCGGATATCACAATGAGCATCACGATTTTCCCAACATTCCCGGTTACAGACTACCAGAAGTGAAGAAAATGGCCCCAGAATTCTACGACAATTTGCCATGTCATCATTCATGGATCAAAGTATTGTATGATTTTATTACATGCACTGAAATGGGGCCTTATGCAAGAGTCAAACGAAAAACAAAATATACTCGTGAATGGGCCCAAACATCAGATAGACAATCTATGGTTGAGTCAAAGGCACAATAATTAAGCATTTTTTTTCCATAAAGTATTTTTTCAAGTTTATTTATCGGTTAGATATCTTATGAAAATAGTATCAACGCTAGTTTTTTTTTTTTTTTTGATATTTTTATAATAAAAAATATAATAAATCTTTTGAAAACGATTGTTTAAAAAACAGTTTTTATATAAATCTATCAAATACTTTTATTAGTTTATAATCCAAATAAAGTTATTTACCTAACTATCATCTAAATAATTTTTTTTAATTTAAAAAAATCACCTTATATAAATTTTTTAATCATTCAGTTTTTAATTTATTCAGATCAAAAAAATTTAATTAAAGAAAAGAAATCTAGGAATGTAATTTATATTGTAAAATCCGATAAATATGAGTGTTTCCAAGCCCATTTTACTTAAATGTAAATAAATTTTTCGTTTTGTTTTAAAAATCTTAGGTTCTTTTTATTAGAAAACATTTTATTTTTTAACAAATTTTAGTGACGAAAATATTTATTTAAATGACAAAATTATAAACCATCCATTTTTTTGTTTTTTTCCCTTAGTTGTTGATTTCATTGGTCTTCCATGTTTTCTTGGTAAACTCACAGTAGCTACGACAGTAGCTTCTACTGTAGCTTCAGCAATCGCTAGGAAGCTCTTGTTCGACAACTGCTTGCTCGAGATTGGATTCATTTTCTGAACTGCTCAAATCAGAATCTTTTTGGTAAAACATGGCTGCTTTTTGTTTATTAGGACTGCCTCTTTTGCGTTTCTTTTGGGATAATGCAAAGCATGTAATGGCATGGCCGATAACATGAATGCAGATGTAGTGTTTAGCAAATTCTCTCCGATTGCATTTACTTTATTCCATTCATCGGAGAATAGATTGGTCTCAATGATTTGGCAAAATTGAGAGTAGTCATTAAATGTATGCCAAGATAAATTTTGATTTGTTTAAAATATGGTTGTCAACTGTTTCTTTTGTAAGCTTTAGATTAAGATCTCGATAACTAAAAAAATACGACAATTAGAAGAAGAAATTTTAACATGGTCAGTTTTTATATTGCTGGTCCATTGAAAAGAGGCAGTATACAATTGTAGATCTTAATTAAATTCAGTGTAAAAAGTTGCGATTCACATTTTCGAGATGTCTATCTCTTGACCAACGCCCAATAATGTCATTCTCTAAGATTGTAAGGAATGAACTTAAATTGTGACGTTGTCTCATAGTTGACTCTAGCTTGATGATTAGATTCCACGATTCTAAAGCATTATTGGTGGATGGCACTCCGCGAGCATAGTCTCAAACAAACCATTTAATCTTTAAAAAAATTATTAAATAAAAGATTAAAATATATATGTATATCTATAAATAAATAATACCTTGTAGTCCACTCGCAGCAGAAATAGTCTAGGAAATTGTCTATAAACACAGATTTATACGTACAATTGAGGCCGCATGATATCTAGTTGAATACTTAATGACTTTCTGGGCTTTAGTGGTGAAACGTTTCAATTGCGCGTCTACTTTACATACAATTTACTAAAAATAACAGTTTAAATAATGGTACAACAACTACTACACAAAGACCAACTTCCGATTAACAAATTCCAAATCCAACAGACAATAGGCCTAAACGTCCAATACAGATACAAAATACAGATACAGACCAAGTGGTTCCTGATCCTAAAAAACAAAAAGAAGAAACAACTGAAGGACCTAAAACTGAAACTACAATGGAAGTAGAAGAAAAAAGTTGTTTAAAATCAGAAGTTTGTTTACATGGACCATTAATTGATCATACAGATGTTAACTATGCTTCGGAAAAACATATTTATATATCAAGAAAAATCAATGATGACTTATTTGGGTATGTCAAGATATATAACTGATTTTGCAAACGATATAGGACAATGAGTTTTTGATAATACTCATAGTACAAATGTAAAAACTGGTTTAGTAGGATTTACGGCATTTACTGGTCAGAATACCATGTTATGGCCATATAATGAAAAAAATAACACTTCATTGGTAGATTTAGTAAATGGTGTGCCTATTAATTTTTTAGTTGCAGATTTTATAGATGATAAAACTTTAAATGTTAGTTCTGGAAGATTAATAGAATTAGTTTAGAATCTATTCATGTAGAATTAATTATTCATACTAGAGCAGGTGGAATGAAAACAAACAAACACTTCCTAATTTTGATGAAGCAACAAAAACAGCATTTAGAAACGCATACAAAGAATTTAAATATGCGCGACGGAGAAGGTGATTATCAACAAAATGGTTTTATTATTGTTAACCCAAAATATACTAACACAACAAATGCTGACATGATTCAGATTTTCGGTACAAATATAAATTATATAACACCTAATTTTCATCCAGAAATTCATATAAGAACTTCTGCAGAATGAGCATGTAAGGATAATGATTTAGTTTCAAATACAGTTGGAAGTTTAATAAAGTCAGATCCATTTTTTAGAGCTAATGAAAACTTAAAACAAGAAACAACTCTTCTTTTCAATACAGCCGAGTGGGTAAGGCTAGATAGTAAACCGAAAAGCTAACAAAATCCAAACCTTATTACAATATTCATGTTCGAGAGTTGTAAATATGTAAAGTTCGAGTTATTTTAAAAAAGAAAAGTGGTGTTTCAATGCCGTTAGTAGATTGACTTGTGATTTATAAAACATCATTTAAGTATAGAAGATTTCAAACAAATGTTAGTGGCAATAGTTAAAATAATAGTTAGTGTTGAAATGGTTTAAATCTTAAAGTTCTTAAAGTTAAAGAAATTAAATTAAAGTTTTATTTAAAGCTTCTTTATTCACTAAGTAATCACATATTTATTCCATTCATGTGTGAGAACATTTTATGTATACAAGACAATTTAAATATTTGACTAAGTAAATCACAGTTATATTAGAAAAACACTTCAATGGGACTAGTTACATACTATAAGTAGCAATGTAAGTTCCAAACGGACGACGACGTTTGACAACCATCACTCGCTAACACATAAACTTTGGTTTCTGCCATCAATCCAAAAACATAAAACCAAAAAAAACATTGTAAAAAAAAGATACAATTTTGTATTAAAACTGCAATTGATTTCTTTATTAAATTTAATTTCTTCCTACTTGTTTAATAATTTTTACATCTCAATAAGATTAACTTTTAATCTCCCTGTATTAAAGTTAGTTAAATTTAGCCATAACAAGCGTTGTTGATTATCCAAATCCCTCACTTCTGTAATCAACTTAGTTGCTTTTCTTACTTTGTTTATAACTTTTTCTAAACAAACACACCATGTTCTGAAAGCATGTTCTAGGAGCGGTCTAACCATCGAACATTACAATAATCTGATATTCTCGCTAGAGGGATACTTAAATGCTTTCATAATTAATCAAACATTCTATTTGCTAAAGCTGTAGCATTTTTGATTTGTGTATCACATTTTGTAAGTAAATAACCAAATCCCTTACGACTTTGACTTATTCAGGATTTTCAAACCGATCTTTTAATCAAACTTTGGATTTTTGTTGCGAATAAACAACTTTACATTTATCTTCTTTGAGCTGAGTCAGCCATTTTTTTCACCATTTATACACTCTATCTATATCTGATTGTAGGCTATAAACCAAGTCGAAACTATCAACTTTTGATATTATCTTCGTGTTATCAGCATTTATTTGAAATTTTTACAATTCAATATTTGAAATGACTGTCTCTGGCGTTAAAACAAGCTGAAACTTTTTTTGGCATGGATTCAATCAATTTTTATGTACTTTAATAGCCTGGCTTTTTTAAATTTTCCTAATTAATTTTTTACTTGATAAATTTTATAAAATTAATTTGATTTTCACATATATTCAAAAAAATCAAAAAATCTAATAAATATTCCAATGTTTTATTTTATTAAAATAATTAATTTCTTTTTAATTTGTAAAAAAATTTTATAATAATTGAATAAAAGAAGTTCATTAGCCTGTTGATCGAACGGTTGTTTTTTTAATATTTAGAAGCGATTTTAATTTGTCTCTAAATGGTTTGTTTAAATAGAAATAGATAATCGTTGAATATGAGCAACAAGCAAGACTAATTGTATTTACAAGTTCTAGAAAATTGGTACATGTCTTATTAATTTTGTTACATGATCCATGTGATTTCTGAAAAAACATATACACCATCACAGCTAATTCGAACGATCTAAATATGCTCAAAATAACTGAATTAAAGCAAATAATAAAAAATATTCTATTTTGATCGCTTTCAATTTTTTTCAAGTCATTTTTTTTTGAAGAAAAAATCATATTTTGGCGTAGTACCATTTTTTTATGCTTAAAACTTGATATAACTTTTCTTAGGAGAAGAAAATCGAATATTATAAAAATTACATTAGTGATTATAATGTTTAAAACAAAATTAAGAATAAAGATAAATTTATGGATAAATTTTCCATTTCTTGTCACTTCACCATACAATTCTTCTTCATTAGACAATATAAGTCTTCTTGGAAATTCTTGATAATCAAAATAACTGTTCCACTTTAAATGTGGACTGGTTCTTCTAGTGACAAACTTGTCTGTATTGAGACCGATAATGAGTATAGAAATACACAAAAATAACATAAACTTATTTTTTTCTAATCTTTTTATCAAATTAGTATTTTTTCTATGATTTTCGAATAAAACTAATCTTGATGCTGCTATCAAACAGTTGAAAAAATTCGAAAATGTTTTCAAAATACTACATCCAAAATCGATTACATAGACTTCAATATACTGCACAACCATGGTTTGTCTTATTTTGGGACAATAAAATCCATTCACAATTGTACAAATGCTTATTAAATGTAAAAGGTAGACTGAACAAAAGATCAAATTTGTGATCGAGTTGTAAAGTATAAGACGATGAATAAGATTCAGGTCTTTTTTCTGATTAGTTTTGTAGTTTATTGCCAAAATATTTAAGATATTATTTAAAATTCCTAATAGAGCAAATAATGGCAACAAAAATATATCAACCAAATTAATTGTCTCTGAATAGAAATAAAAATCCAGAATATTTGGTCTTAAGTTAAATTCCAATTTACAATTCATTGATAAACTAGTAAAATTACACTGTAAGCTTATATTTTCACAAATTATATCAATTGATTCATGTTGAAAAATAAACTTTATTGTGCATGAACATTTTTTTTGTTTGAGTTGAAAAAAATTAAAATTTTTTAATGAAAGTTTTTTGAAAATACAAAAATCTGTATCAGGAAATTGGTAGTCGTCTAATAAATCAATATAAACTCTGATAGTTCTATTCATTTTGACCAAGCTGTTGCTGAATCTTGACAGATTAAAAATAAATTGTTGAATATTATAAATTTTAAGTAAAAGTCTTTGTAAACTATGAAAATATTTAAAAATATCTATCTCAATTTTACTTAACTGTCCATTAATTCTTAAAATAATTATATTTTTAAATAAAATTTTATTCATAATAAATCTATCTAAATTTATTTTGTAAACACTGATGCTTAGGTCCTTGATTGAAGACTCAACATTAACATTTCTATTACTTATATTTAATTGACTAAAATTTAAATTATTCTTTTTTAAAAAGCAGTCAATTAAGCTGGTGAATACCAGTTTTGATATTCTTGAGTTTAAAAATTGCAATGGACATGTTTTAATTGAATAAGAAACACCAAAAAGAAAATGTATTTCTCTTACATTTTTAAATATTCTAAATGAATCTAATTTTGTCAAGTGATGTGATCTACAATCTTGAAGCAGTGATTCATTTTCATAGAAGTAAATTTTGGAATCATAGAAATAAACTTTTGATGAATTTTGAAGAAAATTAGAATTTAAACCAATGCCATTTAGGTTGAAAAACTTTATATCATTTACAAATTTAAATGGCACTATTTGGTCAACTTTAAATACAGATTTCTTTTTAGGTTCGATTTTGAAAACTATTTTATAAAATTGTTTCGAATCAAAGCATGTAGACTGGGATTTATGCAATTGCAAAAAGTTTGGTATGAATTCTATAATGAAATTGTATGAATTTGAGTCATTTAATTCTTTTCCGCCATACTGTAGATTTTTAATTGACTGACATGATAAATTCAACAAACTATGAATTTTAGGTATTGAAATTATCAAAAAATTGTAAAAAATATGTTCGAAATACATTTTTTGTCGTAAATATAAATCTATTAGTAATCTTTTTTAATTTATACCCTTTTGAAATATTACGAAATCATGAAGAATGAAATACTAGATTTACAAATGATTATTTATCTACCAAATAAATTTAAATATAAATTTACAGTTAATGGCTATTTAAGAATTTTTTTAGATGCTAAAAAAAAATCTACATGATATTAAAAAAATCCAAAGTGCTTTAATCAAATAGTGTTATATTTAAGTAAATTTTACTTATTTATTGACACTAAAATAATTAAATTCAAATAATCTTTTAATTAAACGGTATAAAGAAACATACAATCAGATGAAAAACAAGACGTTTAATAAAAGATAGATTTAGACCTTTCACAAATTACTCAAAAAATGAATGAAATGTGGACAAAAAATAAGCCAAAATGAAATCAAAAATTATATACATAAAGAAATTATTATTTTAATTTTTTGATATTTGCCAATGAAAAAGTGGTAAAAGTAAAGATATCAATCAATTTTAATTACCGAATACCAAGCAATGAGAAACTTCTTCAAATCTAATTTGTTTTTTTCTTAATTTAAGCATTTTTTTATTGTTTTACCTTTAAGATATTTTTAAGTCTGCAAAATTTTCTAAATTACTTTTAAACTTGGTTAATGATAAATTTAAATAGCAACAAATTGATATTTTAGTTTATAAAGTCTTGTATTTTTTTCCATAAAGATAAAACAAAACTTAATAACTCATTCATAGAATAATTTATATTTGTAATATCAAAACTTGGATAAAAGAAGTTTGACATAAGATTTAACTATTTAAAATAGCAAATAGATACTCAATTTAGTCTGACAATTTTAGAAATCAAAATACATAAATTTTTAATAGCAAACTGAAAGATATTTGGAACAGTATGTAAAAAAATAATAAAAAAAAAAAAATTTTTCAACAAGGTAATTTTTTAAAAGATGATTTTTCAATTATTTTAATATTTTACTTTTTAAACAACTTTTTCATAGAAAAAAATAAAAATAATTAAATTATCAGATAATATTGTTAATTTTTGCTCAGTTATGTTTATAATTAAACTTTTAAGTCTCATTTTGTCATAAATAGATCAATTAAGGATCAATTTCAAGAGACAAATTTTTACTGATAATTTATTAGCTTTTTTTTACTTTTAAATAAAGATTAAATTCTATCTTTTCTCTAGAAAAAAAATTTAAAACTTTTGCTCTTATAATTCAAATCATTTTCAGTCCGAATAAAGTGCTTTATACACTTTAAACTAATTATAATTTATATTTAAAGCTTTAATTTCTGTTAAAATATTAAGTTTATTTCTGATCTGTAAAAAAAAGCTAGTTTAAAAAGCATCTTTGATTAATCCCAAGTTTCTTCCTATAGATAGTCTATTCAATTTAATTAAATAAAAACATATATGAAATTTAAGTGACCAAGTCAAATTCTGAAAGCCACTCGCTATTTGACTAAAATCTAGATGATTTTTGCTAAGGGAATTAGTCATTTGAGATTTGGGTCTGACAAAGCGGAAAAGTCAACCGAAAAATTCTTAAATTAATTCGATTCCGCTGACAAAAATCTTGAGACTTAAAAATTTGCTTTTATATATTTTTATGGTTAAAATCATCAGTTTTAAATACAATTTTGATAGTGGTTAATACTATTATTAAAGATATGGAAATAAAATTAGAAACTGAAAAATATTCCTAAAGCCTTTTTATTTTATTTTTCTATTGCTTACAAAAATCGACTATTTTAATTAGATTTTTTAATTAGTATATATATACATCAGCCTCTCTTATCAATTATTCAGCAATCACGGAAACAATTCGTCTTTAAAACATCAAAAATTTATAAATTTTTGTTTGGTCTTTTTGATACAACAATAAAGATTTATTTTTTTGATTAGACTCATCCACTAAATTTATGATCGTTTATCAATTTATCTATTCATTGATAGCATTCAAACTAAAATCAAACTTGAGTTAATAGGACTTGAAATAGAAAATCTAATTTCCTCCAAATCAAAATTAGTTCATCATTTATTTATTTAGAAATTTAAATTTAAAATATATTTAAATATTTATTTCAGATAAGATTGTTAATTTTTTGGCACAGTTATGTATATTTGATGAGAGAATATAAGATACCATAATAAGTTTAAGGCTAAAGCGTTTTTTTTTACATATTATTTTCAAAAATTAATTTTTTTCATATAAATATTTGTTTTAGGCACAAAATTTTTCTATTTTAAAGACTTGATTACAATTTTTTATAGTGACGGCTAAATTATATAGAAAAACAAAATTCGTGGATTAATTTGTATTTTATTTTCTACTTGTTCTAAGGATTATATAAAAAACAAAATTAAATAAAGATGAAGTTTGTCATCACCTGGATTACAAAATTTCAAAGATTTTTGCAATCATCTAATGTTACTCAAAAATAAAGATTAAAAAAATTTGATTATGTGATTAAATTTTTTGTTCTTAAATGATTATTTATTATTAAATTGGTTGATTGATTAGAATATCAAATCCGTTCTTAATTTATAATAAATTGTTTTCTAGATTTATCATAAGCTAAATTTTGAGATAATGATTAAGAGGAATATTATAGTACTCTATTTTTTAATTTCTCAGGCCCGAGTATAAAACATTATTTGAACTATGCATTGGTTTAAAAGTACTTAGAGGTCTCTTAGGTAAATCAAAAATTTGATGCTAATATAAGGTAGAATGTTCAGGACTTAGCGTGATAAGAAAATATGGACTGTAAAATGATTTCCTTTCATTCAAGTCTAACATAAATCGCCACACACTTGAAATTTTAAAATCATGCCCGAGTCTAATTAAATTTGGCTATCAGCAATCGATCATTTTTTCTAAATTAATAGAAATTTTAATTTATTAGACTTGGATTTTATATTTTGATAGGAATTTTATTTTTTTATATTTTTATTATGGCTTTTGTATCCATCGGTATTAAATTGATAATAAAACAAATGATGGATTGTTAATTAGATATTTATTTTTGAGTTCTTACAAATTTCAAGTGATAGGAAAAACTTGCAGCAAATTTCTGATATCCAGCAAGTCTTTGCTGAATTCTAGTGATTATATCATTTCATATTTTTGTGCCTTGCCTACAAAGATAAAAATCTTTGACCTAAAATCATAATCTGTAATAAATGATTTAAAATCTAAATTAAAACACTAGACAGGTTTATATGAGGCTATCGCCTTATCTAGGGGTAAATTATTGTATCATAAATCTAAAAATATTAAAATAGAATCACAATAAAGAAATCAAGCATTTCATTGACTAAACTGGAGCATTTATAGCTTTATTTATTCATCTATTTGATAATATCTTGAGTAAATAATAAATCAAATGGCTGATTTATTATTTTACAATATTTTGATTATTTTTTTCGCAACATTTAAATTATTAGGCTTCTTTAATCGAATGTAAATTTTTTTTGGCCAAAAATAGGATTTTATTTTTCTCAAGTCAATTTAATTTTAATATAAAATTTTTATACTATCTTAAAAAATCAATAGAGTATGTATAGCTTTTTATTGCTTAAGAAGTTTTTAATTTTTATAATTTTTTTTCAATTCAGCTTTTAAGTAGATAAGGATAAAATTTCAGGATTTTCCGCTTTCAAATAAACCATTTCTCAAGTGATTGCCTTCACTCATCAATTTTGGTGAATTAATTTATACTCAGGTTAAATTTATCTAATTGCAATGTGTTCAGATTTCAAGTGAAACCATTATATAAAAAAAGATGGATCTAAATAACAATAATTTTCCCAAATCGTTTGTAAATAAAAAATCAATTAATAGACCATAAGTGCACTATTCAAATGCCCAACTCAAGTATTAAATTTATAAGATTTTATTTTTGTATTAATTTTCTATCAGTTGGGCTCTGATCGATTATTAAACTACAATTTTGTTTCTATAATAATAGTCTAGTGCAATAAAAAAAGAAGCAAAATTAATAACTACCTTTTTAATTGTATATACAAAAATTAAATTGTAGCGGAGCAAATTATAGAATTGAAGGGTAATTTGCATTAAATTTTAATTTAAAAGCGCCTAAAAGGAAATTGAATTATTCAAAATTTCAATAAATCCGAGGATACTAAATCATTAATTTTCTTTTCAGCACATGTTTTATTCGATGTATAAATAAAGCTCTTTCGACAAAATAAACACAATTAAATCGTCTGGAGTCATAATTAGTGCTTTTCGTCCACAAACCGGGTCCCATTATTTGTTATTATTTGCTAAAAAATTGGTATTGACACACGGTTATTCAAACGTTACGTGAAGCAGTTTGGACTCGTTCGAAGCTTTTTTTCTTGCTAATCACTTGATTCTAGTGCTTTGAAATAATGAAAAATCAACAATTAAAAAAAGAAATTAAATTAAATGCTTCAAGATTTGTTTTCAAAAGTTTGCATGCTAATTTAAGATAAATTTTTGCTTGTAAACTAATTAGCTGAAAAATCGACAAAAAAAAACACTTTTTTAAATATGTGGGAGAGTTTTATCAAGTTTTATTTTAAATTTTAAACTAAATTAATGATAGAAATAAATATCTAGCCCTTAAGATCAATTTTATTATGAATTTTAAGTTAAATATTTAATTAATTTGATTTTTTTCGTTTGTTAGCTAAAATTTAGATAAAATTTCATTTTAAAATATGATTTTGTTAGATATGTAATTGTTTTTGCTGAGAATTTGACAAAATTTTTAAAAGCTATCTCATTCATTTTAGCTAAATTTAAATTAATTTAATACTTAAACTAAAATTAGATAGTACAAGTTAAACAAAAAGAATGCTTTCGCAAACAAATTAGTACTATTTTAAAATTAATAAAGATAATTGTAGAGCTTTAAAATCAGCACTGCAGGATATCTATATGAAAAATATTCTTTTTAAAATTTAATTTTCTTTCTATTTTAATTTTGATATTTTTAGCTAGTTTATTGAAGGTTATGTGCCAATGTCTTTAGAGAATTGACTATTTTTTAAGAAACGACGAAGAATTCACATAATAACATAAAATGAAAATTGATTTTTTTTCTTGAGTTATCATTGTTTTGATTAAATAAGAAGTATGGAATTGTTCAATTATTTTAGACATTCAACAAGCTTGTAAAGAGTGGTTAATTAAAATAAACTATTAGGAATTTTGTTTTATTTAAACCAAAGATTTAGTCTCGTGTTTTTTAGTCGGGATTTTTGTTTTATACAGATTAAAAAAGGTCTTAAATTAATTTTATATCAAAGCTATATATTTTTTGAAAATCGGTCAATATTTTTACTAATTACAGAGATTAAATCGTTTATTAAAAGACTAATAAACAATATTAAATGAATTTAGTTTTCGGGAGAAGGAAAATTAAGATAAGATTCAAGCAATTTAAGATGCCCTTTCAATAAAAAACAATAAAATGGATAAAACTGCATGGCAAGCAATCTATTAGCCTTATAACAAGCAGGACCTTATCATTCCGAGTGATAAAACTGAATGGTTCAAGAAAAAATTATTTGTCTATATTCAGTGACATTTGTATAACTATGATTTAAATTAAAACCATATCTGATTTGAAAATGAATAAACATAGACTAGATAAGGTATTTAAGACTGATGTTCTAAGTATAATCAGAATCTAGAAGTCCAGAATTTTGTTTTCAATTTTGGATGCTCTTGCAACAGGCATGCTCAAGTTTAATATTAGTTTTGTAAATAATTTTCTCTTTACTAGGCCAAATGAGATTTTGTTAATTTTTAAATTTAGGAACGAAAAGAAAAATTAATTTTTTTAATTAATAGTTAATATTTATATTTAAAAAATATTTTTTGTTGTTTACTCAAACGAAATTCAATAGTGGTATTTTTATCATGATATTTTAGCTAAATAATAAACAGAACCAAGACCGAAAATAAGCCAACTAAAGAATAAGGAATACTTAGAAAAAAAATATGTTTAATGATAGAATTTCGTAAACAAAAACCAAAATCTTGGAATTTTCGCAATCAAGTTCACTAGTGTCAACTAATAAATAAATCTTTATTTGTTGAATTTTTATATACAAAGATTATTATTCACAGAAATGTTATCTAATATAAAACAATAAAGATCATTTGAATAGTTTCGAGAAAGACCAATTAATCAAAAAGAGTATAAATTCCGAGTTTCTTAGCTTATTTAGATTAAAATTCTCAATAAAATTAATCAAACCAAAATAGTTCTCTTTATAATTTTTAATATTTTCCAAACAAAATCTCATTAGACATGGTCGTTTCTATATTTAATTATGAAAAGATTAATAGACTAATAATCAACCATATGTGACTGTTCAAATAATAATCCGTAATTTTAAAAATTAATCACATGATCAAAAAATATTGATCGAAAGAAAAAAACCTTTTATAAATTAAATACGACCAAGTCTTTTGTTTGTCAGATATTAAAGAAAAATATTGTTTTATCAATATTTTCAAAGCTGTCACTGTTAAATAACTTCTTATGTAATATTTTTGTAAGCCACTTGATTTTTTTATTATTTTTCAAATCAATGTAAGAAATATTTCAAAATCAAATTCGATTTTTTCAGGCCTAAATAAAACAAAATTTTTTTGATTTTTTGTTTTCAAAAGAAAAGATTATTTATTAATAATTATTTTGGATCAGGGTTTAATTGAAAATATAGCAAAAAATTATTTTTTTTAATTGAATAAAAATTTTAACAGGATTTATATGCATATAATTGAAAAAAAAATTAGCTCAAGGAAGTTAACATGATATTCTTCTTTTAAATGCATGTAAAATTCAAATAAAAATTAGCTATGGGGATTTTATTTATGACAAATTACGTAATATAAAATACATTAAGTATAAAACACGAAATATACTAGTTTTTTTTCTAAATATAAGATTTTAAAAATCTCATATGGCCTCTGTCAATTTTGCCTTATTTAGATTCCAAAAAGTTTGTCTGGTTTTGATTGTCCAATAAAGTATTCCATTCAAATCCAGTTTAAAATTTGGAAAACAAAGGGAAATCTTATGCTGCAAGAGTTTCAAAATTCACTTGAAACTACAAGACTAATTAAATAAAATTAGTCAAAATAAAAAAGGATCAAAATAGTCCAATTTTATTCTAAGGATTTAAAATTTTTAACCATTATTTTATTTTAATTAGGCTAGTTGATCATTGAAATTTAAAATAAACATAAATATATATATTTGTATATTTACAAATTCTAATAGAGAATTTTTTATTTTTTTATTATGTAATATGGAAATAAAAGTCAATAGATTTAATAAAGCTAAGAAAAATAAGCCCATTGATAAATTTGTATTCACTTTAGGCACAAAATTAAATTAAGTAGAAATAAAATAAATTAGTTTCATAGATAAATACAATGTAAGTATTTGTTTAATTTGATTAAAAATATTTAATGTTTAAAAAAAGCAATCAAACAAAGTTTGGAAATTCTTGTCACTAATTTGATTTTGATAATATCGATTCTTAAATATATTAATTGCAATATAATTAAATTAAGACTAAATGTAATCAGAAAACAATTCTTATCAAGAAATGTTGATATATAGCTCAAAATTAAACCAAATTCGAATTTAAATCTTTATTTTCAATTAAGAATCCATCAGAATTTTTATGCTCATTTACAATAAAAATTTTTAAATAAATGATAAAGGCATCATTTTAAAAAAATTTAAAAAAAAAAGCATAGATAATAAAGTATTGTTCCAAAATTTTGAATTGTGTTTAAGGTAATCTGAGACTTACAAATTCTTTATTAGTTTAATTTGAAATAAAATACCAATTTAAATTTGGATGATACTTTACAGCTTTGGTTTTTGAATTTTTTTATTCATTTAAAAAAATCGATATGTTCACAAAATGTTTGTTTAGACAAAAAGATTTAACCAAAATAAACCAAAGGACTTTGAAAAGCTTTCGAATGTGGAGAGTAATCTTTAAATATAGGGCAGAAACAATCAAACTAATGTTATTAATTGATCTATCTATTGATCGATATTGATTTTTAAGGCTAACTGTAACAAAAATAAATGAGAATTCAGGGGCCCTAATTTTAAATGGAACCACATTTTGTTTAATTCTACTCGGTTAAAAAAACAAAATATAGCTTAAAATTTGCAAATAAAAAATAAAAATTTTAATTGATTAAATTTATTAAAGATTTATTTTTTGATTAGTGCAAAAAAAGTGAAAACAAGTTTGAAAAGCTCTTGAATCGATTACAAGACGTTTTGAGAATATTTCACTAATTGAAGGCCTATAAGACGTTCAATTTCTATTATCAGTATTAATAAAAATTTCAGAAAAAAATCAAATTTGTTTTCCTAATTAGATCTAGTTTAAGTTCATTGAAATTCTAAATTAATATTCTTGCTATATTTTCAAGGTCTAGTTCTTTTACTTATTGGATTTAAAGACCATACTTTTCGTTTTTTAAATCATTTGAATTCAAGATCAAGTTGAGAATAGTCACGAAACTATCAATTTTTTATTTTTTATCAAAATTTAAAGCCTTAATTTTTTTTCTATTTAAACAAAAAATGATATTGTTTGACTAATTCTTTTCTAAATGGATATTAAAATTTGATTTTTTACCATTGTATTTAAAGTTTGTTTTTTAGAGCTTGATTAGATGAGAAAAATAAATTTGGGGCACAGCAGAAGTTTAATAACGCATCAATTAATAATTAAATTTGGCTAATAAAACATAGCATTTGTTTCAATATCAGTCTGAGATCCTAATAATATTCTCAAGGTCAAGCAGATTTCTAATTTTAAGATAATTCAAAAATTTTGTTTAAATGGCAGCAACAACAAGCTCTCTCAGGAGGAAGCGTCTTTATTAGATAAGACCATAAGCTTGAAGTTTGGCTCTAGCACAGTTTCTAGTCGTAAACTGGCTTAATTCAATTTGATTTGAATAAAAAACCTAATAACCCAGATAGCATAAGTTTTTAGTTTTCTTACCTACAAACCAAAAGGACTGTTTACAAATAAACAATAATTAGATTCATAACTTTTTTCCTACAGAATAACAAAATATTTTTTTTTTTTTGTTCGACTAAAGTTAATATTTTACTTTCTTAAAGGTCTTAATACCACTAATTTTGTGTGACCAAGCGTCTAGGATCTTTAGACATTTGAGTAATGAGAAACAATATTTTTCTAAAATAATCTATTAGCCGTATCGGTCTATTTTGACTCAATGCAACATTCGAGGTCCAAATTTAGGTTATCATTGAGTCTATAAAATATTTTATAAAGTCTTTTAGATCAAGAGATAAACATATTTTATTAATACTTTACTAGTCAAACACTTTTTATTTTAATAAAATAAATTTTTAATTTATTATTTTAATTTATTGTCCAGCTTTAGTCTTTGGTGTGCCGGCTCTGAATGCTTACATTCTAACTAATCCAATTAAACAGTCAAAATTAGGCCCAGTCTAAGATATAAAATTTCAGTCTTTTCTCGGACATGATAAAGTAACTTTATGACTCAGAACTAGACTTTTCAACTCAAAGGCTTCGCTAGCGACTCTGCGGTTTCAAATGACCAATCGTGAGAGTTTTCCATCATTTTCATTTGTGGACTTATAGTGGGGATTACGCACAGTCCATTCGAATTGTGTTAAAATACTTTAATCTTGGGACTTAGGTTTGGTAAAATTGCAATATCCCATTTAATTATTGCCTTAAATTAATGGTATTAGAATCACACAAATACAAACAATAGCAGAGATTTTCGAGTTTAATTAGGTTTTTGATGAACAAAACAAAAACTATGTCAAATAATGGCAAAAATACATGTGAAAATATCAGGAGACTCAAAAGCCTTTAAACTAGGCTTTCCAAATTGAACTTAAAGGTTATTGCATGTAAATAATTTTAAGTCATGATTTTTCTTTTGATTGAGAATGACACAAAGACCACTCTCGAGGAAATTTGTCAATCAAAAGCTTTTAATAGAATTTAATTATTTTTTATTAAGAAATATTTGATTCCCAATAGTTTGGCACTTAAACTTTTTAATTGTTATTATGAGCTTAATATTATGAAAAAAAATATATTCAATGTTGTTTTCAGGATTAAGATATGCCGTCTCTTAGGAATAAACATTTTAAAAGGTATTGATTTTTCAAATAATTGATAAATATGCCAAATGATTGTTGAATGATTTCACATGATTTAGAAATAGAATTAATTTTTGTGTAAAAAATAATGAAAATTAAATTAGACCGTAAAATTTGTACTCTAAAATTTATTTTTTATTTAAAATTTTAATTAAATGCAATATTAAAAAAATGAAGAAAAAATAGAGAATTTTTTTTGCCAATTAAAGTTAATAAGTTTCTAATCATCTAAATTATAAGCCCAGTTTTGTCATATATGTGAATAGTTGCTTGATACTTGTGAAAGAATTGTATTAAGTAGAAGTTAATTTAAAGTTGGATCATATACAACTTTTTGTACAAACTTAAGCAAAAAAATAGAATTTAGATTTTGTCCAAGAATCAGCCTGAATAATCAAAACTACTCGAAACCATCATTTCTATGAATAATTAAATTTCAATTTAAATCTATCTAGATTTAATTTTTACTTGTTGAATTAAAGAGAAAATGCAATTGAAATGAAAGTTTTTCAATTAGTGTTTTTTTAATGAGTTGATCATAGACTATAGAAAAAAAAGCATTCAAAAATTAGTCAAAGCCATGAAAAGTCAATTAAAGAAAGTTTTAGGTCAAGAAAATAAGGCCAGAATTGAATGACTCTTTTTTTGGAATAGCACATGCTATGGAATTACGGAGAGACACATAAATAGAAACTGTGGATATATTTTCTTAATCGATTATCCATCATTTGGTTAGCTTGTTGAATATTTTCGAATTGGTTTTAAAATTCCGATCGAATTAATTTAAATTTTTCGCCGAATAGCCCGTTACCATTAGATTTTGCCAGGTGCTTTTATAATTATATTGTCGATATTAAATTTCGAATTTTATTACTTTAAATAAATTCATTGCAATCATTTAATATGAATATTAAAATTTTTGTTTTCCTGGCATTGTTATCGATAAGGCTAGAAAATAATTACTTTATTGAACTCGGATCATAGTCCAAAATTGACTTAAGCTAGAAAATTAATCCTAATATTTTAATTATATTTCGAATACATTTTCTTTTTAATTTTTCAATAAAATTAAGTATTTAACAAAAAAATTATTTTTTTTAGAAAATTTGAATCAAAAAGAAAGACAAAGGATGCTACTTGGTCGAAGATGACCCAAGCGTTTTCAATACTAGATAAAAGAGATATGCGTGACAAGCAATTTTAATGTACTTAGCATCAAATTACATTATTTAAACATCAATCAAAACATAGGTATTAAAAGTACTCGAAGCTCGGTGTTTAGATAGGAGATAAGCTAATCAAACAAAGCATACCAATGAGGCTAGTAAAGAGCGGACAAACACGCATCTAAATTCCACTTGAAGCTCTCTAAAATTGGCCGGCCAATTTATTTATCATTACGGCTGTAAAAAGTACTCGCCGAAAAGCCTAATCTAAGATAAAAATAATTAGCTTACTGATTTTCTTTGTAAACATTTTTTAAATTATAATCGTTTAAACAAACATTTGTTTTCAGCACTTCTCATAAACTTGTATCATTCAGCACCGACTTGTCAAGACTATTTAAATATTCTTTACTAGAAAAAATATTATTTTCAAAAATAAAGAATTTATCAAAAAAAAATAAATTAATAATTTCAACTTCAGGTTAAGTATTTTTTGATAGAACAAGCCTCATAGATTATTGTGTAACACAAGCCAAAACACATTGAAGTAGAGCTAAATTAATTCATCAACTCTTAATAACTTGTCATCTATGACACAAAATCATTGTTTTTAGATCTTGACAGCATTTTGTATCGCTTTAAGGTAAACTAATTACTGAAAACAAATTATTATTATTTTTATTTTAATCCCAAATAATTAAAAAAATATATTTTCCTTATTTCGATTTTATTTCCTCTCAAGATTAATAACCTGTAGACTATTTGAATAGGCTTTCAGAAAAGCCTTGGCCCTAATTGCCTGTATCGCTGTTTGTTCAGACATAGCCACGGAAGCATAAATATCGATTTTATTGTTCCCTAGTTTATTATCTATTTGCCAAGACTCAAAAGGAAGTTGTTAAAAATAAAAGGCAATAAATTTTTTAATAAAGGACTTTTTATAGATAAAATAAAATAAAATAAAAAGCTCTATATATCTCGGTTGTGTATCTCTCAAGCGTAACATTAATATTTAGTTTTCTTTATTCGGACATGAGCCGAGCAAATATTTTCCTTTAGTTAGTGTTTGTTTATGACGGTATGATTAAGATAATACGCGAATAGTTTGAACAGATTAGCTTGAAATTTAGTTTCCTTTAGAATCGCCACAGATAGCCAAACAATAAAAACACACAACATGAGGTGGCCTCGATACGCTACAGGAATAAACAACACTTTAAATGATATCCGATTTTCGAAAATCATTTATTAGCAAAAAATTATTATCGATCTAAATATTTTACTCTACCTTATTATTAAGATTTAACAATGGAATCGTTAGACTGTTACCAATCTTAATTATATGTTTGCTCAAGTGTCAAATGTTGAGAATAAAATTTCAAATTTTTTATCAATATAGATAGCCATTATCTGCTGAATGCTCATGGCCACACAAAATCAATTCTATCCGCAGGGCTTATTTGAATAAACAAGCTTTATTTTCTTCCTCGAGTTGAGCGATTAAGTTGTCAGCCTAAACAAATTTTGGAAAAGTTTTAAAATCACGATCTAAACAATGGCTAAGATGTGTTTTGTTAGTTTAAGAGTATTTGTTGTTCCATGTGTTTGTTTCGCAGACATTAAGGCCATTGATTCCAAGATAAACCTATCATATTTCAACCGTGTTTCTCAGAATCACATTTCTTTAGTTTAAGATAGGAAAAAATAAGCCAGAATAACCACTCTCCGGTAAGAAATTTTATGATAAAATATTTTAGATTAATAGCCAAACGATCAAGATTTCTGGCTGTGATCAGACCTAATCGTCCGCTCTAGTTTGAGCCATTAAATAAATGCGCCCAAATTAGTCTGGCCCAATCTAGATAAAAAGGATTTAAATATTTATTTTGTTTGTGTTACGGTTTTCATCCAAGACCAGATACAGGTTCTTGTGGAGCTAAATACAAAGATAAAGATATAAATACTCAGCTATAGGATAAAAGATTGTAAAGTATTTAATCCACTTGTTAAAGAGTCAAGAGTGTATATTTTGGAAAGATCCCACGGATGGAGAGTTACAGGTTTTTAAGGGTACTCGACTTAGACTCAAATGACAATATGAATTAAATTAGCTGATTTTATAGAAAATATTTAATGGCTAGATTATTGGCAAAGCTAGGCCTCTAAGGATTAAAATCTTATCCAAAAAATTAATCTAGAAAATTGAAAATATTCCAAATCGCTAAGATCAAAACATTTTTGACTAGAATAAACAGAATTAAGCACTTGAAAGGGCTTTGTAGCCAACAAATTAGTTAATTGAAATATTTGTATAGGCGATTGATTTCAAACAAAATAGATAAGCTAAAGCTAGACTTGGAACAAAAGATTAAGAAATATTTAAAATAATTTTTATATTAATAAAGGGATTATCATGAAGCAGTGGCCGATTTAATATTCCAATTTAATAAATAATTAAGATAAAATTTTATTTTTTGCTCAATTTTTTTAAAATTTAGTTCAAAATTTTAATTTGATAAATCAAATTGATTTGATATTGTTATTTGATATTTTAGATATTAAAAAGTATCTTAAATAAAGTCGAATAGTTGACCAAAAGCATTTTGGTATTAGATCCACTCAATCTTTGGATCTCATTTCGTGACTTCAATGTTACTTTGGGCCGTTCTACCTTAAGTACCCTTATTTTTGTCCATTGAAGAGCTTTGTTTAATTTACGTATTTGTTTTATTCTATGAACATGTCAAAGCCAAAGCGGTCTTTATGAAAAATTAAGCCAGGCATTTGGAACAATCTTGCCAAATATAGAACACAAGCTTACATATGTATTACTTAATACATGGTTACATTATAATTTGTTAATTGTAAGAGCTGCTTCTCGTACAAATTATATTTAAAATTAAATTAATATTCAACTCCTTGAGGCATCAAAGCGTTTACTTGATCATTATTTGGCAATGGTTTCAAATGCACGCTTGATTTGTCCAAAGAGTATTTTTTATTAAGAGCCCAAATTAAATTAATAATAAGTAAGAGCTAGATAAAATCAAAGGCTCTGGTCGGGCGACCACAATTTCAAGTTAAACTGTGTGCTTTTAAATGATTTATTTATATTTTATACAAGTGATTTTGTTCAAAAAGTGTCATTCACTTGTAAACAAGTTTATTAAATTAAATATTTTTTTCTAGTCATAAATCGTGTCAGTGTATCTCAGTCTAATAATTTTGTTTTAACACGGAAGGAATAGTCGCGGTTGCGAAACAAGCCAAAAATTGTCAAAGTGAATCAAGCTCAAAATTTAATTAAAACATAAAACTTTTTTCCGCTTGTCATAAAAGAAAATATTATAGTAATTAGAATTCTTGAAATTCAAGTCCTTCTTGTGGATAAATTTCAATTTAAGAGTATTAATTTAAGTATAATTAAAATTCGTAAAATTTTTTTTTTCATTTTTTGTATTTTATTTTCTAGTGATAAAAATGAAAGATGAGTAAAATCTGCTTTAAATCTAAATTTGTTAAAATATAATCTGACGAGATTCGCCCGACACTTTTGGATTAAATAAAGCAATCAAATTAAATCAAATGTTTTTAAGGTTTTATGTTTCTTTTAAAGCTGTAAATATTTTTTATATTTTAAATAAAAAAATATCTGGTTTAAATTTACAAGTCCAGATTGGTCGTCAAATTTGGGCCTGAGCGCACATGCTTCTAAAATTCAATAGCCAACAAGATACCTTAGCTTATCAAGAATATTTTTTTAATTAAATTTTCTAAGCCGAATACTTTTTATGCTTTTAATTTGTTTAAATATTTATGCAGATAAGATAAGTAAAAATTGTTTGAAGATAGAATCTAAACACTTCTAGATCAGAATCGAGATTAGCTTGACAATGGATAAATCATGCGTAGAATCAGAATTTCATGGGAATTTCGAGATTTAAATTATTGATTAAAAAAATCAATCAGGACTAAAGTTCCGAGTTTAAGAAGGCCTAAATAGCATGATTAGTCAAATACCTATGATTCACGCTTAAATGCTCTTCATTTAATTCCATAACCGGAAAATTAATAAGTTTTAATCAAACATATGGAACTTTTAGTTTTTTTTCTTTGTCATTTAATGTTTAGTAGTGAAATCTCAGCTGAAATTAATATGTTTACAGCAAATTTACTATATGAGAATATGAGCAAATATTTGGCCAAGTCAAAGAAAAATTACTTTAAGGAAAAGAGGCGTTTAAAGTGCTTCTAAGGCCGATCAATTTGGAGCTGTAAATGTTTAGTATCAATTTCAGGCCTGAAAAAAAACTCAAGGTAAAATTCGAATTTTTTGTCAAATGAAAAAACAATTCATGCAAAATTTGTAAAGTAATTAGAGCTTAAAAAATTAAGATTTAAATTTTTAGATTTAACCGCAAATACTTAATTTTTAAAGAATTAAATAAAATTAAAATCTTTAGGTAAATTTGCGTGATTTGTTAAACAAAAAGAAAAAAACTTAAACAAATGACAAAATAATCTTTATATATTATTACGTAATTTAATCGATTTCTGATTGTTTTAAATATTTTAAATTTCTATTGATTTAATAAATATATTTATAGTTCTAAAAGCTATCATTTATTCTAGTCAATCTAATTTCAATTAAAACTAGGCGTAAAAATTTATCAATTAATTAAATTTACATTTTTTACCAACAAGGGAATTAAATTATATTTTTTGAATATTAAATCTTATTAAAAGCTGAACATTTTTTTTAGATGGAATAATAGTTTGTAAATCGTCATCACAAAATGTCTTTTAAAACAATCTTATTTTTAACATTAACAAAACTAGTTTTATCTTTTAATCCAAATGATAATTATATAACCAAAAAATCATCAGATGTAAATCAGAGTCTTATACAGAATAGAGCAAGCCGCTTGGGAGAACCGGTCCTACTCGAATGCGGCGTCAAGGAGCATCAGCTATTAAAAAAACTTGAGTCATCTGACCCATCAATGCCAATATTGGTCAATTGGTTCAAGCATTATAGCCCCAATCGGCGCAGTGATAAACCAATATATGCCAAGTATTTGGCCAACAACATCGATTATGCTCCTCATGTTTCCAAAGAATTTGAAAACAGAATTCAAGTGGTTGACAAAATTAATCTAAATATAACAAGCTTGAAGGCTGTTGACGAAGCCTTATACGAATGTAGACTTATTCTTTTTGACAAAGCCTATGCTGACAGTCTGACCGGATCAATGTTTTATTTACAAGTACAAATAGCACCTGAATTTGAGTATCCTAATGAAGAAATTGTCTATTTTAAACCAAATGTACCAATTAGATTATATTGCTATGCTAAAGGAAAGCCGATACCAAGCATAACTTGGTACAAAAATGGAAATTTTATTGAAACAAATACCTCTGTTCTACAAGACACTATTTCTGAAAAAGAGATTGCTGATATTTTTGAGTATAAGTGTAGAGCCGAGAATGACGTTGGAGTGATTGAACATACTACCAAAGTTATTCGCTCTGGCAGTTTGTATTTTACCGAGCCATTAAAAAATTTGACCATAACAGAAGGCACTATTTTAAATTGGCCATGTCTAGCTCAATCAAATACAGAAATTAATTACAAATGGTTCAAAGACTCAATCTCAGTTGAATCACATCTGATCAAATGGTCGGACAGAGGTGCTCTTTTCCAAGATGGCATGCTTTATTTGCTCGAAACGTACCGCACTGATTCCGGATTTTATGAGTGTCACGCCTCAACATCCAACAAAAGAATCATAACCAGTGCTTTTTTGAATATTTTGTGTAATTTTTATTTTAATTTAGAAATTAAGATCAAGTTAAATTTTTTTCCCAATAGATGGTCCAGAGATAGAGCCTTTTCCATCACCGCTTTACGCTTTTGAAAATTCAAAGTCTATAATTATTGATTGTGTAATCAAAGCCAACCCGAGTATATCAACTCTCGAGTGGTTCAAAGACCAATTTTTGTTAAGCAATACAGAAAAATACGAAATACTTTCCAACAATTCATTATTGATAAGGAATCCTAACATAAATGATCAAGGAAATTATTATTGCGTGTGTAATAATACGATTAAAAAAACTATTTCTCAACATGTAAAAGTTGAGCTTATTGAAGCAAGAAGATTTGAGAAAATCAGCTTTACTACCACAAATAATCAATTTTCTCTTCCTTGCGTGACAAAAAATAACATTGATCCAAATAATGAAAATGTCCAATGGTTCAAGATAAATTCAAAACTACCCACTAACAGATATTCGATAGACTTGAATGGATCTTTAGCCTTAAACAACTTGAGATCGTCCGATTCAGGATTTTATTATTGTAAATTAAAAGAAGAGTTTGTCTATAATTTATTAAATGATAAACAAAATATTTTGATTAAACTATTTGTTAAAAAAAGTATATATTAGTATTTATTTATAATGAAAAAAAGTAATTATTTTTACTCTTTTAGATAGAACTTCATCTGACCCGAACACTTCATCTGAAGGCGATGCAGAATTGGGTAAATAAAGATTAGTTGAATTGAAAAAGATTTAAATTTAAATTTTTCTTTTGCAGCTGACCTTCCATTGTGTCCGCAAAATGTAAAATTAAATCAGACACAAGATGGAATTTTGGTATCATGGATTTATCCTCAACAAACACCTGTCGATATTGAATACTTTCAAATATATTTCCGTGAGATAAGTGACCATCTATTTAGACAAACAGGCAAGCCTGGAAACAAGTTTAACTACGAATGGAAAACTACTGAACCAATTAATTTTGATACATTCAGCTATTTAATAGATGATTTAGATTTGGAACAAGGCAAAAATTATGAAATACAGCTTGTTTCTTTCTCTTCTTTTTCCAAAAGCTTACCAACACAAAATTTTAAAATTAAATACCAACCAAAACATGACAAAAGTAAAACTCAGAAAAAAATTATAAATATTCTTTTAATTTTTTCCCAATTTAGTTAAAGAATTTCGTAGCTCTGTATTCGCCATTAGACCAACAACAAGCAATTATATAAGAAAATTTTCGCTGGATAATTTAAAAAATTTGTCCCAATTGGATCTAATATTAGCCGCCATATTTTTAATATTAATATGTGTGTTAATTATTAGTATAACAGCCTGTGTGCTTTTTCGGCAATCAGAAAAAAATACCAAAAAGCAGCAAAAAGGTAAATTTTACATGGCTAAGGTTTGTGAATTTTTTAAATTGGTGATTTTTCTTAAAAGGCGATTTTGACGATTGGGGTTTTCAATCTTCAGCAGTTACCACTACATTTTTATCTTCTTCATCCTCTGAAAAATCAACTTCTCTCGACTCATTCTCTCACAAAAATAAATTGTAAGTGTATTTTTTATTTTTTATTTTACACAAAAATATAAAGAATTTCTGTTATTACAACACATCAGAATTTATCAAATTAAAGGTTAGTTAAGAACCCTAGTTAAACCCTAAGCGAGTGATTAAGTCAAATGTAGGCTTTTAAGATTACCGAACCCATATTGCATGCTTAAAGCAAGGCATTTTCTATAAACAAAATTGTGTAATAGTGCAATATATAATATTACAGATTTTTATTTATATTCATCTAAAAAATGATTTGCTTCATGTTTAAAAAATTAAAAAATTAATTCTAAAATTTAGTGAAAATATTTACATAAATGATTATTTTTTTTGAAAAACAAAAATATTTAATTTCAATAAATAAAAAGATAAAATTTTATTTAATTATTTCACATTTAAAGTGTGAAGTGTTGATATTTTTTTTCATGAGTTTTTTAAATTCCAGCAATATTGATCTTAAATAGGATAAATGAAGCAAATCATTACTTTATATTGAAAATTCACTTGGAAAAATTTTCCAAAGCCTTTAAAATTTATAAAAGCTTTGCATCAAGAAAGGAAAAATTGTCCTGCTATTTATAATTGCTTTTTAAAGCTTTTTGATAAATAATAAAATTATTTTTTAAATATTTAGGTTCAGACATCCACAAATTGAATATAATTTGAATAACAAAAGTGAACGAAAATACTTACACAACAATGTAAATATACTAAAAAATGAGGCCCCTAATGTTAATCAAGAAGATGATATGTTTGACGATGGAGATTATTACTATGCAAAGCCTAAAATACAAACCAACACACTCAAATCTAGAAATTTTTCCTACCAAAGCAACAGTACCACGACTGGAATAAGTTCTAACCAAATTGATAGCAGCCGAAGTGGCAGTAGTACCGGCAGTACTGGTAGTAATAACCAAAAATCAGAAAACTACCATAGTCCAATTAATAATAGTGATGCAACTAGCAGTGGCATAACCAGCGCTAGTGTGACAAGCAGTCTTATAAACAGCGATGATAATAATGATGATGTGAGCGAGAAATCAAATGACTACTTAGTGAATAAAATAAAATATAATGCCAAAACCAACATACTGTCGACTGAGGACAGTGGCAAGTCGTCGAAAATCTATAAACCAGCAAGAAAAAAACATGAACATGTTTTACTTGAAGAAAATTATTCGAAAATTATTAGACCAGGTCTTGGTAAGCAAATAAAAGAAGACTGTGAGAATGAGTATAGTGGTTTAAGTCTAGATGTTGACACATCCAATTCAAGCTCTGGAAAAAAATACTGGAACCGGGTGTCACCAGCTAAATCAGATTGCTCTGTTGAAATAAACGACTCTCAAAATCCAGTTCCACCATTTCCAACATCGCATTTCAAAGATAAATTACCACTGGACAGCAGTTCATCTTTGACAATGGTGTCGAGGCTTCCCACAAGCTCGTTTTCTTATTTTACCAATCAAGAGGCTAAAAAAATTCTTTCAAGCGAATCGAGCTCTTCTTCGTCTTCAGGCTGTTCTTCAATGACTCAGCAAGTTTGTACCAAGTATGAAGTCGGCAAATTTTGCACTTTAGTAAATGATAAAAATCTAAATAAATCAAAAAAAAAGAATGTAAATTTTGTAAATCAAAGAAATAGTTTATGTGTCAACATGGATCTGAACAACAAATATTTGAGACCGGCAGAAAAAAAAGAACTTATTTATTCAACTAATTTTAAGCCAGTTTTAAAATCAATTAACTCGACAGGATCCAATTTATTGCGTGATGAATCTCCGAAAATTTACCATACGTCAACGTTCAAGCCCAACAAAATTGATTACGTTTAATTATTATTTTTTTTTATTTAAATGGTCTCATTATTTAGTTTCAAAAATTGTAAATTTTTTTTACAGTGAATGATATATTTTTAAAAATTTGTTACTTTTTTCTTTTTTTTTTAAATTTATTATGTGTTTTAAATAAATTATTTCAAATAGTTTTAATATTAAATAAAGTCTAAAAAATTAACTAAACCTATCAAATAAACCAGACCCAAATTAAAATTTAATATCATCAAATTATAATATCCTAAAATTTAACAGCTTAATTTTATAAAAGAGCATTAAAAAAGTTTGAGTCTCACAAAAAAGATTACCTTTATTTAAAATCCGAATCGTTATGATTAGAGATATAAAATTTTATTAAATATTTGAATTTATATATATTTTATTGGAATAAGAAATTATATAACCAGCATATATATACGTATATATATATATATAACAATAGAAGAACATTAAATTAATTATTAAATTAAAAATAAATAAATTAATAAATTAATTCCAAAAAGATTTTCAATCATTTTCGAATAATTTCTTTTTTTCGTCGTTTAAAACAAGCTTCGAATTTTTCAAATCTATATAATAATTTTCGTCCAAACTCGAATAATTATCAACTTTAGAAATAGATGTAGAAGATTTTGTTTTTGGAGTTATTAAGGATCCAACTCCTAAAATATCATTAGTTCCAGAACTATTCAAGAGTGAAAAAGACCGAAGCCTGCTACCAATACTTTGCGATTCATCAGTTGATTTTGTCTCCTGATTTAGTTTGGAACTTTTTGCCAAAAACAAAGATAGCCTTCTTTTTAATGACGGTGCTTTTTTCTCTTCATTTTCATTTTCCTGGTCCAAATCTTCTGATGAGCATCGCGTCGATTCTATTAATGTCTGCACCATTTGGTGCTGCTGATTTTTCCGGTATTTTATTTGATTCGGATTACTGTCTTTGAATACATCCTCTTGCTCAAAATTGTATGCTGGATTTAGTCGATCTCTCACCTTAAAAATTGGAAATTTATCTTTTTTTTCATTTTGAAAAATTGTTACTTGTTTTAGACCAGCTAAAGCTAGCAAAGTTGAGTCATCATCACACAGATCACTTGATTTTAGAATCTCTTCTTGTAAAATAGATATATTTACATTTAATTTCAATGACGAACGATTGCATAGGTCTTCCACTTCACTCAGTTGTTTCTTCAACAGATCATTTTCATCTTGTAGCTCAGTTATCTTCAAAATAAAATTTAAATTCAATTTTTTACATTAAAATTTGACTATATAAATTTTTTTTTTCACTTTGAAATAAAACTACCTTTTTAAAATAACGATTGAGTAAATTGGTCATTATTAATTAAAAAAATCAATTTATTTTTCTTGAATTTTTTCTTTTAAGAGCTCCTTTTTTGTCAAAATTTTATTTTTAAGTTTATTTATAGCCTTAATTTTGTAATTAAATTAATGCTCTATAGAAAAAAAAGCTTTTCGAAAAATTAAATTTCATAACTGAGTTCATTTTTATTTTATAGCACAATTTTTAAAAATAACTATGTACCTTTTTGATATAAGTGTGAATCACCAAATCGACATTATGATGCATTTGTTGCATACTATACAGTTTTAGAGCATGGTCTGTTCTTTTGGTCTTATCATTGCCTTGTACATCTAGTTCAAGTTTGTTTTGTATTTTTTTAGGGTTAAATTCGTGTTGGTGACGATTTTTTTGGTTCCTGGCATGATTTGAAATGTTGTTTCTATCTCGGTTAAAAGAGTTGCTTTTTTTCTCTGCCAGAGAGCTCTGTGGTGTTGAAAAATGTTTGTGGTTAAAACCGCTAATAATTTCATAAGAGTTTTCCATTGAGGACGGCCGAGCATATATCTAGTAAAAATATATTTTCTAGTTTATATTTTATAATTTTTGATAAATTTACTGCTGGATTCTGAAGGTATAATGCTGTTTTCAAAACTTCAAGTACATCTAGATGGTAATGGGGTTGCATCAATAGACGCAAACAAGAACTATTATCCATTTTGAGTATATCTTCCCTTAGATAAGTAAGCAGAGCAACGAATATGTAGTTCACTAGACTAAAATCATGATAATCTGTGGCGAATATAGCATCCCAAAGAATCAAACAGTCCGGAAATAGAAGCTCTCTGGTAAATAAAAGTCTCAGCCACCGTCTATGGAAAATTTTATAATTTTTTCAAATTTTTTTAAAATTATTACATTCCAAATGGACAAAGAGACACATCTATTGCATTCAAATGATCAAATATCTCTATGTCATTGTTTTTTAAAACAACATTTGTGATAAAGTTAATTTTGTGTATTATTTTGCTTTCAATGA
Source organism: Brachionus rotundiformis (assembly GCA_016802295.1). Taxonomy (NCBI): domain Eukaryota; kingdom Metazoa; phylum Rotifera; class Eurotatoria; order Ploima; family Brachionidae; genus Brachionus; species Brachionus rotundiformis. Next base: position 3,811,834 of record JAESIW010000138.1, read on the forward strand.
ATTGATCTTCCTGCAAGAATAATCTTGGATTTGTTGATAGTAAATTCTTGATAATCAAATGGTGATAAAAATTGTCCAGTTAATCAAAAACTTACCATTCCGTTTAAAGTAGGACAAGAAAGTCTTCGATTAAAACTCTTTTCTTTTACTTTTGTAGTCCCGAACCACTCTTGCATACTCTCCATTACAGCTTGGAATATTGTGCTTGAAATTAATTATTATTAATTTTTAATAATTACAATTTGAATCAAATTTACAATGCATCATGTTCTAAAAAATCTAAATTCACCATTTGATTTATATATTCACTTTAAAAATAATTTTTTTTAATTTTTAATATGTTTATTTAAAATATGACAACAATTCTCTTTATTAATTGTCGAAAATAAACTCTTAATATTTTAAAAGACTAATTTTTTTCACAACAAAATTAACTCAAACAAATTTAATTAATTCAAAATATTTTTAACAAATCTTAAAATTAATGAATTTTAAAGGTTAAAAATTTTTTTTTTGTTTAATAATCCAATCTATATTAAAAAGAGCATTAATAACCTTGGCAAGATTAGTATTGTTTAGATTTAAAGAGAATTTAAAATTTACTTCCATTTTAAAATTTTGTTTATAGTTTTAAAATAATTTTAAAATTCTATTTACTTGTTGTTACTATCTTTGGTCAAATTTGTATACTCTTTGTGAATAACATAAATAATTGATGTTAATATTTCATGCATACCCTTAGAAGAAAATAAGCCTATAAGGAGAAAATTAAGGCTTGTTGTTTTACCTGGCGATATTCAGTTTTTGTAAACTGAACATAAATAAACAACAAATTGATAATCATTTCACGAGTGGTTTCAAGATCAAAGAATTCAGAATGACAATTTCTACAAAGAAAAAAACAATAGAAAAAAATTTTAATAAGCTGTTCTTATCACTTGAGAAAATCAAGTGATATTTAGAGCTAAAGTAAACTTTTTAAAATAATACATTCTAATTACATCTTGTATAATAACTGTTTTCATTTGGTTATGAGTAAAATATTTATTCCAAACACTATCTTGTTGCTGAGACAATGGATGGTCAAAATTAGGCTCATCTATTAGTGTATTTTTGTGAGGATCACAGCAGATTTCATGCTTAATTTTGTCATAAGTCTGTCTGTGCTGATCCAAAAAATTTATCCATTTAGACTTATCCATTGGCAAGCAATCTAGAAAAATCAACCAAGCCAAAAATCTAAAATTGGTCTTGGCCAAAATTCCTTGCACTGCCGATGCCTTAAGCATGCTAATATCATTGAACAACAATTCGAATTTTGAGTTGAAAGACAGCTCATCAATGTTTACTTTGGACAGTACTTTAAACGTATCACTAGTCAGTTTAACATTTGAATTTGACATGTTCGAAGAATTGAGCTCTTTATTGATTATGGCAAAATTCTCCTGACTTAGAACCAAAGATTCATCAGATGCAAAGGCACCAATTGTATCATTAAAAGAGTCTTGTGCAAGGAATTATAATTTTGCTCAATTATAAACAATGGTATATAAATATTACCTAATGGGCTAGGCTTATTTTTCGACTCTATGTTAATTGTAGAACTTGTACAACTTGTTAAAATCCAGTCATTTTCGTTAGATTTTGCCTCTAAAGACATCATTCAAAAGTCCATTAATATTAAACAAACAAATTTAAATCCTAAAATTTAAAATTCGAATATTATTTAGGATATTTATATTTACTCAACTAAATAGATAACGTGATTTTAATTGTTGAAAAAAGAATAAAAATCATAACATTTTTTTCATTTAAAGCTAAAATAAAATATTTTGCTGTAATTTTTATGCTAAATTATTTCAATTTTTTTCAAAAGTTTTTTATTGGGACTTGCAAAGTTAAATAAGCATTTTTCCACTTAAAGTCATATGATCAATATTTAATTTATATTCATGGATTTAAGCGACAACATTTTAATCAAGAGTTTTTTCGATTATTTTAAATAAGAACTGAAACATTGTTGAACTTTCGATTTTAATTGTAGCCTTAGAATTTTATCTTTTTTGCTCAAGTATATCTTTGATTAAATAATTTATTCGTTGAAAAAAGTTAAACAAAAATTAGTTTTAAGTTTATATTGTTTTAAATTTTCAAAATAAAATTTTAGCATAACGTTAATTTTTATATTAAATAACCAAATAAATTATTTAACCACAGACTATCGTAGTTAGCCAAACTAGATTTAGTCTATCTTTTCAAATAAACATTTTATTCTTATTAATAAACTTTTGAATTGATCATAACACCAATAAAAATTTTCCATAAAAGGGCTTTTTTATTTTGTAAGACTGATCAATCCTGAAATTTTGACATGTCACCATGCTTCTTGTTAAAAATAAATGGTTGGACTTTTTAGTTGACTCCAAGCTTCTCAACCATATTCAAATATTGGATAACAACTGAGATAAAAAATAATTTAAATTGAAGAATAGGCTAAATTTAAATAAATTTTCCATCGCTTTTTTCCATTTTACTTGTATTGGTTTGTAATTCTTCACAGTCTTAAATGGCTTCGATCACGCTCATAAATTTATTATGATTGGTAAAAAGCTTACCGAAGACAAACTTTTGGTGTTTGATGTTAGAGAATGATAATGAAATGGACCTAATATCTCTAAATTAAAGAGAAGGATTCTTTGATTTTTTCACAGTTAAACCCTTTAAAGCTTCAATTTTTATTAAATTTTTATTAGTTGTAACAGTTCTCCTAGTAATATGTCTAAACACTACGTAGTGTTACGACTTTAGCACATTTACCATTCACTTACATAGAGTATTCTAGTGTGGAACTTCTCTAATCAACAAGAATACGTCTTTGCTGCAAAATCATTTCATAACTTGGTCATGAAAATTTATCCGAATTTCATACTATTCCATTTTACTGCACCAAAAATTGATATAACTAAAAATAATTTTTTTCTTAAATTTTAAAAATCTTCGTATTGCTTTTAACAAAAATTATCCGTAATTAATCAAAATTAAACGAATTTCACAAATTAAGCTCTGAAACTTTCAGAGTTTAAGATATTGATTAAAAATTTCCCAAATTGGATTACTTGTATTGTATCAAATAACATTAACCACCAAAGCTAATGACAAGCAAATCAAAGCTGTTTAGATGTTAAATTTATATTTTTTTATAAAATAAAATTTTAATTTAAAAAAATAGAAAAATATTTTAAATATTTTTATTAAAAAAATAAAATTATAAAGCTTCATATCTTGAGTCCAAAAAGGTGATGGTGAATACAAATCTGGATAGAAACTTTCTCATTGTACTATGCAAGCTCGGCTTGGACTTCGGGTTTGCTTAATTCCTACTGAAATTTGTGTCAAATTGTGTTTGGATAAACCCGAGTGGAAATCTGGTTCGAGTTTGTTCCATGACAAAAACGAACTTTGGGTTGTCACAATAGATTTTCTTGATTCAATTGATTTTAAAGCTCTATGTGCGTGTGCTGAATGTGACACTCGCTTCAGGTCATTTTTGAGATCGGCACTTTTACAATCAAACGAAGAATAGCTTGGACTGGTACAATCATGGGTGTTTCGGTAAAATTTGATATAGTTATTAATAGCATCATTATTTTCCAAGTCTAACACCAATTTCAATGGCCAAACATATCCGTTTTCTGTTCCGATTATGATGGTACGCTCGTTCTCTCCAATGGACAAACAACTTATTTCGTCAGCTAGTCGGACGCTAGCAACTAAAACCGAGTCATAGCATCGGATCAGCAAAATTTTTTTCCTATCTTCTGTGCATGTCAAAAAATATCTTCCTTTTGAAATAAAAATCACAAAGTTAAAATCAAATTTGACCAAAATATTGCTGAAATTTTTGACCAAAGTGTTATTTTTCAAGTCATATAAGTTTAATTGATTATCCATAACAAAATCACCTTGAGAAAATACCATTCTTTCTATATCAATTTCTGGATTAAATATAGAGCTAAATTTTTTTATAACTTCATTTGTATGAGGATTATAAATTAGAGCAGCTTTTTCACCTTTGATATTCCGTTTAAATCTAAGTGAACTTTGATCGAATTCAAAATGGTTTAGGTCTTCTTGTCCAAAACCATTTTTAGAGTACAATAAAATAAAATTTTCATCTCCTAGAACTCGAATGTCAATGAACACATTTTTGCAGCCCATATTATCCTCACTAGATAAAAATTCACTTAAGCTAAACACCTGAACTTTTAGATTTTTTTCTTTACTCTCAAATAGATCATAAATATCTAAGTGGACATCGATTCTTTTAGCCTTAATTAAACCAGGAACTTGTTTGTCATACAATTTTGAGCATTCTTGGACTAATGAACCAAATAGAGAATTTTTACTGATGCACAAGCCAGACTCTAAGCAATCTCCATTTAGTTTAAATTCGTCAAAAAGCTCCACTTTGGAAACATGGCTATTGATAGGTCCCATTATTTTGATGCATGTTTCGAACTCAGTCCAATCTAATTCTCCACTACTGTATGCATCAAAATCATTCAAACAACTCACTTGTCTAATAATTAAATATGTTTCACCCATGGAGCCAGTTTTTTTCAATATGAATTTACCATAAATTTCCAGTCGGGAATTTTTTCTAGCTATGTATGAGAATTCATCAATCACTCGGTTTTCGTTGCCTAAATCAATAATAGAGCATGTTTTCTTATAAAATTCGTTTTCTTCAGGGTACTTTTTGCCATTAAAATCTTGCACATCAGTTACCAAAAAGCAAAATTTTCCATTATCATCCAGACTAGCAAACTTAATTTGACTGCTAAATGGATTGTCATTTTTTTCAAAGTAGCATGTTTTAACCACTGATTTTGTGTGAAAATTTCGCTTTGAATGCAGAGTTTTGGCATCGGGATACGCCTTGGAATAGGCAAGACACAAATTTGAATTCTTGACAGAATTATGACTAATTTTTGGGAGATAACATGCTTCAATTTTGGTATTAAAAATTCTTTGATCCTCGAACTTGACGTCCTTGTAATCAATGGCCTCCAAGTTCCAGATTAAAATTTTTCCACTATCAAGTAAAGACACAACTAGGTCCTGTAATCGACTTGAAATTGATCTTATTATTCGGTTGGCTGCCAAAGTGCTTTGAAAAACTCTCAGAAGCTGACCAGAATTAGCATCATAGCATACCATATAAGTATACATAGTTGCGTAGATAACTGCTTGGTTCCGGGTACAACCAAAACCAGTGAATGTGTTTTTTGACTGAGTTTTAATGTTAAAAGAGGCCATTGAGTCGTCAGTTAATTTAGGGTCTAAATTAATATGATTTTCAACTTCATTCAAATTTATTTTAAATTTAATAATCAAAGAGTCTTTAATTTCTAAGACATAAACACAATAGAGAGCGCAAATTATCAGCAGTGACTCGTCATTACTAGCTATCATATCAAATATGTTAGGATCTTGTAGGACATGTTCTGATGTTTTGAGTTTTTTTTCCAAAATTATTTTAAAATACGTAATTTGTTTGGTATCTTTGGACAAAACAAATAATTTACGATTGTTATTTACAAACAGAATTTTTTCAGGTATTTCAGGAGAATCCAGAGTAATGACTCTATCGAAACTTGGTATCAAGTGATAATTTAAGCTACTCTCGCTATGGACAATGATCACGCTGTCATCAGGGCTTACAGCACAAAAGCACGTCGGATAAGGCAGTGTTTTAATCAATGTGGAAGAATTGAGATCGATTATGAGAGGAGATGGTATTTTCCGCAAAATAAAGCAGATAAATTTCGAAGATAAAACAACATGGGCTATTTCGCATGGTTCAAACTCAACGTTGCCATATAACTCTCCACTTTCCATTCTTCTAATAATTAGCTTTGAATTGTTTTCGATTATACATACAAAATCACCTGTTTTATTGCAATATATTTTACCTTAAAAAAATTGGATTTTAAATTAATATTGATAAAATTAATTAGAATCAATAATTGTACAGTGTAGGGGCTTTGTTGGTATAAATTTGAAATAGTCAAAGATGCTTTTATTCAACAAAAGAGTTAATTATTAAGAATCTTTAATGAAAAAAATATTAGCTAACATTTGATTTTCCCCACATTTTCATTAAATTTATTTTATAAAAAAATAACAACTATCTAATCATTTTTTTATTAGTTATATCATTTATTTAATAATAATTATATAATTTAAATTTAGTATGTTAATTGAATAAATAGTGAAATTTAAAGTAATAGCCAATGATCAGTATTTGAATTGATTCCTACAACCTAAAAATCACTTAAAATTAAGATTAAATTTTTGTAATATCAAATTGTTGTCTCTAACCACCACACAGTCAAGTAAGACCAACACACATTCGACTCCTGATGAGCACACAACTTAAAAAACACACATCTAATGTGTGTTGTTAAGGTAAAGTTCGCTCCCTGACTTTGCTTGTACCAATAGTCTAATTGAGTCATTTAATGAGTCAATAAAACCCGATTTTAAAAATATCGGGATTTGACCAAATACTATTCAACGAATTTAGTTCTGTACAAACTGTTACTACAGCTATGTCGAAGCTAGCAAAAAATAATTTTTTAGGATTAATGAATTTAATAGAGTTGAGCCTAAATTGTTTAATTATTGTGAAAAATAATTTGTAAACATTAATAACCAATATTGTTCTAGTAAATATTATCTAAAATGAAAGATATGATTTGTGTGTTATTCAAGTTGTGTGCTCATCAGGAATTGAATGTGTGTTGGTCATACTTGAGTGTGTGGTGACACAATATTCCCATATCATAAGAGCTTTTTCTTTACTATCTACACAACAAAAATCGACTGAACTCCAGATTTTGACTTTTAGAAATTTTGTATGAAGGTGCACACATTCAATACTTATATAATTTTTATATCAATTGTTTTTAACTTAAATAAAAATAGATACTGACCAAAAATTAATTTTTGTTGTTGATAAATTTAATTTTTAATTGCATTAATCATTTATTAAAAAAATCTTCTCCATTTAATAAGTCTCACTTTTTTGAACAATTCAAAAACTTACCTTTTCCATTATATAGCTCATTTTTAAAGTCTAATAAATTCATATCAAAAAATTTAGTCATGGGATTTGTAATCTTTTTGTGAACTAAAATTTGACCATTAAATTCGCTTTCAACTAGCTCTAGTTGAATATTCTCGATTGAATCGATACCCAAATTTATAATACTTTGATAAACCCAAGCTTTTAAAAAATATTGCTGAATTTTTTTAAAGATAATAGTAAAATCTACCAGGGGATTCAAAAGTTTGCCCGATTGGTATCAGTGGATTAACTATTGAGCCTTTGGCATCACATTGATCAACAAAAGATTTTATTTTGTTAAATATTTGATAATAAGGTAAAAGACGTCCTATTAGTTGACTAAAAAGTAAATTAGGATCTTCAATGATTGCTTTATTTTAAATATGATTAGTTATTTTGTAAATTATTTTATCAGAATTTTTATATTTTTACCTGATTCCGACATTTTTAAGCTTTCACAAACTAAATTTACCTCTGCATCACTTTTCATCATGTCATAATCGTATAAAACCGAAAATAAATCAAAAGCTTTTATTTTAGAATATATCCATTCAATATTAAAAAAAACATATTCAAAAATTTCTTTTATCATATTTGCATTTATTAAATGATACGGCATTAAAGCTAATTTTCTTAAATTATATCTCGGTTTTACATGAGTATGAAATGATTCAAACTGAATTGGCTGACTTGGACAAAGTCTGTCAACTTGTATATCATAATCAGTTATGACAGGTTTACCAATGCTCAGCTGTCGGTCACTATCGTCCGACTTGGGAAGAGAAATGGTTTGATATTTGAGTGGTTTCTTGTTGGGACTAGACCAAATTCCAAGGAAATATTCAGCTACATTTTGATGCAGATGTGATAAAAATTTTTTATCAACTTAAATCAAACTCTTGAGATTAAAATTAAATTAAATTTTATCTTACTTAAATATTTATCTGTTATAATTTGTTTAAAAATTGAATGCTTCCAGCTAAGAATGTTTATTCCATGCAGAGGTTTTACCAATAAATATTTCCTTAAGTAATTTATTATATTCAAGATGTAAAGCCATGGCATCCGCAAGACATTTTCATTTGGTTTTATTAGATTTTTAGCTTTGTAAACTTTCATTAGCTCGTTGTCCAAAGATAAAATGTCCTGAAGTTCCATTTCGCTGAAGCCGTTCAGCGAAATTGTGATGTAAGCTAAAAAAATTGAGATAAATAATGTTTTTTTATTAATCAAGATTCCATCGGATCTAGCAGTTTGGACTCATGGGATTTAAAAAGAAGATTATTAGAAAAAATTTTTCCCGTGCCGGGAATTGAACCCGGGCCTTGACGGTGAGAGCGTCAAATCCTAACCACTAGACCACGCGGGATCTCTCCCAATAAATTTTTATAAATTTACACAAAACATGCTTAACCAATGTTGGTTCATATTTTTTTTCCAATTTAAGCAGAAAATACTGTACCGCCTTGATTAATGTATCTTTAAGTACACATTCATCAACATTTGTATAAGATTTCCAGTTAAGGAATTCTTCCGACCAGATTTTAAGATTCAGTGATAGTATATTTTTGCTTTTAATCAAATTAAATATCAAATCTGATTGAGATGGCTCAAGTCTGTACATTTTCGAGCTAAGCAATTTTTTCACCATATATTCAGCTTGTTCCAAATTAAGGCCCTCCACTTGGGAATAAAATTTCCTATTCGAATATTTCCTGTTCAATCTTTCAATTATCTCTTTTGATTGTGAGGAAACACTTATAATTACTTTGAATAAAGGATTTAAAAATTTTGGCAACCAGTCAAATTTATAAGAATGATCATATCTTTTTAAATCTTGCAATGAATCGAGAATTAATATTATCTTTCTTTTGCAGCTGTTAGTTTGGTTGATGTCCCAATCTTCAGTCAGAAACTTTCTAAAAAATTGTTTTAATTCTTTTAAATTAGTTGGAACCTGATTGATTGCGGACATCGACCCTAATTTAATATATTGTAATTGACAACAAATGCTGTATAGTAAATAGCGCAAATATTCACATTTACCATCAATTCCAATAAATCGTACCACAATTGCATGATTGGGAGGATTTTCAGTGTTGTGGTAGTCATTGGCAGCCAACTGTAAGAACAAATTACTCGCTAGTGTCGAAATGACACTAGTTTTACCACTTCCAGAATCTCCTGTCAAAATAAATGGTTGCCTAACTGTGTTATCGAAGATATAATCTGTCAGAAGCTTGATTATGCTTTGAGTTCTTGGTGCTATCTCGTTTATACTATTTAGTTTTATGTAGTTTAAGTGAAATAGAACTTGTTCATTAAGGGTATCATAAGAGTACTGAGATTTTTCACGTACTATTCCATCTACAACTTTTTCAAAGGTTTTCTTGTAATGTAAGGCAAAATTTTTCAGATAAGTCCCATCATGTTGATCAACTTTAATGCGATATAATTGCTCGGCTGGTATAAAATAGTTTATCTCTCTATCACGAAGATACTCTAAAGTATTCAATTTGGTAGGGTACTCGTCTTGGTATGATCTGGGTATTCGTACAAAGCCGTAGGCTATTTTTTCATTAGACCCATTGGTAAAGACTCCTTTCTTCATTAATTTTTGAAGAACTTTAAAATAAAAATGTTAAACTTGACACAAATTTTTACTAATAATATCTGTAAAATTTTAATTAAGATTTTTAGACAAAATTATTGATTAAAAAATCTTAATTGAATTAAGACTAATATAACATAATTATCTAAAATATTTAAGTATGAGAGTATTATTTGATAGATATGAGATTAATACGCTAAACTTTAACAAATTTATAAAGACTTAAAGTAAAATTTTAGCTCAATACTTTCCAAAAAAATTTATTCTGTATTTAAAGAACTTTGGTAAATCCTGACACAATAAATCCCTTATCTTTATGTCTACTTTATCCACATTTTTATTTTAGCTGAATTTACTAAGCTAAAATTCAAAAATAGCATAAATAAAACGAATTATTAATTTATTATAAAAAAAATTAAATTAGATTGATTAACTTTAATTAATCTTAACCAAATTGAGTTACTTGAATGATTAATAGATTCTCATTAATTGATAAAAAAATTTTTTAAATGTAATATGAAAAATATGCGTTTAAAAATAATAATTTTACCTGATTCATTTAGTTCATTATAAAAATCAAGACTGATTAATTTCTTATCACAAGCTTGTTTAGCGCCTTGGATTAATAATTCCCAAATTCGTTGTTTCACTTGTAAATCAATAAATTCATCTCAATAGAAAAAATATTAAATTTTTTAAAATTAATTTACTTTTAATTATCTTACCTTGTAATTCATATCGATTTGAAAGATAATTAATATTTAATTTAAAATAATTTTCCAAAATTAAACATTCGGTCTCGGATTCTTTCAGACAATTAATTATAGCTTCGAATTCTGTCCTTTCGATGAAATATGGTAAGAGTGGTTTTCCATATACATCGCCAACTAAACTCTAATTAGAACTAGTGTTATTAAAATATATATTTATAAAAAATTTATCATTAAAAAATTATAAAGCTCAAAATATATCATAAAAAACATTATTTAAATTACCAAAAATTGTATTCCAACTGATATTTCTTTACATTTATCTATCTCGTATGAGGACTCATCATGTAAAGCGCTTTCACTCTCAATATCCCAGTTCAAATTTACAACCTAAATAGATTACAAAAGTAAGCCATTTTTGTTATTTTTTCGATTGATTAAGGAACTCATTAGGAATAATGATAATAAATTTATGAAAACAAAAATACTTGAAATTCCATGCCATATCTTGACATGCAGTATTCACGGAGTTTGGGAAAAACGTTTGTATGCAAACAATCTGTCTCAAGATTTGTGTCTTAAGTAGAACTTGAAAATATTTGGCTGGATTAGCTAAGTAAATTTACCATTATATGGAGCACAAAGGAAAATTCTCACTGTTCTTGACTTAAGTGTTGGCAAATTGTCAAGCAGAAATCTCCCCATTAAAATGTCATAATTTAGTTCTATATCGGCTGGTGTCTCGGACATTTTTTGCTTTATCAAACCTTTTTTATCCAACGCTCATTTAACCCTTAACATAAAATAGAATCAAATATTACGCTTTTTTAAGAGGGAAAAAATTCATGATTAGTTTATTTATATTTTGAACATATAAGTTATATAAGATATTTAAAAAGCTTCGTATATCCATGGAAACTATAATCGTTTTTGTTTCACTCAATTGTTTAACTAGCTCTAGTCTGCTTATTGGTGCCAAAAAATTAAATCAATTTAATTCAAGTAGATCAAACGAGAACTTAAATTTAGGAAATATTTTTTGTTGACCTAATGGGAAATAATGTATGAGAATACTTTATATTTTTAAATTGTTTATTTTTTAAAAAAACTAAGCTAAACAAATTTTTTTTTCAAATTAAAAAGAATTTAAAGCCTGCTAAATAAATTGGTGGCATAACTAAAAATTCTAAGGATTGTTTATTTTAAAGCTTAATTTATTAAATTTGATAGAACTAGGTAATTGAGTATTGAATTCTAAAGCTGTTTTCAAAAAAAAAACTCTCAATGATTTGAATTTAAATTAAGAAAATGTAAAACTCTTAGACTGAATACGTTAATAAATTAAATCTATTGCATTCAATATTACTGTTATAAAAAATTTTAAAATTTGATTATTAATTATTCAATTTGCATTTTCGAATTACTATTCAATAGCAAAAATGATATTTGCTAATTCATAATGGTCTTTGGTAACCAAATAACTTTGATTTGAACACTTAGAAGCAAATTTTGTGCAATTTTCTTTCAATCTTTTCAATCGCAAATTAAGTTAAAGTTGGTTACAAGACTTGTTTGCTATTTTTCACATTTTTGCAAAAGGTAAAAGAAAATTTTTGAACTAGATAGAATAAATTGAATTGATAATCGATAAACTAAATTTTACATCTGCAAATATCTTGACTCATTTTCCAATAATTACACCAACAAAAAAAGAATCGATAATTTTGTTTTGTTTGCTTACAAAATGTAAATATTTATAAAGAGCCTGATCTATTTGTGTTATACTGGTTAGAGGCTGTAAGGATAAAAAACGAGATCCTGAACAGAGTCCTGAATGATAGAGAATAGTTGAAGGAAAGTTTGTTTTTGAATGAAATATTTGACATAAAACTTTTTTGATATAAATTACTGAAAACAATTAATTTTTTTATGGAATGTTTTTTTATTATTATTTTAATAAAAATTTAAATTTTGTTTTATAGTTTTTATTTAAATTTTTTAATATGTGAATTTACAAATTGTGAGATAAATTTTATAAAATTCAAGTCTCAAATTAAATAATTTTTAAAAAATTAAATTTATTTTTAATTTAATTTATTTTTACTTATCCTCTATTGGTTTTTTTTTTCCATTTAAATCCATCTTTTGCCTTTACCTTTGGTCCATCTAATGTCATCTTCGTTTCGTGATTTTCATTTTACTGCTGGTCGCCCATTAGATGCCCATTGAAGAGCTCTGTTTGGTATTCTACCAGACTCAAATTGATCAGAATTTACTTCGATACAGTGTTAGTTTTACAATTTTAGATTCTTTTTCTTGATGAAATTGGTTAACTTTAATTCAATGTCAATGAAATTTGGACAATTATATTCCAGACTTTATTTTATGAGAAAAATTGAATAATTTTTAAATAATAAAAGTTTTCCATATCTCTAAAACCAAAACAATTTACTGAAAAATTTGATATTTTTAGCACAAAATCAAAATTAAAATGCTTAAAGTCTAAAATAGGCATTTTCAAATTAAATTATTTTATTAAAGAAAACTTTTAAAAATTTAAATTTTCAATTCATTGCGAAATTGTTAGCTTATTTTTATAAATTAAAATTTTTCAAATAAAGTCTTGGATGCATTTTGCACACATTGACATACCACGTACAGAAATATTTTAAAAATTCAGCTATTCACATATATTTTTGATTTTTAAAAGATTTCAATAGTCGTCATCATAAAATTCTCTTAATTTAAAAAGAAAAATTTTGACAAATTTTGCCAAAGATTTAGATTAAGTAACACAAAAATGATTGGTAAAAAAGATTCCAAAAAAGACGACGAAAGTATGACAAAATTATTTAAATAATTACTTCAGATAACTATTTATGTTTTAGATGGTGGATCGAACCCATTTAGAAATCTTGAGAAAGCTTCTGTTTTACAAGAGACAAGAACTTTTAACGAAACACCAATAAATGCCAAAAAATGCTGCCTGATTTTAACCAAAATACTTTATATGATCAACCAGGTAATTTTCTATATATCAAAAAAGAGATCAGTAACAATCCAATAAGTAAATCTTTTAATTGAACGCTTAGGACATCCCTGTAAGTTATGAAAAATCTTAGCTTTCTGGTTATGGTTAAAGAATAAAATTTTTAGTCACAAAAAAATTTATCTTTTGTTCTATCAAGGGTGAACATTTAGCTCCAACTGAAGCTACTCAAGCTTTTTTTGCCATGACCAAACTATTCCAATCCAAAGATGTAATGCTTAGAAGGATGCTTTATCTTTGCATCAAAGAAATGGCCACTATAGCCAACGATGTAATCATAGTTACTAGTTCATTGACAAAAGACATGACTGGTAAAGAGGATATTTATAGAGGTCCGGCTATTAGAGCCCTCTGCCGAATCACTGACAATACCATGTTGCAAAGTATTGAACGCTATATGAAACAAGCAATCGTTGATAAAAGTCCAAGTGTCTCCAGTGCCGCATTGGTATCATCTTTGCATCTTATGAAGCAAGGACCAGAAGTTGTTAAACGATGGGTTAATGAAGTATCTGAAGCTGTCAATTCTGACAATGTCATGGTTCAAGTAAAATATTCACACAATATTAAAATAAAATTTAAAAACAATTTTATAAATTTATTCATCTTGTTAGTATCATGCCCTTGGCCTCTTGTATCAGATTAAAAAGAATGATAAATTGGCAATCACAAAATTAGTGTCAAAATTTTCCAAATCCTCATTAAGATCACCTTTTGCTTATTGTTTTTTGGTAATTTTCATGTATATATAAGCTAAAAAAAAATTTTATGATTAATAAAATTAAGATACGAGTAGCAGCTCGTCAACTTGATGAAGAGAAAGACGGTTTTGATAAAACTTTGTTTGACTTTATTGAATCATGCTTGCGCCACAAAAGCGAAATGGTAATTTACGAAGCAGCATCTGCAATTGTTTCATTACGATGCACAACATCTAAAGAATTGGTCTCAGCCATTGGTGTATTACAGCTGCTATGTAGTTCGCCAAAACCAAGTCTTAGATACGCAGCAGTAAAGACTTTGAATAAAATTTCTATCTCCCACCCGGCAGCAGTTACCGCATGTAACATAGACTTAGAGAATTTGATCACTGATCAGAACAGAAGCATTGCCACATTGGCTATAACCACTTTATTAAAAACAGGAAATGAAAGTGGAGTTGACAGATTAATGAAACAAATAGCCACTTTCATGTCAGAAATTTCAGATGAATTTAAAATAGTGGTAGTCGAGGCCATCCAGTCCTTGTGTAGCAAATTCCCACGCAAGCACAATGTAATGATGACTTTTTTGGCTTCTATGCTCAGAGAAGATGGTGGCTTTGAATACAAAAAGGCAATTGTGAACACAATAATTGTCATTATTGAGGAAAATCACGAGGCCAGAGAAATTGGACTATCACATTTATGTGAATTCATTGAAGACTGTGAATTTTTACCATTGGCGACCCGTATACTTCATTTATTGGGCCGTGAAGGTCCAAGAACTACTACCCCAGCTAAATATATCAGATATATATATAATAGAGTAATTTTGGAAAGTGCAGAAGTTAGAGCTGCCGCAGTTAGTGCTTTGGCTAAGTTTGGCGCCAGCTCAGATGACTTATTGCCATCAATATTAGTTTTGTTAAACAGATCAAAATTGGATGAAGATGATGAAGTCAGAGATCGAGCTACTTTTTTTTATGACATACTTAGTCAAAACGATAAAGCCCTGTCATCAGCCTACATTCTAAATAGTAAATTTATTTCAAAATGAATAACTTAAATAATAATTTTTTGTCAATTAGCTCTTAATGTGTCACCAGTTGGTCTTGAGAGAGCCCTTCTTTTATACAATCAACATATTACTGAGAAGCCTTTCGATATCAAAGTTGTTCCAACAATGGAAGTCGAATCTCCCAAACGTAATTTAAATTTTAACTTTTTTTTTAAATTGATTAAAATTTAATTTAAGCTTCTGGTGAAACCTTGTTACCAAGTACCACAAAGGCTACTGAAAAACCAGCTGCTTCACGTCAAGACTTATACATGGGTAATTAAAGAATTTTTTCCTTTAAATTTTTGATTTAATTTTCTATTATCTTATTTAGAACAATTATCAGCAATAGCAGAATTTGCCCACCTAGGGCCATTATTTAAATCATCATCCCCGGTCGATTTGACTGAACCGGAAACCGAATACAGTGTCAAATGCATCAAGCATACTTTTACAAATTACATTGTATTTCAGGTACAAATATTGTTTATTTTTTCAAAAGATTTGAAAATTTATCATTATATTTTTATTTTTGTTATTTAAAAAAGTTTAAAAAAATTTATAAAAGAGCTTTTTTTTCTTAAGTTTGATTGTTTGAATACATTGAATGATCAACTATTGGAAGATGTTGTTATCAAAATGGAAACAGGTGATGGGTATGAGATAATCTCTTATAAACCATGTCCTAAATTGCCCTATAACACACCAGGAGTAGCTTATACTTTGGTTAGAATTCCAGACGATCCATCTCAAGTTGTGGCAACGTTCGGCTGCAACATGAAATTTAAAGTAAAAGATTGCGATCCAAATACGGGCGAGCCTGATAACGATGAGGGTTATGAAGACGAGTATGCTTTGGAAAATGTGGAAATAAACGTGTCAGATCATGTGCAGAAAGTTCTCAAGCCAAATTTTGGTGCTTCATGGGAAGAAGTTGGTGATGCCAATGAACTAGAAGATACATATGCTCTATCAATGGGTTCATTAGAAGAAGCTATCAAAAGTATTATTCAGTTTATGGGTCTACAACCATGCGAGAGGTCTGAGCGAGCACCGGAAGGCATGAATTCCCATGTGCTCTTATTGGCTGGTATTTACAGGGGCGGACATGATGTTCTTGTTAGAGCTAAATTGGCCTTCAATGATGGAGGTGTTGCTATGCAACTGACCATTCGTAGTTCAGATTCGATTGTTCCACAAGTCATTGCCCAGTCAGTCGGTTAATTTTTAAATTCGTTTTGCTAAATGTCTAAGTAAATATTCGAGAACGATTTGGTTTATTTATTTTTGATTTTTTTTAATTTAATTTAACTATTTTTCAAATAATTTTTAGAATTTTAAAAATAAAATCGTATGGAATACCTTTACTTGTCTTTTCTTTATAAGATTCGGTCGAAATAAAGTTTTATCAAGATATATTCTAGAATAAAAAGTCAATTTTAATTAAAAAATACCCTTTATTCGAATTGGAAAAGTCATAAATAATGTCTAATGTATAACATGCA
Organism: Brachionus rotundiformis; assembly: GCA_016802295.1. Classification (NCBI taxonomy): domain Eukaryota; kingdom Metazoa; phylum Rotifera; class Eurotatoria; order Ploima; family Brachionidae; genus Brachionus; species Brachionus rotundiformis. The sequence goes on from JAESIW010000138.1 coordinate 3,828,599, forward strand.
TTTTCATGTCTCTAATATAAGAGAAAAAATTAATTAGAACCAAAAAGCTCTAGATACATGCATTTTTATCAAATGTTAAAACCTTGATATTATCTTTGGTATTTCTTATGGTGCATATTTTTTTGCTGTCTAATGGGTAATTGACAATTTTTAAGTATTTAACCAGCACTTAAGTTGGAATAAATTCAAATGATTCTATTTAATAAAATGATAAGAATATTTTTTTGCTAAGTCAGCTTTTTAACTATTATGTTCAATTTAAGGAGCATTATTTGCCATGGTGTCGAAAAAGAATCAATGCATTAATAGTAGATAAATGATGTAGCCAAGAAAGTGTTCAAATTCAAAATTTGTTTCTCTCATAAATCTGTGTTAAAACAAATTTTATTCAAATCAAAATATTTATTACCGTAATCCCTAGTTCGATTATGCTGCACCAAAACTCGAATTTAGTTAATAAAAAAATCAAATTAATCAATTTTTCCAATATTTTTTTTCTTTATTTTTGGTGCTGCACCAAATGCTTGATTTAAATTTTTCTTCTTTTTGACTTAAAATCAAATCTTGATAGCGCATGTTAATTAGAAGTGCTTTAGAGTAGGCGAGATGTACTCTGGTACAAGGTCCAAAAGCGTGTCTTTACTCGACGAAAAACGGTATTATTATGTTTGATTAAAAAAGTTGTCATTTTGTTAAAAAATATATTTGACTTTAAATAAAAATATATAAAATATTACAATAAAATAAATTAGAAAAAAATAGATAAGTCATTTAAATATTTAAAGTGATCTATTCTTTTTTTTAGAATATACATTGTATTATTAATTATTTTTTCTAAAGAAGAGAAATAGTTTTGATACAAGTGTAGTGACATATTTCTCATTTCAATTATCTTTTCGATAGGTATATCTCTTAGTATCGAAGTGACTTGCATTAGCTCATTTTCTTTTGCCCATATTACCACTTGATTCCAATCGATAATCTCAGAAAATGGCAAAACCCAGCCATCACTTAATAGAACTGCAATGCAACCAACTTTGAGCGCCTCTAAAAATCTATAGGTCCCAAGTCTTCTTCCTCTAGGAATAAGACAAAATGTAGAGTTACTCAATAAATCATTGTACTCGTATTTATCATAATTAAGATTGTCTTCATCACAACGCTGATCTTTAAACCTTGTCCAAGCATAACCATGTCTACAAGTTGTCAAAAGAATAATATCTCGGTGATTATTTAAATGATAAAGTTTATCTCGAACATTCGATCCAATTCCGTGCAAATATCTTTTACCTTTAAATGTCAGAAAATACTTTTTTGGCAACTTAATCAAATTGGATTCTTTGGGATTTTTAATTGTAGAACTATTAAAAGGAAAATCAGAATGAATGAGTGGAAACGAAATGTCGAAATTTTTTCGATAATATTTTTCTGAAATAGATGACTTGACCAATATTGCTTGCTCGGTTCTAAATGAAATATTTTCTCTATAATATGGCCAAGTGCCCGAATACATATTAAAAATTAAATGATTTCTACCATGATTCCAATATTTAAGTTTTGGAATAAGTAATTGTGCAGCTTTTATGAAATTCTTGCTAAGAGGATCTTGATCTAGAGTATCGATGGCTGAAATGAAAAGACATGCTTTCCTCGGATAACGGGTGTAAAATTCTGATTTTTTTAAAATTGATAAAATACCATCATAAATGTTAGATTTGGTCAAAATTGGATATTTGTAAATATATACCTTAAATTTTTTACATTTGCTGATATCAAAACAATTTTGTATTGTACATTGTTCATTTTTATGCAAATAGATTCTCGATTCCAAATGGGATATTTTTGAAATTTTTTTCTGATGGTATTTAAAATATTTGCCAATAAAATATACAATAAAGCATCCAAGTGCCCAAAGTATTAGTTTTACGTAAATATATTTTCGAATTCTCATTCAAATCTTTTTTTAATAATTTAATAATTAATTGAACAATAAAAATTTATCTAAAACATTATAAGCTGTTAAATATTTTTTTATTTCAATATATTTAAAATCTGAAATCCACAATTTTATGAATTAATTGAAATTAGCAAAAAGTTGGCTATTTTATGAACGATCATTTTTAAAAAAGATTAAAAAATTTCCAAGCTTCATTCTGATTAAATTAGTTTTAATTCAAATTTTTATAATTTTTAAAAATTGAAGTGATCAATAAAACAAAGAGACATATTTGTCTTTTATTAAGATTTGATTTAGATATTTAAGATGATAAAAAGCATACAAAGAAAAAAGTGAAACTACTACTGAAACTAGCTTGATAAAAATTACAAAAATTAATAGTCTTATGTTAGAAAAAAACGCAGAATAATGATTTTCTTTTATTTAATCATTTAATCAATTTCAAATAAAAAAATTTTACAGCGAATTTAGGCACTTAATTATAAATTTAAAGAAATTCTTAAATCTCATCCAAAATTTTAATTTGATAGTTTATTTTTTTATATATAAATAAAAACATATTTTAAAAAATTTATTTTAATCAGTTAGACTCCAATTATTAAATGTATATTTAATTTTGTTTACTTCTTTTTTTTCCAAAGGGCCAACTACCTTCACTGGTTTCGGTGGATGAATTTTTCGTCCACAATATCCATCTTTTCGCTGCCATAGCCCACTTCGTGGTCTATAACCCAAATCTCTTGTATCAACTGGATGAGTAAGCTTTTCATCTTTGTGGCTTGCATGGGAAATTTGACCAACAGTAACCATGCAATATTTATCTACAGACAATTCTAGACCTGAGGGAAGTTTAATTATTATTCTATCATTGACTTGATTAACAATTTCGGCAGAGCTGCCGGCAGCTCTACAAAATACCCCACCATAACCAGGTGTTGGTTCAATATTGTGTACGAGTGTACCGATTGGTAATGCTCCACAGGGATATGCGTCTCCCTCAAATGCTTTTACTGGAATTCGAGGAATTTCGCCCGATGTTCGAATCAAGTCACCGACTTTCATATTTTGTGTAGCAAGGATGTAGCGCTTAATATCAGCGTGTGCTACTAAAGCCAAAAAAGAAGTACGATCTCTTGTCTGAATAATGTCAATAACTTTTTCTACCAAAGGTGGACCTGATTTTGGTCCCACTCTTTTGAAATCCACAAAATGCCAATAAATTGGGAGACCACCACCTACTCTTTTGTAAAGTCGCTCTCTAGTCTCTACATCATAACCACCTGTTCGTCGGGTCGGGAACGGCTCAGTTGTGTATTTCTCTGGCATTTTTTCTACATAAATTCTGTGACTTACATAAAATCCGTCTTTTACAAGACGATGAGTTTTTTTCAAATCTTCAACAGTGGTTTTTACAGGCATTACCACGACATCTTTTTTCCAATCTATTTGATTAGAATCACTTGATTTTGTGACAGATTGCTGATTAAATGATGAGAATAAAGAGAATTTTGCATTTTGAGACAAGAATAGTAGTCTTAAGTCCTAATTTATTAATTATTTAACCATCTAATTAATTTACCTTTCTAAAACAGTCGATTTTTTAGTTATTGCCCATGAAATATTATTCTGAAGCATTTTAAAATTTATTTTAAATTTATTTAATTTAAAACCAAAACAAGCTAAATACTTTTTATAACTTTATCTTCTGAATATTAATTTAAATGCAAATATTAACTAACTTTTGTCTAGGTGTTTGAATTAAATGTCTAAGTTTCAAGTTTTTCTGGCAGTCAGAGTTTCTGATCCCAAATAAAATTATAAAACAAATATAAAAAAAATATTTTCTATTGATTGGATTATTAATAAAACAAATTAATAAAGTTTTTTATATCTTACAAACAAATCAATTCGAATCACTTTTTTAAAAACGTTTTATTCAAATATTTTTTAGTATAATTATTATGTACAAAAATAAACAAGTTTTTAATTATAACGAAATTTTATTTTATTATTGTGCCATTTGAAAATATTGATTTTTAAATTATTTTATTAAAAAAAATAAAAATTCCTTATATTTTTTGATTCATGATTTGATTTTTTTTTAATTGAGTAATAATCTTTAAAAAATATCACTTAGGTATTATTAGCACTTAGGAAGCAAAAGATCGTTTGTCAAGCAGACTAATAAAAAAACACTTAAAAGTATTTTTGATTATTTAAAAAAAAAACCTTAATTAGATACTTGATCCAAGTAAATTATCTCATTATATTACAAATATTTATTTTTTTTTCATTTAGCGCCAATTTTGGCTATGTATTAAAATTATAAAATAAAAAGTAAATTTAAAAATATTATCTTACTCAATGATAATTTGAATAAATTTAATTATCTTTACGAAAATTTATTATATTTTAGTAATTTTATTTAACAAGTAAATATGAACTTAAATGTTGGCAATTCGTAGCAAATAAATAAACCATAATATATCAAATAGTTTATAATAATATAAATAAATTTTTAAGCAAAACATTATTAACAAAGACTAGTTAGAGTTGAAATGAATATTACTTGATAAAATACATACTTGAACTCAAAAAAAATTATCTTAGATTAATTTAGCTGTAAGTGTTACACATAAAAAAAGGTATTGTGATGATGATGGCAAATCCCTCCCAAAAGTAAATCCAGCAAGAAAAATTTCTTTCCTCTACGTGTATAAGCTAATTTGCCAACATTCAATTTTTTTTTTCAAAAATAAAATTCTGGTTGTTTTCATATAATTAAAATTTGAAAATTTGCACGATGCATTCATTCGAATATCTATATTAAAATAACATATATATAAATATATATATATATATATGGCTTAGACTTATTTATGCCAACACATCAACAAGATCTTTTTAGTTTATCCACTCTGTTTAGTTTGCCAAATTTAAAATATAAAATCAAATGAATTTCAACAAACATGAAACTTAGTTTAGGATTTAGAAAATTTTCTATTCTTTTATTAAGATCGATGACGTTTACACAAAATATTTTTTAATTTTAGATAAATTTTTTAGACGTGCTCAACAAGGGACAAAGGATACTGTTTTTTAAAAATGGGCAGTGAGTATTCTTATTCTTTTGGCTGAGTTGGTATTAATTGGAACTTTTTAAGTTAAATTTTTGGAATTTGTCAAACCGTTCTGTCAAGTGTTACCTGAAATTCAAAAACCAGAAAGAAAAATTCAATTCAAGGAAAAAGTGTTATGGACAGCAATTACTCTTTTCATATTTTTAGTATGTTGCCAAATACCTTTGTTCGGTATCATGTCTTCTGACTCGGCTGATCCATTCTATTGGATGCGTGTAATCTTAGCCTCGAACAGAGGTACACTCATGGAACTGGGTATTTCTCCAATAGTAACTTCTGGCTTGATCATGCAGCTCTTGGCTGGTGCCAAAATTATCGAAGTAGGCGATTCTCCAAAGGACAGAGCTCTCTTCAACGGTGCCCAAAAGCTTTTCGGAATGATTATAACCATAGGTCAAGCAATTGTCTATGTAATGACTGGTATGTACGGAGAGCCGGCTGAAATCGGCTTCGGTATCTGCTTCTTGATTGTTGTTCAAGTAATTTATTAAATTATTTAGAAATAGAAAAAAAAATTATTAAATTAATAATTAGTTATTTATTGCTGGATTGATTGTACTATTATTGGATGAGTTATTGCAAAAAGGTTATGGTCTCGGCTCTGGTATTTCGTTGTTCATTGCTACCAATATTTGTGAGACAATTGTTTGGAAAGCATTCAGTCCGGCCACAATTAATGCCGGTCGTGGTACAGAATTCGAAGGAGCCATAATTGCTTTGTTCCATTTACTTGCCACTCGTAGTGACAAAGTTAGAGCTTTAAAGGAAGCCTTTTACAGACAGAACTTGCCAAATTTGACAAACTTATTGGCAACAGTATTGGTATTTGCAATTGTAATCTATTTCCAAGGATTCAGAGTCGATTTGCCAATCAAATCAGTCCGATACAGAGGTCAAATCAGCTCATATCCTATTAAGCTCTTCTACACCAGTAATATACCAATTATTTTGCAAAGCGCTCTTGTTTCCAACTTGTACGTGATATCTCAAATGTTAGCTGCCAAATTTTCTGGAAATTTCTTAGTTAATTTGCTCGGTGTCTGGGCTGATGTTGGAGGCGCTGGCTCAGCTAGATCATATCCAGTCGGAGGCTTGTGTTACTATCTGTCTCCACCAGAAAATTTACAAGCTATGGTCCAAGATCCTGTCCATGCTCTTTTGTACATCGTGTTTATGCTTGGCTCATGTGCATTCTTCTCCAAGACCTGGATCGATGTGAGTGGATCAAGTGCCAAAGACGTAGCCAAACAACTAAAAGATCAACAAATGATTATGAGCGGTCATCGTGAACATTCAATGATCCACGAATTGAACAGATACATCCCAACAGCTGCTGCTTTTGGAGGTCTCTGCATTGGTGCATTGTCCGTCTTGGCAGACTTTTTGGGCGCAATTGGCAGCGGAACTGGTATCTTGTTGGCCGTCACTATCATCTATCAATATTTCGAAATATTGGTCAAGGAGCAAAACCAAATTGGAGGATTGAATACTTTATTCTTCTAAATAAAATTCGGAATTATTTTTTCGATTAACTTAAAACATTTAGAATTGTTTCGTCGGAAAATGTTCAAAATATCTTTATAAATACAATTTAATTCTTCTTCAAACATTATCATTCTTTCGTGTATTTTGTTGTACTTCGATTGGGTTCTCTATATTTTCTTTTTTCTATGAAAAACTTTCTGTTTTTTTGTTTTAATTATTTTTTTTCAAAATTTTAGTCTTTTTTGATTTATTATTTTATCAGCTTCAACTTTCGATTAGAGGTTTTTTACCTCGAGCTTATGTTTGTTCGGGTTTAATAGAATTTTTTTTAAAAGAATTGTATAAAATTATGATATAAACTTAAATAGCTCGATGCAAAGACAACTAAAAGATGGTCGAAGCTAATAAGATGTTATTTTCAAGATTATATTAAAATAAACAAATAACGATAAGAATTTTTTTGATTATAAATTTGAAATAAGATTAAAAAAGAGGCTTTTTAAAAATTATTCTTACAAATTATTTTTGATTCTAAAATATTTAATTTTTAACTTTAAGATTAATTATTTTTTAGCATTGTTAATCAGATCACTAGTTGTAGAGAACATTTGTTTAGAATTAATAAAAATAATAAAGATATCTAATTGAAAATTACAATCTTAAAATCTATTTAAAAAAAAATATATATATTAAAATTAAATTTAAATGCGCTTTTTCTTAACAAAAATACAAGATGTTAAAAATGATCTAAATAGATAGAAAACTAAATAAATAACAATTTTTGAAACAACTTATAAAAAACTCATTTGAAAGATAAATTTGTATCTCAATGTGATATGTAAGTAATAAAAATTAAAAAATAGATTTAAAAGTTAATTTTTAAAATAGCTTTATTCTTCAAAAAAATTTCCGTAAAATAAACTTTAACAAAATAGACAAAAAAAAATTTAAACAAAGGTTTGAATTTAAAAAAAACTTAAAATTTTTTTCCAATTAAATAAGACAAAATACGTATATACATCAACGGGATGTTTGACAAATACATAAAACTCGAGCTTAATAGTGAAATATCTATATAAACAATTTTACACAACAAGTTGTTCAATAAGAATATTCAAGCGACTTGTGGTACCATCGGCACAGTCCAATGATCCATTTACATAATTGCCATAAGCTTTGGTAGCCAATATCCTGAGTATGGGCAGTTTAAGGAGCAATTTGCCATATCTTCTTCTCTCGTGTGGGTACCTGGAAATGGTGTATTTTCTAAACGAATCCAGGAATCTATTCTGCAATGTCATCACTGAGGTTCTGTCTTGTAGTCCTTTGGCGTCGGCAAATGTCAACACAATGGCACAAAGAGCGCTAAATTCGTTCAAATCCATTGACAAGTCCTGCATTTGAGCAATAAAGTCAATCGAGCCACAAATCAAGTCTTGGCCCCAGCCAAGCTCGGCAGCCGAGTCCTTGTTCAAAATGATGTGCTCGGCTATCTTGACACAATCGACAAACGACTGTGACCGAAACGCCAAGCGCAAAAAGCTCAACTCCATGAATGAGGAATAGAGCATTGCTTTTCGGTCATCTACCGAGTAGTCTTTGAATCCGGGCAGCATGGACGCCCATTGAATGATAAGCCGAATCTCTTCAAGACAATATTCCAACAAGGCTCCAACATCCAATGGAACCGAGCCGTCGTATTCAAAGCCTGCTGGTTTGGGCATCAAATCGGCCTTTGCTTCTATCAATAAAGCCATTGTGTCATCACAATGTGGCACTCCATTCGGACTGTATGCAATGTCTCTGATCAGAGCAAAATCTTGAGATATCTTCATTCGCTTATTAGCTCTTACTTTAGAAATAAATTATATTTAAAAATTATTTTTTTAATTTCTTTTCAAACTAACATGGCGTATTTCGGTCTTCTCTCACAGCCTCTCTTTTCATGCCTGAAATCAGACACTTCTGAAATCTGCAAAATTGACAATGGTTTCTTGTTTGTTTGTTGATAATACAATTTTGGTACTCGCGGCATTTGTAAACCAATGCTTTTTGCACTGTTCGCTTGAAAAATCCCTTACAACCTTCGCAACTGTAAACACTGTAGTGGTAACCACTTCCTTTATCGCCACAAATAGCACAAGCTCCAAGTGGCTTGAGGCCAGAATTGTCCATTTCGAGCAAATTATGCGCTGATCTATTCCCATTGTTTGAAAGGACATCTCCTCCTGTAATTATTATTGTACCACCATTTGGTTCATTACATATTATATTTTCTTTTTTAAAAAATTAAAAAAAAAATAATTTTTTAATTGCAATTACCATTAAATTCATCGCTGTTGGCATCTGAATGAGTTGAAAAAAAGTGAACTTGGTTTATATGATGAGCTATGTTTTCATTCAATTGGTTAAAATCCAATTCATCATTGTCTTTTGGCGATCCAGAAACAAATGCTGACTCCTTAACATCATTTGACAATTGCAAATCAACAACATTAGCTAATTAAGGTAAATTTTTTTCAAATATTTTTTATAAATTAGACATTTAAAAGTATTTGATGTGAAGTTTATTTTATTTGATGATGTAAAGGTTGTTAGAAAGGATCTAATACTCTTTAGAAAATTCTTCATTTCTAATTTTTTAAATAAAGTTGATGGTTACATGGTTAGGGTCGTTTAAGTTGACGGTCGTTAATTTTTAAATATTTAATTTTGTTTGTTTTTAATATTTTATGTATAGAAAAAAATTACCAAACTCTAAATGTTGCGGTTCAGTATTTTTTGATGATACCAGTGTGTTCATTCCAAATTTCATAATCAAAACTAGACCAGTACAATTTTAATTTCCAATAAACCACTAAAAATTATTTAGTTTGAACTAAATTTTAAATTTAACTTTATTTTTTTGAAAGCATTATTAATTTCTCTTTTTGATAAAAATTAGCGCGTGGTCTTTTTTGTTTCATTAAGCGAAAATTTGTTGTCCGATTTCAACGTCCATTTAAAAACTTAATTTTTTAAATTTATAAAGATAAAAAAGAAAAAAAATCTTTTTTTTCTTGGTGTGATATTCGGAATTATTCATTCGAAAAAGAACAATTTTTTTAAATAAAATTTATTATATTAAAAAATATAAAAATTTATTGCTAATTTGTCTCTAATTTGATCAATAAATTTAATTTCTCTTTTTTTAAAATTTAAAATTTAAATTTGAAATTAATCTCTTAAAATCAATTGATTTGTTTTAATTTTTTTTAAAGTTATTTTTTGTCTTATTTATTGTATAACATTAAAAATATAAAAATTTTTCTTTTAAAGATTGTTATTGTGATTAAAAATACTGTTTATGACATATTATATAATCATTTGATACAGCTAAAAAATATTATATATATTTTGTTTTTTCTAAATAAAAGTTAAAATTTAGATGATTTTACTGATCACAAAATAAATTTGTCAAAATTTTTTTATAAAATATTTAAGATAATTGGGCAATTTATAATTTTTTGCTATAAATAACTATAAATAAAATCCAAAGAACTTTAAATGACCAAACTCTTTAAAAAAATAAGTAAAAAAAGATTAAGAATTTTCTTGATAAATTTGTTGCCAAATTTAAAATCAACTTGCAAGCACATTATGCTTATTTATTATTGTACTTTGATTTATACTCGAAATTTTTTTATTTTTTAGAACAAAATAAAAAAAAGTAGTTACATAACTCCAAAATGAATTTGGTAAAGCTAAATGGTGCTGGTCGTCTGTTTCGACAGATAACTCGCAATCATGTAACCACTCACTACACAATTAAACCTAGGGACAAAGATGAAAGATGGAAAGAAGTAGACATGTCACGAGTGTCAGACCAAACCGATGTAATGATCGTTGGCGGAGGCCCTGCCGGATTATCAGCAGCTATACGAATAAAGCAGTTAGCTAATAAAGAAGGCAAAGATCTAAGAGTATGTTTGGTAGAAAAAGGTCCTTACATTGGCGCTCACACTTTGTCGGGAGCCTGTATCGAAACTCGTGCTTTGGATGAATTAATTCCTGATTGGAAAGATAAAGGGGTAAAATTCTAGAATAAATCAAAAAATTAAAAAATGATAGCTGATTTTTAAAGGCTCCTTTAAATAATCCAGTGAAAAAAGATCGCTTTTCTTTTTTAACCAAAAACTCTCGGGTTCCTATACCTATTTTTCCAGGTTTGCCAATGTATAATCATGGAAACTACATTGTTCGCTTGGGTAAATTTGTTCAATGGCTAGGAGAGCAAGCCGAAGCTGAAGGTGTCGAGTTGTATCCGGGCTATCCGGCAAGTGAGATTCTGTTCCATGAAGATGGTTCTGTGAAAGGTGTTGCAACAAGCGATGTAGGTATTGATAAATCTGGAGCACCAAAAGATACATTTGAGCGAGGAATGGAGTTTCATGCTAGAACTACTATTTTTTCGGAGGGATGCCATGGTCACTTGGCCAAACAGTTATACAACAAATTAAATCTTAGAGAAAATTGCGAACCACAGACATATGCTATTGGTCTCAAAGAGTTGTGGGAAATAGATCCTAAGGTTTACGAAGATGGCTTAGTTGAGCACACAATTGGTTGGCCATTAAGCAGTTCTATGTATGGAGGATCTTTTGTATACCATTTTAAAGATGAAGACAAACATCTTGTTTCTATTGGTTTGGTAATCGGTTTAGACTATGAAAATCCTTATTTAAGTCCTTTCCTTGAGTTTCAAAGACTTAAAACTCATCCACATTTGAGGAAAATATTTGAAAATGGAAAGAGAATAGGCTATGGAGCAAGAGCCCTTAACGAAGGTGGTCTTCAATCAATACCTAAATTAACTTTTCCAGGCGGTTGTCTAATCGGTTGTAGTCCTGGTTTTTTGAACGTTCCCAAAATAAAAGGAACTCATAATGCTATGAAAAGTGGAATGTTGGCTGCGGAAGCTATCTATGATTTGTTGAATACAACTGATCCAGAAAAAGGCTTCGAAACTGGCCTAGAGCCTGTTGATTATGAAACAAAAATAAGAAATTCCTGGGTTTGGAAAGAATTGAATGAAATAAGAAATGTTCGACCATCTTTCCATTCACCATTCGGAATTTTCGGCACTATGGCATACACAGCTCTTTTTTCCATTCTTTTAAAAGGCAAAGAACCTTGGACTCTGTCTCATCAAGGTGCGGATTATTCTAAACTGAAACCAGCAGCTCAATTTAAACCAATTGAATATCCAAAACCAGATAATAAAATAACATTTGATTTGTTGTCTTCAGTAGCGTTGACAAATACAAATCATGATCATGATCAACCATCGCATTTGACTTTGAAGGATGACTCCGTGCCTGAACAAAGAAATTTGGCAATATTTGATGGTCCAGAACAACGATTTTGTCCGGCTGGTGTCTATGAATATGTGCCAACTGAAGATGGTCAGTCGAAGCGTTTGCAGATAAACGCTCAAAATTGTATTCATTGTAAGACTTGTGATATAAAGGATCCAAGTCAGAATATTAATTGGGTTGTGCCGGAGAGTGGTGGACCTTCTTACCAAGGAATGTAAAAAATTTTGTTTATTATGAATATCCGAAGGATTTATTTTTAAATTTAACTTTTTTAATTGAATTTTTTTTTGGATTCGATTGACTAAATCAATTTGGTTCAGGATTTATTCAGTTTGTTAATAAAATAATTATAGTTAAGTCCCTTTTCTATTTTTTAATGCAGGAATTTTAAACTATTGTTAATTCTCTAAAAAAGTCTAAAATTTAATTTTTTTTTAATTTTACATTTGAATATTTAGAATTTTTAAGTTCCGATTGATTTTTTTATTAGTAATAAAAATAAAAACGAATTTAAATCTCTTGATCTGAAAAAATATCTGCCAAATATTACAAGATCAAATTTATTTGTTCAAATTAAACAATTAATTCAATAAATTCAATAAATAAATGACAGAGACAGTAGCAAAAAAGTAACAAAAATGTTTTTAACAAATCATATGAAATTTTTTTAATTTAGTATTTTAAACAATTATTTTTATCATTTATTTTATGTTTATTTTATTTTATTATTTAATTAAATTTTCTTTAAATTGAACTTAAATGAAGGAACTATGCTTTCGATCCTGATTCAAAAATAAATCTAGCAAATATATCGCTAATAATCATACCAATTTTTTGTTTTTTTTGATACTCAAGATTTTTAATTTTTGAAAATCAAGATATTTCCTTCAAGATATAAGTAATAAATGTAGACGAAAAAGTAGATCATTATGAGAAAAATGTGTTTAAAGAAATCGGTCAAAGAAAATGATCACAAAATGATAATTAGATAAGCTAAAATTTTTTGAAATAGTAAAATTGTCAGATAGAAATTGTTAAAAATTGAAATAGGATGATTAACATTTTTTTAATTTAACTTAAAAAATAACTTTTATTTGATAAATTTTAAAATAAGATAAATCATTCTGAATATTTATAAGTATAAAAATATCTAAGAAACTAATTAAGTATATTTGTAAATTAACTGGCTTATTAGTAAACATCTACATTTACTTTAAAATATATTTACCTAAAAAAAGTTACTAGTAACTCACTGAATAAATCAGTAATAATGTAAATTAAAATTTTTGTTGGTTTTTTATTTATTTTACAATTTCCATTACCACAATGATATCTTGAGTTACACAAAATACCATTTTTTTACATGAACATCTATTTGTCAAGCATCCACTAGTACAATTACATCTGACCATTCCTTGACCAACTCCGATAGAAATTTCTTGGACTGCTTCTCTAACTTGTTATAATCAATATCTAAAACTCTACAAATTAGGTTTGGGGCATCACTTAAACCTCGATCAGCGTCAAAGATAGGAATAGTAACATAATCGCCTTATCTTTAACTTCTTGCACACATTATTTCATTTTGACGATTCTGATTTGTGCGAGTAGTTTGACCAATGCCTAATAAAGAATTAGTTTTTTTAGCATCTATTGATGGAGACGTTTCGATCCCATTTTCTATATTTATATTGAATATTAAAAACAAAAAATTGAAATAAAATTTTTAAAATTTTTAAATTTTTAAAAAGAAACAATCAAAAATCAAAATTTCAATCAATTTTTATTTAAAAAATTAAAACAGTTTATTAATTTAAAAAAAAAATAACACCGTACTTAGAAATTATGTACAAAAAGCAAACAGCTTAAAATTTTTTAAAAGTTAAAAGAGAAAAAACTGGAATTTTAATTAAACTACAAGTTGTTCAATAAGAATATTCAAGCGACTTGTGGTACCATCGGCACAGTCCAATGATCCATTTACATAATTGCCATAAGCTTTGGTAGCCAATATCCTGAGTATGGGCAGTTTAAGCAGCAATTTGCCATATCTTCTTCTCTCGTGTGGGTACCTGGAAATGGTGTATTTTCTAAACGAATCCAGGAATCTATTCTGCAATGTCATCACTGAGGTTCTGTCTTGTAGTCCTTTGGCGTCGGCAAATGTCAACACAATGGCACAAAGAGCGCTAAATTCGTTCAAATCCATTGACAAGTCCTGCATTTGAGCAATAAAGTCAATCGAGCCACAAATCAAGTCTTGGCCCCAGCCAAGCTCGGCAGCCGAGTCCTTGTTCAAAATGATGTGCTCGGCTATCTTGACACAATCGACAAACGACTGTGACCGAAACGCCAAGCGCAAAAAGCTCAACTCCATGAATGAGGAATAGAGCATTGCTTTTCGGTCATCTACCGAGTAGTCTTTGAATCCGGGCAGCATGGACGCCCATTGAATGATAAGCCGAATCTCTTCAAGACAATATTCCAACAAGGCTCCAACATCCAATGGAACCGAGCCGTCGTATTCAAAGCCTGCTGGTTTGGGCATCAAATCGGCTTTTGCTTCAATCAATACAGCCATTGTGTCATCACAATGTGGCACTCCATTCGGACTGTATGCAATGTCTCTGATCAGAGCAAAATCTTGAGATATCTTCATTCGCTTATTAGCTCTTACTTTAGAAATAAATTATATTTAAAAATTATTTTTTTAATTTCTTTTCAAACTAACATGGCGTATTTCGGTCTTCTCTCACAGCCTCTCTTTTCATGCCTGAAATCAGACACTTCTGAAATCTGCAAAATTGACAATGGTTTCTTGTTTGTTTGTTGATAATACAATTTTGGTACTCGCGGCATTTGTAAACCAATGCTTTTTGCACTGTTCGCTTGAAAAATCCCTTACAACCTTCGCAACTGTAAACACTGTAGTGGTAACCACTTCCTTTATCGCCACAAATAGCACAAGCTCCAAGTGGCTTGAGGCCAGAATTGTCCATTTCGAGCAAATTATGCGCTGATCTATTCCCATTGTTTGAAAGGACATCTCCTCCTGTAATTATTATTGTACCACCGTGTGCTTCTGGTTCTTCCACACTTACTAGACTATCTTTATTTAATTTAGTTATTATTTTTTCATTATGCCTATCTTGTTATTAATTTAAAACATTTTTTTAATCAATTTTATTCATTTATATCTTTATTTTAAGTAAAAAATTTATTTAAAATAAATTAATTCTACAATAGATAAGCTTCTAGTTAAATAAATAAAAAATACCGTTATATTTGTCATTTGACGATGAGGCAATCAAAAAATGAATTGTATTCCGATTTGTGTCTTTTTTATTGTTAAATTGATTAACTTGTTGTTGGAGAATAATTTCTTCTGTTTCATCTGTGGGTGACTCTCTTGAATCATTCGAAAATTCTATTTCAATCGGCGCTTTCAAAGCAATTATTATAAATAATTTATTTTAAATTAGATTTTTAAATATTAAAAATTTTTATTATGGTCATGGTCGTTTGAGTTGATGGTCGTATTTTGAATTATTAGAAAAAAAATTTACATAATTCTTTTAGATGCTGTGAACTACAGTTTCCAATCGTGAGTTTACTTGTTATTAGTTTATCTTTGGCCGAATTCATTCCAAAGTTCCAATGTAGGCTCTCAGCTGCTGTCCTGGATTTTCCTTTATCTCCAATGCATAAAAGTGTGTGCTATTTTATCGGGTGTATGCTCAACTTGCAATTATTGCACTGTTGATTAAACAAATCGTGTTTTAATTTTATATTTTGCATTTATTATCATATAATATAAATCTTAAATTAATTAAAGACGTTGACTGCTAAATTGTCTTCTAAAATTATTTAATATACATTTAAAAAAAGTCCACTAGAAATTAACAAACCTGTCCTGTTCTTAATACATTGAGAGCAGATTTTGTATTCTAATTATATTTACAGTAAAATTAAGTGCAGTGGTCTTCCGCATTCAGTAATTTACGATATGTTACGTATATTATTGCAAGAAAAAGTTTTTAATTTTTCAATATATTTTTTCTAAAATATGTCGAAAAAAATTACCAAAATTTACGTAAATTATTGTAAAATTTAAATCATTTAATCGTAAAAAATTTTAAATTAAATTTAAAATCGAAAATATACTTTATTAACATTTTTTTTAACGAAAAATACCTTAAATACTTTTAATGCTTTTTAATTTTTTGACCAACCTCTTTGATTTTTATTATTTTAGTTATTATCAAGATTTTAATTAAAATAAAAAATAATTTAGTTTTTTATTTTCAATTCTAACTTTTTTTAAATGTTTAATGTAATTTTGACATTTACTGGCGTAAGCAAGTTCTCACCAAAATACTTAAATTTAAATCCAATTGAGTATACGTGGAACGAATTAAAAGTTTTTTTTATTCCATAAAAATTATTGATATTTTAAATTAATTATTATAAAAAAAATGTTCACGTTTAATCCAATTGCTGTTTTAAAAATTTAAGACGTGACTAAATTTATGCTTTTTCCCCTAATGTCCAAATCTAAGCAATATTATCATTTATAAACATTGGTCATTTACTTTTAATTGCGGAATCAAAAAAAAACTCTGAACAGTTTCACATTAATATTTATTAAATTTAATGCTTAGATTCAAAAATTTCTATTTAAATATTTAAGAAAACATTGTCTTTTAAAAAATTGTTAAAATGAGTATTTATATTAAATTTTACAAAATACAATTGTCTATAATACAGAATTTCATATACTCACGAGCTATTGAATTCTAAAAAACGTATTAAGTCGAACACATTGAAAATATGATTTTGTTTTTGGAAAAAAGTGGTCAAATTTTATTGGCTAAAAATAATGAAACAAAAAAATTATGCAAAAAAATAAAAAAGGAAACTATTACAAAACCATTACAAGACTAATACAAAAAAATTTACAAAAATCTTTAAAAAAAAGAGTTATATATTTTTACATTTATTAACATTAAACCGAAAACCAATAGTTGCGGCACCTTTTACAATTTCTTCTTCTAAATTTTTGTTTAAAATTTTTAAACTTTTACTTTTTGAAATATTAATTTTGAAAGTTTTAATATCAATTTGATTAAAATCTTTTTCATTAGAAAATCTCTGATCAATAATATAATAATCCTTAAAAAAAAACGGGACTGGTTTGTAACGGGTTGATAAGCGGTATTTTCTTTTGAATGTTAAAAACAATTGTTCACTTATGTTGATTTTGCATTGTTTAACTTGACAACATTTTCTGTTTAATTTCAAAAGCTTTACGAAAATTAAAATTAACTTGATTAATGAACATTTCGATCTCGGTATTTTTCGCTTTTGAAAATCCCATTTTGTTACGGGGCTTTTGAGACATTTTCAGTTGAGAAATAAGTTCAAATAAGTAACCACAATTGCCCTTCATTATTTATTGTTGTTTAAAAGTTTAAATTTTTTAAATTCTCAAAAATGTTTTTAACAATTTCAATTGATGACTACAATAATTTGACTAATATAATTAGCTCCTTAAATACTGATGTAATTCACTTACGAAACGAAATAAGTTTAAAAAACAATCAAATCGGACATCTTCAAAAATCAAATTTTGAATACCTTGTTGAAATCCAAAGACTTTAAACAGAAGATGTTAAACGCTCACTCGTGACTGATAAAAAAGATTCAGAACTTAAAAAAAAACTGAAAACATCGAACAACTAAATAAAGAATTAACGAAAAAAAATATCCTAATAAAAAAATGGAAAAAGACTGGCTGAGAGCGGATATTATTAAAAACAAAAAAAGAAAGAGTTATTTAGATGTTGATAAAAGGCAGGCTAAGTGTATCGAAAATGATTTAAACACTATATTCGAAAAATGCGATAATGTTTGTTCTGATATTGGTTTATCTTTACACAGAGTTGTATTTTGTGGACTGAAAAACCAGCCGAACTTTGAAGTTGACATAAATGTAAAAATTGAAAATAATTTATCTTTCGATGACTAAACACTTAAGATCGATTTTTAACTTTCGGATCAACTTTATGTAAACATTAGAAATAGTATCAATCCAGAAATACTTTCGATTTACCAGATTAAAAAGCAAAGACACTAATTAAATAATCGATTGGGAATCCAGTCAATTGAAGATGGTTTTTACTTGAATCAAGTACTGGAAATTGGAAAAAAATAATTAACTTAGTAACAGATGGTACAATCAAGTTTGTTAAAATAAAATTGTCGGCTGATGGAACAAACATTGCAAGAAATGTAAAATATATTAATTTTGGCTGGCGGGATTAATGGACAATACACTTTGGGAATATTTAAAGTTGATAACGAAGATTACGAAAGTACAAAAAATTGTATGTCTGCAATAAGGAATTTGTTTAGAAAATTCAACTTTTTAAATTTCCAAGAAAGAAGATTTACAATTAAATACTATTTTTGCGCAGACTGGAAAATGGCAGCAAATGTACTGGAACTTTATGCCGCATCTTTTAATTTTCCTTGTTTATGGTGCGAAACTCACAAAGACAACTTATATTTAATCGACGGCAGCAGTTAGAGATCATTCAAAAAACAATTAGAAGAAATCCAAAAAGCATCTAATACAAAATGTGTTATTTGAGCTTTTTATTTCGGAACTTGCTACTTTGGATAATTTTAGTACTAGTTCAACTTATTCGGTAATGAAACATCTTTTCCTCACAAAATCAATTTGTTATTTAAACGAAAACTGTGGTATTAAGTTAAACATTTTCAAAAATGAAAAGAAAAGCATCAACTCAATTATGAGCAACTTAGCAGCTACTAATAGTATTTAAGTTTTTGAAAAGCTAATTATTGAAACGCTTTTTGTGAATGAATTGAAAAATGCACCACAAATCAACAAAATCTGGCAAAGTTTTTATCAAATTTATACAAGCCTAAAAAATACACCTTCACCGGGCGCAGATGTTATTAAAAGATCAACTGAGAAATGGCTCAACGATTTCCTCTTTATTTATCATCGAGGTGATGTAACTCCTTACATCCATGCTTTTACTAATCATCTTCACGAGTTTATTCAGAAAGAATCGAATGTAAACAACTTCAATTTAGAAGGGCTAGAGAAATTAAATGACTTGACTACAAAATATTTTAAAGCATCAAATAAAAGAAAATCTACTGTAAAACAAATTTTGAGTAAACGTAGGCGCATTGGGAAGTTACAAAACACAAACGTTTCAATCTAGTTTTTTTATTCTATTTTCTTTTATTTCTTTTGTGTTAATCCTTATTTTATAATATCAATAAAAAATTAAAAAAAAATTGCAATCTTCTTTTTTATCATCCAATCAAAAAAGACGTTTTTTCGAAAAAAAAATCACAAAAATCTTGATATGAAAAAGTATTTTAGTATTTTTAATTAATTAAATTTTAAAAAAAGTTTGTTAAATTTTAAACGAATATTTATTAAACACATAAAAAAAATAAAAAAAAATGCTATTTTAACTTAAAAAAAAATAAACAATTAAAATATATCAAAACAAATTTTTTTTTTCCATATTTAATATTTTTACCTGTAATTGAAAAAATCTCAAAATCAAAGAACTGTAATTCAATTTGATAATTATGTATTAGATTAGTTTGTGTATCAATAGTTAGTTGCTGATCAGTTACTTGATTCTCGAGCTCATGAATACGATTTTTGAGGCTCCCGACAGTTGTTTTTAGCTCATCCACCAACCTTTGAATTTCCTCCAACTTTTCCATTTTTTAGTTTATAAATTAGTAGAGTTTTTATTAAAAATTCTGAATTCTGCTTGAAAGTTTCAGTCAGAAAATTTTTATCTTAAGCTATGTCATTGAAAGACGCGTTCATTAGGCACTTTTGTCTAAATTAGGGCTGCATTTGTCAAGTTGAATTTAATTTCATTTAAAAAAATTTTTTTGAAAAAATTCAAAAAATCGAATTTATTAAAAAAAGAAAGGATTAAAAAATTCTATAAAACAATCGTAAATAAAAATAGCCATCAATTCAAATATTCGTTACTAATTAAAAAATTCAAGAATTCAAATTAATTTTTAAAAGAAATAATTAAAATATCGACTGTTAATCAGATAAAATTGATTACTGGGTGAGTTCTAACCAGTTTAAAGATAGTTGTATATTCTACAGCATTTTTATACTAATCGTTTTTTTAAAATTTTAGTTCCTTTTGGCATAATTTTTGGATAAGTGAGCTTAATTTGTACCAATTAAGTTTGAACTAGTCATAAATATTTTTCTAATGGCTACCAGTCTTAATTTAGTTTTTCCTCTTTAAAGTAGTTGATTTGGATACCACTTGCCAGTATCGGCCAGAAAAGAGTTCAAACCGAATTTTTTTAATACCACTATAAATAATTTAAATAGGAGGATTCCCGTTGGACGAAATACCTTCTTATTAAGCTGCAAGATGTTCAATTGCTCTAGCATTGATTTTTATTTATTATAGTGACTGTCTAATACAATCACTGAACGCTTTTTTGGATTTTCAAATTGACTGAAAGATTTAAATTGAAAATGAATATTTGGTGTTAATGGAATAGAATTTGTGCATAATAATTTGTTCAAATATTCTTCAAGTGCTATTTATTCAATAAAAAATGCATCAATTTCTTTATTTCAATTCTTTATTAAGTTCTATATTGATTTGACCGATATGTCAGTCAAATTTCTTATGATTATTATTATAATCTTATAATTTATCTTTAATTAGATACAAAATGAAGTTTTTCGTTATAGAAATAAAAATTCGTCAAATTCAATTCAAACTATCAACGAATTAGAGAAAAAAAATCAATTTAAGCCAAACATTGA
Organism: Brachionus rotundiformis; assembly: GCA_016802295.1. Taxonomy (NCBI): domain Eukaryota; kingdom Metazoa; phylum Rotifera; class Eurotatoria; order Ploima; family Brachionidae; genus Brachionus; species Brachionus rotundiformis. The sequence goes on from JAESIW010000138.1 coordinate 3,849,407, forward strand.
CGAAAATAAACCATTTCTTTATAACATCGATTATGATGAAGAAGGCGAAATTTATCTTGATAATGGCTCGGGCGAAAATCACTTTAATTTAAATATTAAATTATTTAAATTACTCAAAAATCTTACCAGTAGTAACCATTACCTGTCTGGCTCTTATCACATTGATGGAACGTACAAGTTGATACGAAATAAATTTACTTTGGTTGTTTTTGGAAGAACAGATATGGCAAATAATTTTCGTCCAATCGCCTTTTTTATCACTAGTCACGAAAAAGAAGTCGATTTTTTGAATTTTTATTCTGGTATAGTCGAGCTAGCAGAAAAATTGGATATTGAATTTGACCCTGAATATGTAATGCAAGATGCTTGCAAAGCATCCTTCTTCTCCTGAACACTTTATGAAATATTACAAACAATTTGTGGCTTTTTTCACTGAACATTGTTTAGAATTTGCAAAAAACCTTTTTAAGAGTTGGTTGTCAAGTAATATATCTATGAATAATTTTATTTTGAATTTTATTGACCATATTTATTTTAAAGAAAAGTCTAGATTTACGAAATGGAAGGCTTACAATTCGCCACCAGCTTATGCTAAAACTAATTCGCCAATAGAATCTTTTAACGCCTCGATCAAACGTAATTTTACATTCAGGAAAAAGTTAAGCGTGTTTAATTTTTGCATTAAGTCTTTTGAAATTATTAAATCTTATTCAATTGGAGCCAAAACTTATGAGCATTACCCGATTCAAACCACAATGTGTACTAACTTTTCCAAAATATTAGCCAGCTGGGAAAAATTTAAACGTGTTGAAAAATATACTTATAAATTTAATGATTATTACACTTGTGATTGACTGTGATTGTAAATATTTTGTCAAATTTGGCTTTTGTTCTCACTAGTTAGCTTTAAAAAGCTTGTTAAAAGACGATGAATTTGTTAATAAACAAAAGCGTCGTAGACCAGATTTAAGTTAAAATAGCATGTCTTTTTATTATTTTTATTTGTTTAATAAATATTCGTTTAAAATTTAACCAACTTTTTTAATTAATTAATTAAAAACACTGAAATACTTTTTTTTTTAGAATTCAATATCTTGTGAGTACAGGAAATTCTGTATTATATGTATTAAGTATTTAAAAAACCGACGACGGTGATGTTTTAATCATAAGTGATAAGTTTTTTATTATAAAAACAGAAAATCCTAAATGTCAATGTTGCCTTAATAGCTATCGTTAATGTTTCACTAAGTTCACCATGTCATCATATTGATATGCTTTTAATGATCGATTTCAAATACTTGATTTTTATGAACAAAAATGTGTTGACTTAAATTTAAAAATCAATTAAACTAAACTATTTAAATTCCAAGTCCATTTTTGATCCAATACCTTAAAAGATAAAACCTATAGGAAATCAAATATTTGTTTTTTCTAAATTATAAAACTAAAATTTTAAAAACGGTTAGACCAAAAGAAGGATCTAGACTTTATTTTATTCATTTATTATCAATTTTCTTAATTTGATAAAAAATTAAGCTTCACGTTGAACTGGTATATTTTGAGACTCAGATGGTTTAGTTTGTGGCTGTTGATATTGTTGAGTCTGTTGTGTTGTTTTTTCTGATAATGATTCTTTGGGCTGTTCTATCGTTTCGCCCCCTAACTCGATTGGTATGTTTCTTTGTGATGATTCTAATTCAGGATTAACCGGGGCACATACCGATAGCTTATGTTTGTCAAAATGGCACTTTAGTTGTTTGAAATCAGTGGTCTCAGGCAATGTGGTACGACTAAAAAACGATGTCTGAGAATAGCTATCTGGTTGCTCTTGTTTATGCTCAGCTTGAACAATCAAATCTCGGTCTTTACAAGTAACTTTAATCTTTTCTGGATCAATATTCTCTGGCAATTGTAAATCGAAGGAAACTTGTTTTTTCCCTCCTTCGGCCTCGACAACTCTTGGCAATATGCTTTCTGTTTTAGCATATTCTTTGTAAGGAATTTCAACTACCAGTTTATCATTCGCGGTCACAAAGCTTACTAATTGATCAGTGTCTACATTTTCTGGCAAGTTATATGATTTCCTGAATTCCTTTACCGAGTAATCTTCTTCAACTGTCTTCTTTGGTTCTCCTTCTTTGCCACTAACAACAAGTTTTTGTTTATCATTAGAAAGCTCAGTTTTGATTGACTTTGGACTAAAGCCTGCAACATCAGTGGTAATTCTGAATTTTCTTGGAAAAAGTGGTTGAGTGGATGGCAAACGCATAAATTCAGGCATATTCAACCAGCTCAAGTTTCTATTCATTAGGCGATCCTAATTAATTCAAACTTAAAACTATGGCTTCAAAGAATCATTTAACTTTTACCAATTCATCAAAAGGATCAAAAACATCTAATGGAAATGCTGGAAAGTCCAGGTCGAAATCTCTTCGTTGTAACCAAGGTTCAGTTTCGAACATAGATCGCGGAAATAGACTGTGCTGAATCAAAGACATTTTTTGAATTTAATGATAATTTTAATAAGTGACTTAATCAGTTTGAAAATTTATTTCCTTTTTATAGTTATTATCAAAAATTCAACAGGAATGGAAAAAATTCTCCAAATTTTTTATTATTTTTAGATTTTTAATTTAAAATTTAAGAATGTTTCTATTTTGGGATCAATAACTAACTCAAATATTTCAAGAACTTATTTTATTCATATGCTCAGTCATAGCTTAAACTTAAAAAAATTATAAATTAAATAAATTTATTTGAATACTAATTATAAAAAAATTTTCTTTAAAAATCTTGTTCTAATTAAAAAAATAAAAACTAGTTTGAAAAGTCGTGTCCAATAATTTAATAAAGTGGTAATTAACTAGAGTATTTTATTATTAAATGGAACAATTTTAAATAAAAAATATTCGAAATAATGATCACATAAGGCCCGTCAGGGCTATTTTAAATAATTATAAACATTTATTTTTAATAAGTTAAAACACAAAGGGTTACGATTAGATTTTAATTTTTCATTGATGCTGCCTTGATGTTGAAAAATACCTGAATACCACAAAATATTAGACAACCTACGTACAGACCAACGGCACCGTAGCAATTTGTAGCAGCTAATTCAAAGCCTTTATTCAATCGTTCTTCATATGATAAATCATGTTCGTCAACTTCGGGAATGTCTTCTATAAATGCTGCACTCTTTGCCGAAAGCAGTCCTCCGACTATTGCCAACATTATGATACCCCAGACGCTTATCAATGAGCAGCAAACAGACAAACCTGGGCCACATATATGTAATCGATTGTATCTTACTGATTTTGCCATTTTGGAATTTTTTTCAACTCTATAATTATCAAAATATAAAAATTTGCATTAAAAATAATAAAAATTGAAATAAAATTATAATTTTATTCTCTATTGAAAATATGTAAAAATAATCACAAGATTTTTCATTTTATTTCATAAATTTAGTTCTTTGGCAAAAAGTAAATGTCAAAGCCTATCTATCTGGATTTTGGATTTGAGCTGAATCTTGAATTATTAAGCGTTTAGAGTTTTGTGAATACTTAAATTAAAAATTATCAACATTTATATAACTGCAGGATATTATGCACATAATTAATATTAGGGTAAATTATCAAGTTTATTTTACCACCAATGTAACTTGGTAAATTAAAATCGTTCAATTTTATTAATATTAATAAAAAATAAGAGATTATTTTAAAACTAAATGGTAATAAATCATTTTATAAAGTGGACATTTTTATTAATTAGATCAACCAGATATCTTGTTAACAGATATTTTCTTTCAAATTAAATATGAATTTAACTTTATATTATAATATAAAAATTACTAGTTGTTTTTCCAAAAAATATTATTGTTGAAAATTTATTATTAATTTATATTATTGAAAACTTAAGAAAATTCGGTGAACTACAGTCTATAATTTTATTAGAGACAATTTTTAGTTATAATCTTTTAACCATTTACCAAAATACATATTTTTGAATGTCGAGGCTATTAATTTAAAAAAAAAACTAGAAAAAAATTATGATTGATATTCTCCTAACATAATGTTATAAACTCATATTGAGGTTTATTTTATTTTTTAATAAGAAAAACAAATTTATTTGAGTAAAACAATTGAAATGATGATTGACATGACAAAACCCAAAATTGAGGATTTTATTCTGAGACCATCGTTGCATGGTTCTCCACTGCCAAGACATGTGCAAACTGTTTGACTAGCTTTGCCAGCAGTTTTGTAGCAATCTTCTGGGTGTTGTTCAGAGACTTCTTTGGCACATTGACGAATTACGCTAGTGACATCATTTACTTAAAAAAAGATGGTTAATTTTTGGTTAAGTGATTATTGATAATAAAACTTATTACCTGTTTGGACCATTTTTCTGCAGTACTTCTCTCCATTTACACATTGTTGACGGTGAACATCCTTGGGCTTGAATGGGTCTCCGCAAGACTTGTCTTCAAGCTCGTTACACACGTAGCAACTTATTGGAGAAGATTCTTTAGTTTCTTCGGCAAAAGCACAGCTCAAAGCGACAAATATCAAAGCAGGTATTAACAGTTTCATTTTAAGTGTTTCTAAATAGTAACAACTCTAAACATAAAAAAAATACAATTTCAAATAAAATTTTAAATTTATCTTTATTTAAAATCAAAGATAAACTAGTCAATAGAATGGTTAATTTGAAACAGATACCTAAGATAAAAAATATATTCAAATATAAAAAACTTGGAAAAATTACAATTCTTTTGATAAGATATTTTGAACAGGTTTTCAATTTCTGAATTGTTTAAGTTTTTTTAATTGAAAATAAAAAAAAAAAAAGCTTTTTAACGAGTCTTATCTCATTCAAAATATTAATGCCAAGCTCTTGAGTGAACTAATTTAAGATAATATTTATTCTTCTAAACGACGCTTGTAAATAATAAAAATATTATAATTAGATTTTTAGACTGGAACTTTCTTTTTGTAAGATATTATCTTAAGATAAATTAAAATTATTCAAATTATGAATTAAAATTTGATTTTATGAAGATAAAATTTTAATTCTTAGCTTCGCTAGTTTCATAACTAGTTTTTGTTTGTAGTAGCAAAAGTTCAGTTAAGTTTTATAACTAAAATTTATACTTGTGGAATTCTATTCTTAATATACAAAAAACCATGTGCATAATTTTTGGCCATTCTGCGGTTATTAAATTAAAGCTAAGTAGATCAATAATTACAATAAAATAATGTACTCTCATTTAAAAGCTTCATTTTAAAAGCAAAATAAAAAACTAAAAACAGTAGTTTTTGGATTAAAAAGAAAAACCCATTTGAATTATTTGTAAAATTATCATTATTAACTAATTGCTAAGTATAAATTATTTTAATAAAAATATCTTCTTAACATAAAAGCTAAAATATTGATCTTTAATATTTAATTTTCTAAATATTGATTTATTGGAATAAAAAATCTCTATAAAAGTATTTACTTTAAAAAAAATACTTGAGTTGATTATCATCAGTGATTTTTTAAATATGTTTTTTTTTTCTATTAGAAATAAATATTAAGATGTAAAGTAAATATTATGTAACTTTGTTAAAAATTGGAAAAATTTTAAGACTGCTATCATTTGGACATGTATTTGTGTTAAAAGAATACTATTTACTCCAGAGGAGCGCAGTCCTATTCCCCTTTTAGACATAAGTACTTAGAATAAGTTTGGTAAAGTAACGATATATTTATTGAAACAAAATATCACCAAAACCAAAGACCGAAATGAAATCAATTTAAACGTATTTAAATACTACTGTAAATCAATTAAAGCCAACTTAGATACTTAATTAGGGATTCCTTAGGAATTCTAAAAAAAAGAGTAAATATACGCAGGTCACCAGGTTATCAGTAGTATACTTGATGACAATTAGGAAAAAACTAATCGAAATGGGAATGAGATGAGGAGAAAAACATTAAATTTAAGGACTAAATTAAATTATTTATTATTAAAAAATTGATAATTTTCATTTTTAAAAAAGTTTGAAAAAAAAGAAAATTTTATTTATAACATATTTACTTGATTTTAATGAAATATCGTCTATTGATGAACAGTGATTTTCAAAATAACTTAATTTTTATAGAATTAAAAAAATAATTAGCAGAAAATACAAATAAGATTCTTTGAAACAAAAAAGTAAGTCTTTAGATAAAATGTCTTTAGGGGTTATTTGCAAAATTTACAATAAAAAGATTGGTTAGTTTTTAAATCAGAGATATTACATTATTCGATTATGAAATTGAAAAACAATCTGGTGAAATACAACTTTTAGCTAAAACATTCTGTGAAAAGGATCTTGCAAAATATATAAAACATGATATGAAATGGGACATTTAAGTTAGACATAGCACTTCTAAACCAAATAAGATGTTGGGGTTGATCAGAAAATCGTTTTAAATTCCTTGACATATATAACACAACACTTTTATACAAATCCCTTGTTAGAACACATCTAGAGTATGCCATTAGCTCATGGTATCCATACTGTGAAAAAGATATAAATGAGTTGGAAAAAATGCAAAGAAGAGTGACGAGACTGGTGTCTGAGTTGTTGAACATTAAATTATACTGACTGATTGAACAAAATGGATCTGAATAATCTTCAGATAAGAAGGCAAAGAGGCCATCTTATCCAAATGTTTAAAATTGTTAATAATTTAGAGGAGGTGAATCTCGTGAACGACGCATGTATGAACGCTCAAACAGAAAATATAACTTTCGGTCCCACAATAGAACTATTTTTAGAGAGAAAATGAAGTATTTTTAACCAAGATTTAATTTTCTTACAAATAGGGTTACGACAATCTGGAACAAATTACCAATTGACATAGTTAATGCACGGAATTTGAAAAGTTTTAAGTAAACTGTTTTTTTCTGGTCCATCGAATCAGTGATTTTTGTTTCTCTGATTTGTCTTCATCTTTCTGTGCCCGGCTTCTCACTTATTTTAGATAAATACATATTATCTATTTTTTGGAAAATATTTTCATTAATTTTACAATCTGAATCACAAAATTCCTCCTTATCTGATTCCCAGCTATCTGATTCTTTGTAAAGACCATCATTTGAAGTCATTTTTTTCTATCGTATTATTCAATGGCTGTAGAGAAAAAAATTGGTTCAAATATAAAATAAATGGTTCATATTGAAACAAAAACAAAACTAGATAAAAAAATAAAGGTAAGCATTAGTAAAGGAATAAATTACAAAATTAGGTGTTAAAGATGGATATTATCTGCTTTTTAAATTCATGTTATTACTTTTTTCCCGCTAAGTTTAATTTTTATTATTGAAAATAGAAATAATATAATGTAATGACTAAATGAAAATATTTAAATTATTTCATGAAAATTTTAAAAGATAATTATTTTAAAGAAACATGTATTTTGTAATAAAAAGAAGAGACAAAACAAAATTATTTAAAATCAAATTTTCTTTATTCTTAAAATGCTTAAAAACGAAGCCAGAATAATAGAAATTTAATAAAAAAACTTCTATATTAAATATTTTAAATGGTAAATATATTAATTAATAAAATTTAAATAATGTGTACAGGTTAAAATGTAAAAATGAATTTTTTTATGAAAAAAACTTAAGGAAAAAGAAAAAACAAAACAAATACCAAGATTTTTAAAAGAACACATTTATTATCTAAATAATCTTTTTGAATTACATTATTTTAAAGCAACGGGTTCTTTGTACAAATAAAATCTTGAAAACTTAATTTTTTTCTTTTTCAAATAATCTAATTTTTAAAGGCAATTCAATTTTCGTTTTCATTAAATGAATTTTCTAAAGACATGTCTCCTTTTGCTCCTGATCTAGGCTTTAAGATGAATTTGTACACGATCGCTGCAGAAAAAGAACCAATAATTGGTCCAAGCCAATATATCTTTAAATAGAATCGAATTATTCAGCATATTATAATTTGATTTTTCAATTAGTTTACCCAGTGATTAGTCCAGACATTCTGAACAACTGCTGGACCAAAGCTTCTTGCTGGATTCATACTTCCACCAGTATATGGACCCTTAATTAGTCAAAATAAATTAAAGCTTATTTTGCTAATTTATATTTTACTCCAAACAAGGCACCGCATGTTACAGCCAAGCCTATTGCTAAAGGAAAAGAACCACCCAGATCTTTTCTTTTTTTATCCAAGCAAGCAAAAATAGTAAATGCCAATAAAAATGTGATGATTGCCTCTACTCCAAAAGCTTTAAATAATCCAATTTTATCATTTACTAGTGTTAGACCTAGATTTTCTTTGGAATATGCTGGTACCAATGAGTTTAAAGTAGCTGCTCCAGCCATGCCACCCAGTAGCTGAAAAATTACATAGAATATTCCTCTCATTAAGTCTAAATCGTTTGTAAATACAAGCACTATACTAATTGCAGGATTCAAATTTCCTCCAGAAACACAATTAGTGCACCAAACCATTGTGGCAAGGGTCAACCCTCCTCCAAGTGCCCCATTTATACTCGGCACAGTATCATCTTTTTTAAAACTTAATCCTAGACCACACACAATCAAAGTTAAAATGTAGACTCCAATGAATTCGGCCAGAATGGCTTAATAAAATGCCAAGGACTTGAGCTGCAATTTAGCCGTCTCAATCAAAACAAGGAAAAAATCACTTCCTTTTAGTGATCGCCTTCTCTTCCGAGCATAATCTTTTGACTCGATCAATATGAAATCTGGATTATCTTCAGACTTTTCTATTTCCTTTTGTCCTCTAGCTAAAACTCTTTCAATGGAAGCTGGAGCTGGTTCAGGAATTCTTTGCATTAACTTACGACCTTCAGCAGCGGAAATTGTGACATAATTTTGACCATTTATATTTCGTAACTCTTGAAAGCTTCGAATGGTTTTGTCTACTTGGTAGACTTTTGGTTTAGGTAAATTATGATTATACATTTTTTTCTGAATTAAATAAAAAAGATTTTCATTAAATTTTTCAACCTATATTTAAAAGTTTGAAATAGAATTAAATTATCCATAATTAAAAGTTAGGTTTTTGAAATAAGATAGGCCTTGTTTAATGACAAGTTGTAATATTATGATTTCTTTTAAGTTTAACTACTCTTTAAACAAAAAATTCTTATTTTTGAACTTAAAAAAAGTCTTATCTAAAAATAAATAATAGCAGATAATTTCATTTAGATATATTGATTCTATGAAATTTTGAATCACGAATTTGATAAAAATGACTTGAATTAAAAAATCAATGATGGCTAATTATTATTAACCAGCTTTAATTTCCTCTTCCTTTCCATAAAATGAAAACAAAACAATTCAAATTTATTATGATTAGAGATTAAAGAATTCTATAGACTGATTTTAAGGCAAAAAATTATTTTTATTAATGTTTAATTATTTTAAAAAGTCACATAATTTTATCGACTACTAATGGTTGGAATTGAACTTAAAATGTTAAATAATAAGTCCTACTAAGATCCTTAAAAAGGCTAAGATTTAATATTTACCTTAAAAATCATTAAATATTATATATCTTAAACATAAGCTAGAAAAAATAATTTTTTTAAATTTTTCTTAAGGCCATTTACTTAATGGAAAACAAAATTTAAAAAAAATTCTTCATAAAAATTTTTGTTTAGACATATAATTGCTTTAAGTTACGGCTCTGATAATTTAATTTGGCCATAATATTGCCTTTCAATTTACTTTAGATAAAATCATGCATGTTTGCTTGACCTAATTTGAACAAAAAATGATTTTGTTAAGCAAAATTTCCCAATTCTTGAATTTTTAATTTGAATGACGAAATAAAAATTTACTTTTCAAAATTATAAAATATCTAGGTAAACTATTTTCATAATTTCAAAATGAATTTTTATTCGACAAAAATCAATAACAAAACAAAATTATTGAATGAATTGTATAATTGCTCTGATTGGAACCATGGAAATATTTATATTATTTAAATCCAAAATATTTATGGATTATTTATAAATAATTCAAGTTGTTTTACAAGTTTAAGAAATTTTTAAATTCGTTTCTGAGCAATATTTAAGAGTCTCTTTATTTAAGTAAATTTAAGGATTTTTAGAAGTAAGTCAGAAAAGTAAGCATTTATTTTTTAAATCAAAATTTAAAACTTCAAATTAAATCGGTAAATTTGTTTTAATTGAAATGAATTTACTTAAATTAAGATCAAATGAAATAATTTTATTTCAATTAAAATTTTAGAACATTAACTTTAACCTTTATAAAATACAGTGGTGATTTGATACCAGTTTTTTACGGAAAATTACGTAAAATACCGTAAATTAACCAAAGGTTACCACATTTTACGTTAATTAACGTAAAATCCGAAGGTGAAAAAGAAGTATTTTACGAAAAATGACTTAAATTATCGAGATTTTAAAAAAATTTTTTCCATTTTGAATTTAGTAAATTTACCAATATATACGTAATTTTTCGTAAAATAATTCTTTTTCACCTTCGGATTTTACGTTAATTAACGTAAAATGTGGTAACCTTTGGTTAATTTACTGTATTTTACGTAATTTTCCGTAAAAAACTGGTATCAAATCACCACTGTAATACAGGGTTTAAATTTTGAATTGACTGAGTTATAATAAAAATGAGAAGAAAAATTGTTTAAAATTTAATTTTTTCTGTACTTTTTTTTCGAATTCATTTGAGCATTACTGATAAAATCGTATTATTTTAGTTAAAATTTTATGCTAGAAATAACTGGGATTAATTTGAAAAATTTTCGACAATATGCAAATTAGAAAACAAAATAAAATATTTTACTTTTATGCCATTTAATCTATTCGGTTTTTGAAAATGCATAATTAAATGTAGCAAAATTTTCAATCAGAGTTTATTCCACAAATTAGTTACCTAATTAAAAATAATTTTTATTTTTTTAGATTTTTTTTCAAATTTATAATAATTCAATTTTTTAAAGTAGAAATTTTTAAAAATTTTTATTATATATTTTTTTATAAAAATATTTTCTAAATGTTTATAAATACCAATGGTAATTATTTTTATTTTAAATTTTTTCAACAACATTAAAAACTGGATGAATTTTTAAAAAACTTGTGTCATAATTTTGTTAAAATTTTTTCTTTTAATCAAAAATACTCTTTACAGGCCAAAGCTCTATTTACAATGCAAATTTTTAATTCTAATTTAATGAATAGCTTCATTGGCAGAAACCTGATCAGACTGTTCATTTAAGCGAACTATTCTCCTTCGAACAGTTATGGTACTATGAGGTACCATTGATGAAGATTGCAAATTATTGATTAAAAATATAGCATATAAAAACGTAAAAATTATAAGAAATAAAGATGATAGAGGAGAAAATAAATGTTTGAAATTTAATCTAATATACCAACAAGTTCCTAGTACAATTGCCAACATCGGTAGAAAAAAATGATTTAGTTCAACATTGAACAAAAGGCTCTGTCCAAGCTCATTTTGATTTGGAGTTTCTGATATAAGGCTTTGGTGGGCCGATTCTTCCAAATTATCACTAGGAACATGATTTTGTATTTCACTTGTCTGAATTGGTTGAGCTTGACCTGAGTCTTGGTTTGACACATTTGGCTTTGATATGATATTACAGTGTATTGTGGTTTCATCTTTAATATTGTAAAATTTAAAGGTTTGTTTATCTTCAAGGAATTGTCCTTGATAAATAAACCGGACTATTTTGTTGTTCGAAAGCTCATTGCCAAAATGGGTCCTAAAATAGATCACTTTTAATACTTTTGAGTATTTTTCCAAGGTTTTACTTTTTAAAGAGTAAAATTGTATCACTTGTACGAACTTGTATTCGTTTTTCTTTCTCATTTACAAATTTTATTAATATATTAATTAACTCGTCTGAATCTGGTAAGCTATTTTCTGAAAGACTGGTTTCCAATTGACTTTACAAATAATTTATTTTTATTAAAATTTTGATACAAAGCTAATCCTAAGTACTTGGTATCAGTGTTTCTACTCATCAGCGATGAGGCCTGACCATTTCCACTATTTATTCCCAGCGAATTTGGTAGTGAATTTTGAGAGAGCATCTCCAAGTTTAAATTTTGGCTTGAATATATATTTCCTTCAAGTAAATTTTCAACCAAAGTTTGCTCCACTATGTCGTTTACCAATTCAAAATTATTTCTATTTGAATTTAGTGCCGATTGGCTTTCGTTTACAGAAGAATCTGGTATTGTGTTTGAATTGGTACTTTCATGGCTTGGACTATTTGTAGGGTTTGATCTAATTTGTTGCGATTGAACTTAAATTTAATAATTTGTTTTGATTTATTTAATTTAAAATTTTAATGTAGTGCTTAACTTATCAAAATTAAAATTTATCTTTTTTCACTTATTTTTTTTTACTAAAAGAATTCAAAAAATTTGATTTTAATTAATTTTGAATTTTTATCTTTGTACAAAAATTAGTACTTCTAACATTTCCGTTCATATTACTTGTAGTGTAGAGTCTTCTGGATCTTCTTTCAATTATCAACAAATTAGCCGAAAATGGAAACTGTCGAACATTGGTTGAAAACCATGACAAAGCGATAATAGTGATGGTCAATGATAAAATTAAAATCGAAATTAAATCAACGCCTATACTATCGATCAATGTCATCTTCTGTAAAAACCATTTAATTTTTAATTTACTTATTTATAAACACTAAATTTAATCAGTTATTAGTTATATGAAAATTATTAATTTTTTTAAAGTAAAAAATTTTATATAAAATTTTTAATTTCGCATTTAATTAAAAATAAAGCATATAAATATAATTTAACTGATCAGTGTTGTTTTTTTTATGTCATAAAAAACTGGATTTAATTCCAGTTTTAATTAAATTAAATAAATAATAAATGATCATAACTTTTATTTACACTTTACACAACTTAAATCTTTTAATAACAATAAATGAATGTCTATGTTCTTTGACTCAGATCTCTTGACCTGTAAGGTACATCTTTTTCCCTCAGCATTCTCTTAATTGCTTCAGGAAGCTCACCGGACACACTGATTGCATACATTCCTCTTACAAAATTGTCAACACGTTGCCACTTGGCCACCCAACTGTCAGCGGGGTCCATCATTGCTATCATACCGTCAAAATTTGCGCTAGTGCAGTCGAAAACTCTATCTCTATTTCCTCTTAAATGCAAAAATTCTTCACAATTATCACATCCTTCGTTATCAAATTGATCTAAGGTCTGTGATCAATTTTTTAAGAGCTATTTTAATTTTTATCTAATTTTACTTTAATTAAACTGCAAATCTTGCAGGCTCTCAGCTCTCTTAAAGTGCTTGGAATTGAAGCTGACATTCTGACTATTGGCCAAATGGTTTTTGCTTTTTTTGTTGGTCACAGACTACAATGTTTAATTATGTATGCTATTATGTATTTTAGTATTGATATTTATAAAATTTTTTATTTTGTATGAAAGCTATTTTTCTCTGCAGCTAAATATAATTCACAAACGAGCTTAAAATTAATTAATAGCGTATTTTTTGTCTTAAATATAAAAATTTATTAAAAAAAAACAAGAATTTATTAATACAATTTTATATATAATAAATTGCAAATCAAAGTATCAATTTTAATAAATACGATAATTTAGATAAAAATTTTGATAAGATTTTTCCTCCTGTTCATAAAGGAAGTAACAGATTACAGCCATCAAATTATCGACCGATCTCGCTAACTTGTATCCTCTGTAAAGTTATGGAAGGTCTTTTAAAAGAGGTTATGCTCAAACATTTACTAGAAAATAGGCTTATCGTAAAAGCTCAGCACAGCTTTCTCCCACACAGACAAGGTTTCACAAAGCTAGTCTTTAAATTTAAATTTTACGGTTTTAGTGAGCGATTGAGAAATTGGATAAGTTCATTTCTAACTGGGCGATCACAACAAGTCGTACTTGGCGAAGCTAAGTCAGAATGGGCTGAAGTCACAAGTGGAGTTTTTCAAGGTTCTGTCCTCGGTCCCCTTTTATTCATTATATACATAAATGATTTACTTGAGAGTATCCAAAACAGTTCGAAAGCACATATGTCACAGTTAAATCTCGGCATGTTGAAGAAATCGCTTAGATATCCCAATGTTAACAACATTAAACAACTATACACTTCAATGATCAGACCTCACTTAGAATACGCCATAACCTCTTGGTACCCTTACCTAAAAAAAGATATTGATACGATAGAAAAGATTCAACATAGTGCAACTAAGTTGGTTCTAAATTTAAAGCACCTTACTTACTCAACACGCTTAATTAAATTCGGCCTTACGGACCTAACTACGAGAAGACTGCGAGGAGATCTGATCCAGTTGTTTAAGTTAAATAACAAAATTGAATTAGTTGAGTTTAGAAAAGATTTAACCTATGATCAACGTGGTCAAGTATACGATTAAAGAACGCATTTAAATACTTTACGTCGTGAACAGATAAAAACTGCTCCTCGCGTTTCCATTTTTTCACAAATAGAGTTCTAAAAACATGGAACCAATTACCGGAAGAAATAGTTAGCGCAAAAAACGTTGAATATTTTTAAGTCGAAATTAGATTCTTGGCTTGTGAAAAAAAGAAGCGACTGGTATAGCTCATTAGAGCTCTGCTCGGGTATTTTCCGATACGCAGTTTAACTTACTACTACTACTACTTTTCTACATTTTTCTATATTTTATTTTTGTAGAAAAGAAAGGATCATTAAAATATTTATTTTATTTATTTATTTATTTCATTGGACGCCTTGTAGGCGATGTATAAAGAAAATAATTTATAAAATAGATAAGACAAAAATTATCTGTTCATCAGTTTAAACAAAAATAAAATAATATAATACGTATGTATTGAAAAGCTAATTGTTTTCTTTTAATGCTAAGTTAGTAATTATTATTCAAAAAAATTATTATTCAAAACGTTTTTTTGTATCAAAGGACCACTAACCATCAATGCGAACTTTCTTCCAGGTAAAAAAATTTATATTAATAAGGTCATATTAATAAGGTTTCGTAAGGTCTAGTAGAATCTTTCTATAAGTTTCATTTCCATCATTTTCCAAGCAAAGTTTAATTGAGTCACTTATCCCATTCGTTTCGATTTTCTCTATTTCTTTCAATTTTTGATCAATCAGTTGAGCTATGTTACTTTCAATGATTTCATCTTCTTCCAAGTAATCTTCCAGTTCTTTTAATATTGATTTTCTACTTCGATTTAAATTTTCATTTGTGTTTCTTTGAATTGAATGCACAATATCTGATGTGAATGCATTCTTTAGGATTCTTTTGATGAAAAGTAGTTTTCCTTTTAGAAGTTTATCTTCCATTTTTTCTAACCCCACTGCATTTAAAAGATTGGTCGTTCGAGATGTTTTCTTAAGGTCAAACATTCTTTTTATAATAGTCGATTCAGTTGTTTGTAATTTTTTAACTTGTCCTTTGTTAAGCACAAAGTTTTCTAGACCATAGGTAAGCGTAGGTCTAACGAAAGTTTTATAAAGATGAATTTTTATTCTAGTTGATAAACATTTATTTTCAATTTGGAGGCTTCTTATAGTATAAAATGACTTAAATGCTGCTTTGATTCTAGATTCAATTTGGTCTTTATTTTGATTTTTATATTTGTTATTGAAAATGAATTAAATAAGGAAAAGAATGATCTAAAAATGATCCTATTAAGGAATAAAAAAGTTACTAATAGAAGAAACGCTATCAAATTCAAAATTGATAATGAAACTTCTGAAATTGCTGATGGATGAGTCGGAGGATGAGAAGCAAAAGAGCGCACGGACGATCAACAGTGGGGGAAGAGATTGAGTGAAGTGTAAACTACCACCAAATGCCCAGCCAAATACTGGAAAGTGCACAGAAACAAATGCATACACAATTGGACCACAGCAGCCGACTGGCCGAACAAGAAGACCAGCGATGGCTCTCGCAAATTCGAAGACAAGCCGCCTGAACCATGCAACCATTCTTCAGGTCTGAATTTGTGTCCATGCGGCAACTTGCCAGGCCACCAACGACAAAGATCTATCCTTTAGTGGTGGACCTTGTCCAGTCAGCCTGGAGCAATTCGATAACTTTTCCTCAGTCGTGTCAACGCAATGCGAACAATGTTTTGTTTTGATTACTTGGTTATAATGAGTGAACCAGCTATTCTGGAGCAAAGCGAAGACTTGACAAAATATCTGACTAAAATTCTTGATGAAGTGCAAGCCTTAAAAAATTCGAATTCCAATATTCTGTCCGTGGTTGCTGAACTAAGAGCTGAAAATTTAAATAAAAAAAAATTTTTGTTTCAAAACAAACAAAAAATTTAAATTTTTTTCAAGCAGCGAGAGTATTAAAAAGACTATCGAAAAATTTGCCAGAGATGAATTAAAAAAAAATATGATTTTTAGAATTTGGCACTAGTTTAAATGAAAGCGATCAAAATGGGGCCACGCTTTTACACTATGCCAGTGTCAATGGAAATCCTAACCTAGTGGCTTGTTTTCTCAGTAACGAGGCCAAGATTATTGCTGGTAATTTCGGAAATAGACCTTTGCATGATACAGCACTGAATGGACATCTAGAATACGCAAGATTGTCAATTGCAAATGAGTGTTAAATTAGTCTAAAATAAGATGAAGGAAACTTTTGATAAATTATTAAATATAAGATACTAAATCATTTATTTCTGTAATCATACAATGATTCCAACTTTTTTTTACTTCAAAGTAATATATAAATACATGAATTATATTCTTGTTCTTTTTATCACTACACTACAGTGATTCACACTTTCTAAGATAATTTGTAGTAAAGATTATCCTTCGAATTTTCTTACTTATATAAATTTAATCAAAATTTTGTCAAATAAAAATGGGACCTAAATCAAAAACTCTAGAAAACCTTTATAAATCTTTAATAGGATCTATTTTTGATTATATTTTCCCCTGTCTTAACTCATTTTCAGCAATTAATATTAAATGAATACAGGTAAATTAAAATTAAAGTCAAATTAACGTTTAGTCAAGGTTAAGAAGACTTAGAAAATGTATTTAAAATATAAGGAAATTTTTGCTTTTATTATTTTCAAATTTAATTTAATTTTATTAACCCAAAAATAAGGTAAAAGTTTGAATTTTTTTATATAAATTATAAATTATTATTAAATTTATGTTTAAAAATTCAATGAAGCAGATTTCTCGAATTACTATTTAGATTATTCAAATTTCAGAGAAACAATTAGATATTTTGGTCTAAAGTATCAGTATTGTTTAGGAAAAATTTTTGACTGTTGTTTATCAAAAATAGTAGAATTTGATGAAATGAAAAGCTTTTAATTTCATCGTATGGCAGTAAAATAAAAACCGGAATATTTAACCAGCTTAAATTTGATAAGTTAGGTCTTCCAGATGACTATGTCTATTTTATTTTAAATAAGAAAAAAGACATTATTTTGGCTAGTGGTAATAGGCAGATCGGTATTTACTTTGTTAATTCCAAATTATTTTATCCATTGAATTTAAAATGAATCTAAGTTTCCTAGCTCTTATAGAAAACAGCTACATCATTCTATCCTTCGTTGAAGCACATTTTATTGAAATTCATCATTGGGATAATTTTTTTCCAGGTAATATCATTAATGTTAGGCATTTGATAGGACACACTGACGGTGTTATACGCGTGTGCGTAGTTGGTGATGATTATTTGCTAAGTCGATCTAGAGATGCCACTATAAAATATTAGAAAATATCAACCCATGAATGTATTAGAACTTTTTTTGGACATAAAGGTTTTGTCACCTCTCTCATGCTTTTGAGTGCTTCAACAATATTTGTTAGTGGATCAGATGATACGACTTTGAAACTTTGGAATCTAAAACTTTTATTGGTCATAAAAATGTCATTATGATATTCAAAAGGCTAGAAATGAAGAAATAGCTAGTTTGGATATGAATGGTATGTTAAAGTTTTGGAATATTGAAACAGCAACATGTATGCTTTCTCTTTCAAGTGAAACAAATAACAGATGGTCATGTTTTAGAATATTGCAATCAGGAAAATTGGTAACTGGTTCTCAAAATCAAATTTGGTCAAATGAACAAATACTTTTCGATTATCGAGGAAAGATATTCCAAACCAAAAAAGGTTGTAACATTTTGTAATTTTTAATCAAAATAATCGTTAAGATGATTCAAATTTATTTTAATCTAACAAAATTTAAAATAAAATATATAAAATCTGATTTTACATTATTTTGAGTCTTTCACAAGAATTTGTATTTAATTACTTTTTTACTGTTCTTAAAATTTTTTTAAAATTGTGAACAGCTGTCATTTTTTTTTAAATTGATTTTTTAATTCATCCATAAAATTAAACATTTTTCTTAATCTATCGACTGGCCTCAATAACTCGAACGGACTTGTGTTCTCATTAGCTTCTTTGCGTTTATTCATGTAAAATATGCATTAAATTTTTAAATTATTTACAACTTTGGAATATTAACATCATAATTTTAATTGTTCCAAAGTTTTTTTAAAAAGTTTTGAGCATTTGGTATTGATGCCGTATTTGAAATTCAAAAAGAAAATTATTAAAATGTATATTTTTTGCGAAACTTCATTGATTATTAATTGATTACTTTGATTTTGTTCTTTTCTGATAGAAAAATAAATAATGTGACCTAAGTAGTTAAACTTAACATTAAAAAAGGAAGGAAAAGTATTAATAAAAATTTGAGTTTTTTTTTAAATTTTTATTATTTTTACTGTGATAAATCAAAAAGAAAATTTAAAAAACTCAGCATAATTTAAATAATTTTCACAATAAATAATGGAACAAATAATAATAGATCTATCTAGGCTGGTAATAAAATAATTTGTAAATGTAGTCAATTAACGCCTTATTTAAAATAAATTTAAAGGCTTTAGCAAAATAATTTATATAAATGACAAAATAGGTTACAAAAAATATTACAAAGAAAAAAAAGAAAACAAAAATAATTTTTATTTTTCCAAAAAAAGGGGCAAAAAATAGAGAAATATTTACGGGCGAATATATTTATAAAAATAAAATTGAAGAATCTGATCCATTTTTGCCATCTTCTTTTTTTACCTGAGCATTTGACGTTAATAGCGAGCGTTCGCATTTGACCATTATGGACACCTTATTTGAAGTAGGCTGACTGATAGCATTGGTGTTGTTGTTAATATCGGACAGAAGGCTACTCTGATTGCTTTGAGAAGAATTAATTGAGTTAATTATTTGACTATTATTGCTAGTTTGACTAATATTATGGTTAAGCCGTGTTATATTAGCAGTGCCACTAGTAGCATCTAAGTTCTTTGAATAGAAATTCATTTAAAAAGCGAATAGTGCTGTTTTTGTTAGTAGTGTAGGCTAATTAAGCCTTATGGATAGGATTTAAATAAAACTTCTTGTTACCTCTTTTTTTTCAATATCAAGGTACTTTTGTTCCAAATCTTGCTTTTCATTTTCCAGCTGAACCTTACAAAAAAAGAATTAAAATTAGAATAAACAAAAATTTAAAATAATTTTACCTTGTATTCTTCCAAAGCTTTCTTTAGCAAATCAATAGATTTATCCTTGTTTTCAATTGATTTCCTTAGCTCGAAATTTTCTCTCTTTGTCTTAGTGTAGTCGTTTAGTATAGTTCTGAGCATTTGTTCAAAACTGCTTTTTGGCAACGAATGCTGGCCATTCTCGTCAAAAAGCTTATTTCTTGCATCTGCTTTGTCACCGCAAATACATGCAGAAATTGACTGATCAAGATCAGCGTATATACAACACGATTTAGATTGGTATCCAGAATCGGCTGATTTGTTAGTTGTAGCCGAATAGTCCGATTCAGTATTGGTCGTAGTGGACAGAGTATCGCAATTTTTTTGATTAAAAGATTGAAAAATTTTCGACTTTTGGAACAATTCGGAATTTATGTTTATTATGGACATTTGAGATTCTTTGGATGATGAAGCACCATTGAAAGTCTCGGCTCGTTTTGGTATGCTTATTTGATTATCTTGGCTTGTTTTGGTTATGGTCTCTCCGGCACTACTGGCACTTCTCATCAGATTCACTGCCATATGATTTGAAATCAGATTGTTGAATGTGAAAATAAGACCTGCTATGTCCGAGCTAATGGTCAGCTCCTCTGCTGGTGGTTCGCATGCAGTCGTCACCTTAACTTCAACATTGTCTTTGTTCTCTTCTATAAACGGAGTTATGTTGGTATGGACCAAAATTAGCCACTGATTGCGCGATGTTTCGTCCGGGAATTTTACTTCGAATATTTCGTTGGTAATGGTATGGGCAATGTATGTAATAAGAGATTCATGAGAGTATGATTTGGTAGATGAATTCTGGGCCGAATTGACATTTGGCGCATTTACTTTACCAGAATTAGACTGACTGACGGTTCTCTGATTTTGTAGCTGGCTCGTTTGGCCCTGAAGATGGTTAATGTCACTTTCCTTCGGCCTTATTAAGATGCCATAATTACACGTTATTACGCTCTTCTGTTAAAATAATTTTTTTAAATTTTATTAAAAAATAAAATTAAATTACAGTATCGTTCATAAATGTGTATTTAGATGATTTTTCATTGTACTGAAGAAAAACTATCATATCATTCATTGTAACACATGTGACATTTTTATATTCTTTTCCTTTCATTGACATTACTTTTACTGTTACTTGATTAAGGCTAATTATCTTTCGATTTGGTTTACTGGTCAAATCAGATTTCTATTAAAATTAAAATTTTATAAAAAAAAATCAAGTTTTTATTTAAAATTAAGAGTACGGTAAAGGCTCGCTCTTCGATGTTTTGGTCATTTTTAACAAAAGATTTTGTCTGAGATTTTTGGTCAAAATTGTCCAGGTATTTTTTAAATTCGTTATAATTTTGGTAAAAAGCAACCGCATCATTTACTCGAGTGAGAATAGATCTCAAATTTTCCAATGATTTATTCAACAGATCGATCTCGATCTTGTCGTCTTTGCTATTCGTAAGTATGTTTTCAATAAGAGTCAAATATTTGGTCAAGCGTTGAGTAATGATGGTTAAACAGTCAGGAATATGGTATCGCTTCAGCCAAGAGTGCTTGGATATTTCGTTCGAAAATGATGCCACAGCCTTATTAGATGTGCTCAGTTGCTTGAATGTCTGTTTGGCAGTAACGTGTGTGCAACATACTTTACTGTA
Organism: Brachionus rotundiformis; assembly: GCA_016802295.1. Lineage (NCBI taxonomy): Eukaryota > Metazoa > Rotifera > Eurotatoria > Ploima > Brachionidae > Brachionus > Brachionus rotundiformis. The sequence continues at coordinate 3,870,694 of JAESIW010000138.1, forward strand.
CAAAGTTACCCATAGGTCATTTTTATCACTCAGCTAAACAATAAATATTATTAAAATGTTTTAAATTTATTAATTGGCAATAATTACAATATTTGAGAGTATATCACCAATATAGTCAACATATTTGTTTTTGCAGTTTCGGTACCGGTCTATCAACTGGTCGAGCAAAATTTTATGCAGGTCCATGAGTCTTTCAAGGTCTGGAAATATTTGCTCCAGAGTCTTGGACTCTATTCGACAATCATTTATCAAGATATTTTTAAACATCTAGTTAAAAAAAATATTATTTTGTTGTTTTTTAATTTTAAAATTATTTTTTGTTTAATTAAAAATCAGGTTTATTTTGGTAAATTAGCAAATAATATTATTTTTATTAAGCATTAAAATTAATTCAAAAAATTTTAAATTAGTTAAATAATTTTTTAGGCAGACCCAATTTTTTAAATATTTTATTTGCCTAAAGTCTACTTACTCTTTGACACATGCACAAAATTTTGTAATAATTAACCTCTGTCTTGATGAATTCAAATATGTTTTCTTGTTTATTGCGCGATTGTTTGCTCAACGATTGCAAATACTTGATAAAATGATTATAAAAAAATTATTTTAAAAAATGATATAAATATATAAATATTTGTTTACATCGTCAGATTGCATGTCAGCCCAGTTATTGGCGCTGAATTCGTGCTCAAAAGTGGAAAATTCAGCATTCAACTCATTCATGTAGAATTTAAAATTTGAATTAAGACCGGTGCCAGAAATGAAAGAAGCATTGGACGAAGAGGACCCAGTGCTGGATACGGTGTTTTGGTTAAGAGCCGAGTTGATCATAGAATTGGACGAGTTTGTCGCATTCAAATTGGGCTCAGTCTCAACTTTAAAATTTAATGAATCAGCTGACTCTCTTAGCGACTTGATCGCTTCGTAATCAGCACTCTCTTCATTTATTGACTTGCTAAAATAAGAATAAAAAAAAGTTTAAAAAAAATATTTTTTTTAAAATATTTTATTTGGTCATTATTGGGTACCTATTTCGGGAGAAAAACCTCCTAGTCGAGGAACTACTAGAGCTTTTAAGGAATAGATTTATGGACGAATTGGATGATGTATTAAAATTTTTCAGGTATTTCTTATTTGTACAAATGGTATATGAATTTGAATCGAGACGATTGGCCAACGAGAAAAGCTCGTTCAGGCTGGTCTTGGACTCAGCTTTGGTCAAGTACTTGAGCAAGTTAATGTTGCTTGATTGCATGGAATGAGTCGAGCTGGTTGACTTGTTGCCACTAACAGAGTTATTCAGCGACTCGTTTAAGGAAGTGTTCAACGAGTCGCTTGATTGAAACAGTGGTCCAAAAGCGGACTTGGGACGCTTGGACTTGTTCGTCCGGCTTTTTTTGTTCTTCTCAAATACGGCACTATCTTGCATTGTACAGGGATATCATAGGATCATAGCAGGAATCTAATTTTATCTATCTGTGGTCAAAAAGAATTAGTTGCTTAAGCTACGACCAGTCGAATGACTGGCTGAATGGAAATACTTTAATGCGTTGTAAGTAGGACGCAAATAAAGTTGTAATTTGAGATTAGAAATTTTTGGAATTTTGTCAACACAAATTGAGAAAAAACTCAGCGATAAAAGAGCGCGATAAAGAGAGAGAGAGAAAGAGTGAGTTGTGACCTGGATTTAATCGAATACTAGAATTAGTTCTAAGAGTTTGCTTTGTGGGTTTTGTTCGAAGTAGCCGAAAAGAAAGCTATTACCTAACTGATATCGATATGAGCTGGATAATGAGAATTGTTCCAAATTATTAACCTGATTATTTTCAATGGCCTCTTGAAATATCTGAATAAACTATCAAGGTTTCTTGAAGAGTTGCAACCACTCGGCTAATCGATTTGTTTTATTTTAATCTAAACCTAATAATCACTTAGTTAGCTTCTAAGACTTCTATTTCGGCCTAATCAAACAATTAAAAACTTTTATCCCAAGCTAATCGGCAATATTTGTCGTAATTTTGCCTTAAAATTTAGTGCTACACTTTAATATTGTCCAATATTGACCAAAATTTAAGAATAATCGGCATTAGCCGAGTGTGTTTTAATCTCTTGAAATAAGTTAAAATTTTAATAAAAATAAACGAATAAATTATATTAATAAAAATTTTAAAATTAGGAAAATTTATCTATCTGCTTTTGCTTTAAGCTTGAATTTATTTTCACCAACTCAATAGGAAATAATTGTCCTGCGGTTTTTAAATGCACAAAATAATATTCAGGTAAACACCTAAATTTAAATAGAAAAATAAAGTTGGAGAACAAATAGAGAAGCTTTTTTGTAACAAAAGATAAAAAACTATGAACATTTTGCTTTCGAGTCGAGTCTTTTCATAGATGACCAAATTAAACTTTGAGCATCTAAAATGGCACAATTCAATTCATGTCTACATTGAGCGGAAATTGGAAATTTTTTTTGTTTTTTTGTCAAATGAACAAGCTAATTATTGTGAAAGACTTGTTGAAAAAAATAATTTTAATTTTTTCATAATAAAGATAAAAATCACGGATTAAGAAAGTCCTAAACTACTTAGATGACAAAACTAGTACGATAGTTCAAAAAGGACATAATAGAATAGGACCAAAACAACTAAAAAAGATTAGATATTTTCTATTTTTTTGTTATTTCCTCATCTTACATAATTGTAAAAATAAGAAAAATTATTTGAATAAAAAGATTATTTTAGGGCTCTTAATGAGGATTCAAAAAGAAAAAAAGCTTAAACCCGCTTATTGTCACGAATTAGCAAAACCCAATCATGACCATTAGTCAAAATAGTCTCTTTACCTGTACATATTTGACGTCGATTTAGACAAATGAGCCTTTTTAGTGTTCTAAAATGTTAATTAAACCATATCTTGATAAGTTTTTTTTATATGAAAAACAATTACTTGAAAATATTTGCTTATGTCCATTGATTTTGGTCGATTATTAGTTACATGAACTGTTTTGATCGAATTAGAAGGATTTAGACCATTTAGACCAACAATAATGCCTCCATTTGAACAGTTGGTCGCGACCATGTTTTCTCTGTCATCTGTTTCATCGAGTTTTTCCTTGTCATCATTGGTAATTTTTACTTTGTTTATATTAAATGAGCTGGTTGACGAACTATTCGATTTTGATTGAGAAAAAATTGATTTCTTGTAGTACAAACACTGAATAACTTGGTCTTTACATTGTGAATCATGAATGGTTATTTGGCAATCTAGATTAAAAAGAGTAGTTTTTTTTGTAAAATAAAATTTAGTTTATTCATTTAAAAATTTTTAATAAAAAACTCAATACAAGTGGCCTTTGTGACAAAACCAACACTTAAACTTTTATATTTTTTAATTCATTTTTCAATTTAACAGATTAACTTTTTTAAAATCAAAAAAAATTTTAAATAAATTAAAATCTTCAAAATGTGCCTTTGTAATAAAAAATCAATTGAAATTTTTTACCATTTCTCTACCAATATAAACCCTAAACCACTACACAAATAACTTAAATATAATGTCAAAAAAATACTTTATATAACAAAGATAGTTGGTTGCCAGCGACTTGGCAATTCAAATAAAGTAGTGCTATCTGGAAAGCGACTAGAATTATTTATAATAATTTAAAAGTAAGTAATTAACATATTTTTAAATAGAGATTTAATTAAGAGATTTAAAAATGGAACAGACTTAATCTCCATATTAGAGTTTAGAATCTTAAGCCTAAAGTTTATTATTAATAATATAGCTCTTACTTTTACAAATAAGCGCTTTTTTATTAAGCAAACTTTTCTGGCATGTGTCGCAAGTAGCCTCATTGGTAAAAGTTTTAGCCATGAATGAATGCTGATGTATTTGGGAAGAGTATTTGTGTTTCATTGATTTTGACTTAGCACCTCGAACACTAGCCAGCTTGAGAATGTTTCCCAATTTTTTCGATTTAGACAAAGCTTTGGCATGGGATTCAAGATGATTTTTGAGAGGAGTTGATTGCTGTAATATAAGCTGATCGTAAGAATTAGATGAATTGGGCGACCGATTGACCGGGGATGTGAAAACGGTGGTCGAGTCAGTGGTCACTTGGGACATGAGGCTTGATTTGGAATTTGTAGCCGTGCTAGCACTCAATGGTATCAAATATGCCGGCTCTTCTACTTGAGAATTTTCATTACTTCTTAAAAATAATTAATGGCCTAGTCAATTAAAATTTTTTAATTACTTTTTTTGTGCCATTTCGAATTCTTTTAGAAATTCGTTTACAGTTACAAGCTCTTTGGTTGAACTTGGTGAACCAGTGCTCACTGGACCGACGAATTTGGATGCCGAATTGGACACAAGCTGAGACTCATTTGAGTTACCACAGTTCTCAGTCTGATACGACTGCGTTGAAGGTGCAGATTCCGTTTTTTGTTGACTAAATAATTTAAAATTCATAAATAAAAAAAATTGCTTGTTTCATTAAAAATTCGTAAAAAATAAAAAAAGTTGTCTTTATAAAACATGCAACACAGCTTTTATTTATGAAGCTGTGTGATGCGCTAAATCATCACACACATCATAGACCTTATTTTGGACAAAAAGCATGCTTTTTGCTATCACGTGAGTATAAAAATAAAGCCAAACAAGCAAACTGTATCTATTCAGATTTGCGATTTATCATAGTTAAAAAAAATTTACCTTAATTTCACGCTGTATTCACATCGCTTGTTCACTTTCTGATTTTTCACCTCTAAAAATAAAAATATAATAATTATAAAATAACAACTTGTTGCGTGCAATTAGGTTTTATCTTAGTCTGAAAGCGGAAATCATGATAAAATTTAAAAAAAGCAAATATAAGATAGCTAAGATTATTTTTGAAATTTTTCAAAGACTTAAAATAAGGTAAAATTTAAAGGTTTTTAAATTTTTTTCAAAACCTTGGCGAATTTATCAAATTTTGGTCTAATACCTTTTGAGCCTATTTAAATAGAACAAAACAATTATTTGGCTAATTATATGATTTATAATGAATTTGATCCTCTTACATAATAATAGATTTAATAATTTAAACAATTTGTGAAGAATTTTATATACCCTGTTAAGTGAAAATTAATCGTGTCCCATTTGAAATTCGAAACTGAGAGACTAATCATTTTGACAATTTTTGAAATTTTAGAATATTATTTTTTTTAATTAATATGATAGTAAAAATTTTAGATTTTTATTTCGTAGCTGAGACTGTAAGAGATGCAGAGAAATTTTTAAAAATTTAATATTTACGTAAAAAAATTAAATTATAAAATATCATAATCAAATTATTTACGTTATTAACTAAACTAAATAATTTAATTATTGACAATTTCTGGTTTAGTGTACAAAAGGTATCACTTAAATACTACAAGAAATTATCTGTTATGAAAATATATAATTTTTTACTTTAAATTTTTTTTACTTGAGACAGAATTTGTCTAATTAAAAAAAATAATACGAAAAAATAATATATTTTTTAAATTCATTTACATATAGATAACACCAAAGAATAAGTTATAAACTAAGTTAAATTTTTGAATAATTAAACTTTTAATTTTTATGTGAATTTTTGCAAGCATCACCTTTTGTACACAAATTTTTAAAATTAGATTTTAATTTTTTCGTTTTTTTATATATTAATTTTTGAGTTAAATAATTTTGAAGAATAGAATTAATTAATTTACCATTTTTGGTGTTTTTATTTGAATCAACCGTAATTAGAGAAGAACTTGACCAAGTACTTTGATTTTGATTTAGTCCAATTTTGTCATTGGGTTCATCAATTTTAGGTCTTTGCTCATTTTTAATTTTGTCAAAGATAGACGGAGTTGAGGCTGCTTTTTGTAAATTAATTGTAGCCGATCCACTTGTGGACACAGGTGAACAAGATGATGAATTGTTTGGCGAGTTATTCGAGCTTATGCTAATTTCTTGTATGGCTAAACTATTCGCCTTGTTGAAGCGCTTTGAGCGTCTAGTATTCAAATTTCGGTCAAAATCGGTCTGAGAATTGGTCAACGGGGCAACAAGAATCGATTGTGGAAAAATGTTGTGTCTTGGCAAAGGTGGCAAAAGGGCTGATTCTTGCTGTGATGAATTAGAAAATGTATTAAACAACTTGGCTATCTTGCTCTTGGCCTTCAAACCCTGTCTGGCTGGACAAATTATCTTGGACTCATTTATGCAAGGATCAGAAGTTTCATTTTTTTTGCTTTCTTTAACCGTGTCAAAACAAGACAAGTCAATTGACACGTCCGATTCTTCATGATTTGGTTCTATATTTTCTTCTTCATCACTACTGTTGCCAAGATCAGACCTGTCTGAATCAATGTCTTCATAGATCGAGTTCTCATTGAGCTCTTCATAGTCATCATTTATCTGGCAATAAATTTCTTCTTTGTTTTCCAATGGTTTTCTAATGATACGCGTCTTGTTTCGCGTAAGACCTTTTGGTTTATTACTAGTCGGATCACTGGTGTCCAGCTTGATCCTCATTGACTCGGACTTGTGCGAGTCAGATTTGAATTTATGTACAGATCGTTCAATAAGTCGTTTGGACTCTTCAGGCATTGATGAGGTTGAAGTATTGCGATGCTTTTTGAGTATGCCTAGCTGAGGTGGTTTGACCGAGCTTGTTTTAGTAGAACTACTAGCCGTCTTGGCAGCAAAGTTTTCGCTAATTTCAGGAGACTTCTTTTGAAAATAAATTGTTTAATTATTTTAATTATTTTTTTATTTTTAATAAAGATCAACTTGGTTAACTTTTGGTTAAGTTACCTTAAAGTTTTGCTCAAATTCATTAAAAGAGTTCAGCTTGGCCAACTTGTAGGAAAAAGGATATTTTGGCAAGAAAATTTGATTCATAATTTCATTATCGATATCGAAAAATGAAAATCAAAAATTAATTTAGTCAAGCGGTTTAATGAGAAACGACTTTAAAAAACATAAACACATATGAGAGATTAATTATTGATAATAACTAGAATAAACGTAACTCAACTAAAGTAGCTAATATTTGAGCAAATAAGAAGGATATTTAAGGAGATTAGAATTATTTTGGCAAATATTGACCCGTCCCATTTGGACAATACATACAATTTTAGAATATAAACTTTCATTGCTGGACTTGTGTTTGTGTTTAGCTTCTTTGCTTAGATTTTTAATTGGCACTTGGTAAAAAAATAATTTAAAAAAAATTTAAGTTTTTATCTTTTGGCCAACATACACACTATTTGATCATCGTCGTCAACTATGATGACATCTTCGGTGCTAATGGGACGATCGGTGAATATGGACTGTTTGATTTTTTCTGTCGGCGAGTCTTGCACTTCATTTGGCTCAGTTGTGGAGAGATTGGACGAGAAATTTTTTATGTCAAAAATGGAAAAATTGGACTGATGATGATGTGGGTTGTGGTGCAAGTTGTTGGGCAGTGGCGGCATGCTCATCAAAGAGGAAATCGCCGAATACTTGTGCACAAGTTTGGACTTGCTTCTTGGTGAGGAAGTTAATGACATTGTGGAAGCTAATATTTCATCCTTTGGATATCTATCAAACCTTTTAAATAATTAAATAAAAAAATAATGTCAAATATTTTTAAGTTGAGTTTAAGTGTTTATTAGAATGAAAATTTACAAGCTTATAATGTGCTAGATAGAAGCGTGTAAGAATAACAAGAATAATTCAACTTTTTAAGTTAATATAATAAAAAGAGACTTCAAATAGACTTGAAGCAGACTTAAAGATTTTGTAAATAGATTTTAAACAAGAGAGAATATAAATTGAAATTTAAGATCTTTGTACACGATGCGTTTTTCTTTATTTAATAAATAAATGTTGATGATTCTTCGTTGATTTTTTTCAAATAGGCTCTAAAATTTTTCCGTGAGATAAGAATTTTATTAGCTTTGCCAACTAAATCTATTTGAAAATATAGATTAAAATTTGGACTCTTTTAAAAACACCAATTTCCAAATTTTATTAAAAAAAAAATTCCAAAATTTTAGTCTACCTTGTTTTTAATAAAGCGGTCAAATTAACTGGGATGTCAATTTAGAGCCAATATTGTCATGAAAATAGACACTTTGTTGAGAACTATTTTAAAACAAATAGTAATTAGATTTATAATTTTGCAAAATATATAAAATTCTTGACTGATTAAAGACTGAAATTAATAATTTTTATTCAAAATTCTAATATATTAACTTTCAAATAGAGCTCTAAAAGCGATTATTAAACAAATATGCTCATTAAGGTTAGTTTTGCAAACAGAAGCGGTCGTTTGTGACCAACACGAGAGTGGCATCTCTCCGATCCGAGTCAGCTTAGCCGTAAATCTGATTAAGAATTTTAAAAACGAAATGAAAGAAAAAATAAGCTCAAATATTGTTTTCTAAAGGCTTCTTTATTATTCTTGTTTTAAATTCAAATATTATCTAAGTCCTTTGGATTGAAAAAATTCTGAAAAATTAAAAAAAAAAAACTTCTAAAGCCTTAGAGTTGTAGTAATCCAATTTACAATTGGAATACTTGTAAGTTAAAAATTCTTTAATGTTTTATACTAAAAAATAAAGAAAAAAATTGATTGAAATTATGAAGCCTTTCTGATAATTGTCCAAAATTTCATTTACATTTACATTGCTTTTAAAAAAGAAACCATTTTGTTCAGATTAACTTAAATTAATATAATTTATTGACTTAATACTGGATAAAAATAATTGTTATTTAGCTTATTTGTAAAATTTTAGTTAGAATAGCTGAGCTGATTTGAAATCATCAAACTCTCTAAGTCTGGCTCATGGAGTATGTTAATACAAAAAATTTAATAGAAAATAGACCAAAAAACACTGGTCTATAGTGAATATAATAAAATTTTTTATTTTTTTCGTTTAACTAAATGTCTATTGGTGATGAAACACCGAGTAAGTTTAAAAATTTCCATTCTTTGTTGAATAACTAGAAAGTTTTAATTAATTTACCAAATATTGGATTTTTAAATTATTCGGTCATTGAATTTTAACTACTTTAAAGACCAGAAAAACTGTAAGTTAAATATTTAAGGATATATTTAAGTTGCTATGACAAAAAAGGTGTTCTTAAAGTGCTAGCCATGGTTTAAAATGATATAACAAAAAAAAAATAAACAGATTTAGTTTGTAAAAAATTAATAATTATCTGAATTGAGATAAAACTTTTGAGAAATTTTACTCTCAAAAAATAAAGACGCCTATATTTATTATGAATCTAAAAACTTATTTACATAATAAGAAAATTAGACTTGTTTAAATCAAATAACAAAAATAAAGGTGTCCATTTTTTATTAAAAAGCTAAAATTTTAATAAAAATCTACTCCAAATCATAACTATATTGGCTTCTATTTCGATTTTTTGAAATATGATGACCATTATTAAAATTCTAAATTACGGAAAAATTCGAAATTAAATTGGATTTTGTAACATAAAATGGATGAATTATGCTCCTACAAGAATATAACCTATTTGGTTCATAAAAATGGCGACTCAATTTGTCGAAAAAAATCGATTTTTACGTGAAAGCGAGCAATTAAAGCCGAACTAAATAAAAAATTTCATATTGTACAATCTTAATTATTCATAAAATCCTAAAAGGCTTATTAAATTTTTAAATTTCAATGAAACAATGACAATTCGAGCCTTAATCTCTTTATCATTTGAAAATATTACGAAACTATTAAAGACTAATCGCTTTAAATTGCGCAAATATTTATAGTTTTGGCCATACATCAAATTTTAATTAGGCTTCCTGGTCACTCATTGGGTCTATTTTGATAAACCAAAATACCCAAAGATCACTAATATCCCATATTTATCCAAAAAGAACTACTCACATTAATTTAGTTATCTTTTTGTGCTTTTTTTTTATTGCCAATTGACATGGTAATTCACTTTCCAGGTTAAGACACTTCAAGCCCTCTGCCGATCCAGGTAAATTGATTAGAAGCGAGCAAAATTTCTTTAAATTGTGTCTAGCAGCGAAGTGCAGAAGATTTTCTCTCAAGAGCTCTTTAAAATAAATCAAAGAACCATTTTTTTCCAAAACTAGTTTACTTTTTTTATTTTCCGAGTTCTGGCCAAGCAAGTTCCAGTCTCTAGGTATGTCGATGTGTCTAAGTGACTTGACTAAGCTTTCATCTAATATAGAGCTGTTTATAAATTTTGTCCGATGGTTGATAGAATTGATATAAAAGTTTTTAAATGGCGAATTGTTCACAAGATCTGGATCAGGCGTTGAATGCGGAAAATTTCTTAAATAGTCGTATGGTGAAAAGTAATTTCCAATATCGCTTGCCAGAGATTTGCTATCATAGACACTATGAATTAAAAACTCGCTTAATGTTATATACTTATCTTTGTAGTAGTTGATATCACAATAGCCGATCAATATGGACTTATTTGTCTTGGTCTGAGCACTAGTCGATTTGTTAAAATAAATTGATTCGTGATTTACGTGATATATCAAATTTTTGAACACAAACAAATAACAATTTTCTTCTTTTTCGTTACCTTTAAATTTTTTAATTAAAAATTGATTAGAAATAAAATTAATCTATCATTTTTGTTTATAATTTATTCAAATGTCAGCTTAAAAATTAATAAAATAAAATCGTAAAATTATTTTAGACCCGATTTAAAACTCTTTCGAGCAGTGGTTATTTTTGCTTTTAAAAATACTTAGTATTTGTTTTAAATTTGGAACCAATTGTCACCTGATTGAATTACCAAAAGCTTTTTAAAACAACTGAAAAGGAATTCATTTATGAGATTTCTTTAGCTAAATTAAGTTTTAATGATTAAAATTTCTCGTTTGTTTAACATTTAAATTAAGGCTTCAACATATAAATTTTGAAAGTGTTTCTTTTTTAATTTTTATATAATTTAACAAGAAACTAAGGCTGCAAACTTAACCAATTTATAGTTTAACGCTTGATTTAAATAGGCAACAAAAATTATTAAAGCTCTCTTTGTCCATTTGATTAAACAAAATCTAAAATTTCTAAATTAGTGCTAACAACAGAATTATCTATCAATCCAAATATATTAAGTTATCTTATATATTTATTGTTTTTGATATTATTTTGGTAGAAAATGATAAAAGTTTGAAAAGTGTTTGAAATTTGGTTGATAGTGAAATAAAAATAATTTTCTTCAATGGTCTATTCAGTTATTTAGTTAAGAAAACAAAATCAAATATTTGACCAAACCAGAAGAATATTTACCTGACTAATTATTTACACAATAAAGTCATTTTATGCAATTTATACAAAAGTTTTGCTTTTATTAGATTCAAAAATTGTCTAAATCTTAATTCAAACACACCTAAATAAAACTACCAAAAACTTTTGTCTCCTCTCTTGCTTTAAGTCCTCGTACAGACTGGTCAATTAATTAACTAATCTTGGATTAGGTTAGGACCAAAAGGTAAGTGGCCATTCTCGTAAATAAGAATGTGACATGCCGTTCAGATACAAATTATTCGTATCTTAAATAAATCAAGGCTTGTATCTTTAAAAACTTGTCCCACATATACAACACGTACTTTCTATTGAAACCGTTTCCTTCTGTTTTATGTTTATTTCCTTATGTTCTTATTTTTTTTTAAGTTTTGACATGTCGTTTAGAAAAAAAGAAACGCTTGGATTAAGTTCGGACGTGATATTATTTGTACAGATTAAAAAAACCTCTGCACTCAAGGAACAAAGGCCAAAATTTTTATCTTTCTTAATTTACATTAATTTCAATTAAGTTTTTTTTAAATTCGATGTCTTAAAATTAACTAAAGTAAATAACCGCAGGCTACCAATACTTATTTTAAAACTTTATAAAAAATTTAAATTCTCACCAGCTATGATTAGTTCAAGAAAATATATAAACTGGCATTTCTGCTCCAAATTGATTTGATTTGATAAATTTACATAAAAAGGATTAAACATAGCATTCGGACTGAGCCCTATATTCATCTATATTTCTAATTATTTTATCTAACATATTACTTTGGGATACTTGAACTCGCTTTTTTATCTAGGTTTATCTATACCATACCCAAGTCAATTTAGAGTTTAGTTAAAAATTATTTATGTTCAATTAGCTTGGAAAGATTTAAACAATCAGGATTAAATAACACCAACAATATGAAGCATTGAAATCATAGATTCAAGATTATTAAGCATTTTAATTTAAAAAAAAAAGGTTAAATGAACCTAACATACAAAAAATCAGCATTAACTCTTAAATTTTTACAAAAAATTTTTAATTACTTGAATTATTAAAAATATTTCAAGATGATTTGACTTTTTGTAATCAAAAAAAAAACTATTTGGTTCAAATTTAATTAAAATTTAAATTATTAAATACTTTTAGATAAATATTTTGATTATTATTTATTTTTTATCTTCTCACGTCCTGCTAAAAAATAACATAATTAAATTTATTTGCTAAATTCTAGAATTAAATTAAGTTTTTTGCTTTGATTTTTTCATTTAAAATCAACATGTTTAAGAAAATACCTTAAACAAGATTTTGCTGAGAAACAAAATAATTTAGCTATTTTTCTGATGTAATGGAAACAACTTTTTAACTAAATAACACTATGGTAAACAATTATACAAAAAAATACACTTGTTGTAGCAAAATTTTTTGTATACTTGTTTTTTTGCACGTAGTGTTAAAATGTCATTGAAGAAAACAAATTGTAGCTTAATCCGTAGAAAAAACATCGATTTTTGAAACTTGTAGATGAATAAACAAAAAAATTTAATTAATCACTAAACATGGCCTCGTTACTAGTTAATTTCATCGGACCGGATTCTATAGTTTTAAATATTTGACTAATCTAATTTTGGCTTAATTAGCGACCAAACTTAGTTTGTAACATTTACTCTGTGTGGCAAAAGCAAACTTTACAATCCTAAAATATAAAAATGGTAACCATTGAAAACACAAAAATAGACTTTATTATTGCCGTTTTCTAGGTATTTTTAAAAAAATAACTCGAGGCTTTTTTACTTACTCGGAATTATTCCTCTCAATAGAAAAACATTTTGGCAATTTATTACGCAAAAATCATGAATTGTTAAGGTAATTGTTTTTTTATGTGTGCTGGTGAATAAATATCCAGTGTAACAGGAGCTTTGACAAGAATTTGGCACATTTGAAAGTTCACACGTCTCTTCGATTTCGCTCAAACTGGTAAGCTCAATGAAGCAGTAATCATCGCCCTTTGGTCAAATTTGGTCAAATACATAAGCAGCTAGTTAAAACTTACATTAAGAGAAAATTGTTCCGGAAATATACTGAGTTTGCGGGGGTGCTTTGGCACTTGAAATTAAAAATATTTTTTAACAATTAATCTTAATAATTATTTAATTAATTAAAAGCTTACGATTCGACGTGCTTTGATTAAGTATGTTCATCATTATAAATTTATCTTTGTTTAATATGTTCATTTTAACTCTTCTTCCACTTTGAACTTATTAGACAAGAGGCTTTTTATTTTTGAAAAAAAATTAATAAAATTTTCTATCTATTATTTTTAAAAATTAGTTCAGCCTAATATATTTTACATATTTTGTTTATATGTTAGCGTGTATTTGGCAAATTTACGACTTTCGACAAATCAACCAAAAAACATAAAATTATGTAAAAATTTAAAAGATGAGAAATTTTAAATCTGTTTGCTTTTCAAGCCAAAATTTCAGATGCTTTTGCTTTTTTCAATTTTTTGAAATTCTTAGATAATATTGATATCTAGTGGTAAATTTTTTTCTAAAAAAATCAAACTTCTTATATTCTAATATTAATTAAATTCTGAGTGAGAATTTTGATTTAAAAAGTAATAAAATCAAATAATAAACATATTTATTTTTATATTTAAACTTGTATTGGGAAAATTATTTTTCTTAATTCGTACCAAGAAAAAAACATTTCATCAAAAGATTGTTATCATAACTTACTCATTTAGGCATTAAATAAGCCTTGCTGAAATGATAGCCTTAAAAAATAAAAATCATTTGAAAGAGATCTTGCACACTTGTGTTTGATGAAAGTTTTAATGCAAATACTGAAGGTGAATAATCCCTGTCTTATGTAACTAAGAAACTGTTTTTTGCTAATAAAAAAAATAAATAAAATTAATTATCTTTTATGAAATTTATATGTTATTTTTAATCATGTTTTTAAAAATCAGGCCTTGGCTCTGTGTAAGAGAAATGCGCATATTTTTAAAGTAGAGTAGACGTCAATCAATTAAAGTTTATCTTTTGTCTTGAGATAACTGAATGACCAGATGGATGGAAAAGTAAAAATCTTCTTTTATCAAAATTTTCATTTGACCGTCATAAATTTATTCATTTTCGCCTCATTGGTATAGTGAAATAATTTTTATCTTTTTTTTTATATTTAAATTTTGCAAAATTGATTTCGCTAGCTGATTTTATTTAATTTACTTAGATTTGAATTTTATTTTTTTGTTCTAATAATATCATTTTTTAGAATATTTATCATTAATCTAAATATGTAGCCATAAAAATTATGAAAAAAAGGTCTCTAGATAATGAATTTAAAAAAATAATTCATGCTTTAAAACTTTAACAATTAAAAGCAAGAAAATTTCATCATTCTTTTATCAAATGACTCTCAAAGATCCCTGTATTCGCATATGTTTAATTGATTCATCAGTTGAATGAACATATAAATGCTTAACTTAGTAAAAAAACGTGCTTTTTTCATCATGAAACAGAGTTTTTCTTAAATCATTTTATAAAGCTTTTAAATTTAGACAAAAAATCTCTTAATGTCAGGTCGTTCACGCGGTCGAGCCCGCACTAGTACAGTGCCACAGCCTACACCAACTCCGGGACCAGGAGAAGCAACAGGTCAGAAGATTACTACACCTCAACGAGCACCTATTTTGCCAGCAGAGCAAACGGGACGTGGTAGAGGCATAGCACCAGAACAAGAGCGCATTCAGAGCGGACAGATTTCACCATCAAGTCGAAGCAGTGGCGAGAGCCCGCCACAGCAGTCATCTCCGCCTAGAACTTCTACAGCCTCAGGTCGAGCTTCTATCAGAGGCGCATTCGTTCAAGCAGGAACATCAGCTGTAATTGGTCAATTGGAACGAGCCTCTTTGCGGGAAGGTGAACCAGAAGTTAGACGCGAAATGAAAATCGAACAGGTTCATAGGACTAGACCTCAAAATAGAACCAATACTGTGGGAACTGGTGGTCAGCCAATTAAATTGTTATGTAACTATTTCAAAATTGTAAACTCTCCTGATTGGGTTTTGTACCAGTACCATGTGGATTTTTCACCAGCAATTGACTCCCGTAAAATGCGAGTTGGTCTAATGCGCATTCATGATAAGCTTTTTCCCACGAACAAAGCATTCGATGGCAGCACTCTTTACTCACTTACCAAACTTCACAATGAGACAACCGAAGTAGCCAGTAAGAGAGAAAGTGATGGAGCTATTATTACCATAAAAATAAAACGAATAGCTGAAATTGTACCAGAATCACCAAACTTTGTACATTTATTTAACTTGGTATTCAGAAGGTGTCTTAAATTATATGGTATGAAAGAGATCGATCGAAATTATTATGATTTAAGAAATAAGATAACAATCGAACGGTATAATTTGGAAATGATAAATGGATTTGCCACATCGATTGCTCTTTATGAACACAATTTGTTGCTTAATGCTGAAATGATCCATAAATTGTTACATAAGACTTCTGTGTACAATGTAATGATGGATTTGTACCAAAAATCACGTTCTGAAAAGGAATTCAGAGAAGCATGCTCGGTTGAACTAATTGGTAGAAATGTCATGACCACATACAATGACAAGAGTTACAGAATTAATGATATTGACTGGGACACCAAACCATCAGACAAATTTGAAACACTTTATGGAACAATATCATTTATTGATTATTATAAAAAAGTAAAAAAAAAATTAATTTATCTAATAACAAGTTAAAAAATCCTATTTAGAATTATCAAATTGAAATTAAAGATCCAGCACAACCATTGCTGAGCATATTGCCAAGTGCAAAAGATAAACGAAGAGGTGTGACCAGACCTATTTTGCTAGTGCCTCAGCTTTGCATATTGACTGGTGTGGATGAAAAAATGCGCATGGACTTCAATTTTAAAAAAACTGTTGAAACTTTTTCCAAAGTTGGACCAAATGATAGATGCAAACGACTTTGCGATTTTGTGCAAAGGTTTAAAACAGAAGAGAAAGTTAAAGAGGAATTGGGCCGATGGCAAATGGATTTTGAATCAAGACCAGCCGAAATAAACGGAAGAATACTTCCGTACGAGACCCTTCTTTTCGGCAGAGTAAAAAATTTCATTAGTTTTAAATTTTTATTTGTTTTTTTAATTAATTTATTAGGAAATACTCAAAAAATTAAATGAGCGAGCAGACTGGACTAATGATTTAAAAACATGTCCTCTTTTAAGAACTGTAAAGCTAAAAAACTGGGTTATCATATTTTCACAAAATAAACGCAATACAGCTACACAATTTTTGAACACTCTTCGAATGGTATCCAAACCGATAGAATTTAATGCCGATGCACCACAGGAAATTTCCATTCCACGCGACAATGCCGAGTCTCTAGTCAACGCGCTCAAGTCCCATGTGACTCAATCGACTCAAATGGCTGTTGTTTTGCTCTCATCAAAGCGCAAAGACATCTACGATGCTGTGAAACGAATATGCTGCTTGGAAAACCCGGTACCAAGTCAAGTAGTGACGACAAAAATATTAGAGGATGAGCGCAAACATAAGAGTGTAGTGACCAAAGTAGCTATTCAGATGAATGCAAAACTTGGTGGTGAAATTTGGTCTGTTAACATTCCATTGAGTGACATCATGATATGTGGAATTGATACTTATCATGATAGTTCTAAAAAAAACAGAAGTGTATGTGCTTTTGTTGCTTCATTCAACCAAAATAAAAGTAGATTTTTCTCACGCGCCATGATCCAAGATACTCATCAAGAATTGGCATACAATCTTACTTTGACTGTCAAGTGTAAGATAAGTTTTTTTTCCTTAAATATGACTAATTTTAGTTAAAATTAGCGGCTTGTGAGCATTTTTACAGAGTCAATCAAACATTTCCGAAGAAAATAGTCATATACAGAGATGGTGTTAGTGATGGACAACTCCAATTAGTCACTGACTCTGAAATTCCACAAATTCAAAAAGCGTTTACCTTAATAGATCCAAAATACAAGTAATAATAATTAAAAGAATATATTTTATTTAATTGATTTTAAAAAATTGAAATATTTCAAGCCCATTGCTAACATTTATTGTTGTGAAGAAACGAGTGAACGCAAGATTTTTTGCATCAACTGGAAGAGGGTTGGAAAATCCGCCATGTGGCACAGTTATTGACACAGTAGTGACCAGACAAGAGTGGTTTGATTTCTATTTAGTTCCTCAATGTGTCACTCAGGGAACTGTAAATCCCACCCATTTTAATGTCGTTTATGACACATTAAATATTGCGCCAGAGTTGTACCAAAAAATGACCTATAAAATGTGTCACATGTACTTTAATTGGCCGGGCACTATTCGAGTACCGGCAACATGTCAGTACGCTCATAAACTAGCTTATCTTGTTGGTCAATCATTGCACAAAGAGCACCATAATTCATTGTGTGATAAGTTATTTTATTTGTAAAAATTAAATCAAAAGTAAATTATTTTTGTGTGGATTTGTAAAACTAAATCGTTTATATATTTTTGTGCTTGTTTTGTAAATTTGTCGTAATGGCTTAAATGTTTGTTATTTAAAATGCATTGTTTTTGATGTTTTTTTGGATTAATTATTTCCGGTTAAATTATAAGATATTTAAAATTGTTTTTTTTCTACGCAAAAGTTAAATCCTAAGATGGATCTATTATTATTGAGATAAAGAGTTCAAGAATAAAATTTATAAACTTAAAAATTTGAACGATTTTTGAAAAAAAAAGAAAATAAAAATCTTTATTAAACTTTTTGATTTATCATTTATTTATTCAGTTATTTAAAGAATCATCAATTGAAAAATAAATTTTATAAGTTTTTTTTTTTACAAAAAACAAGTTTTTTTCAGATTTTTAAAAGTTTTTCAATATTAATTAGCTTTTGGTTCTATTTGACTGAGTCACTCAATTATAAAGGGTCCCAATAAGTCTTAAGGCTCCCAAAATTATGTCTATCTGCAATCGGTCTGTTCACCATCAGATTTCTGCTCCTTTTGGATTTTATTGAATGATGATCAAAGCCAGCAAAACCATCATACGACAAGACTCGGACAAAGACTCATCAGCCTAAGTACCCGCGAAGTAATTCTTCTACAAACTACGTTAAAGATAAAGATCACATGCATGTGGATATCGCCACTCTCTTATTTTAATTATTTTTAAATATTTAAAAAAAAAAAATTTAAGTTTAATGATTGAGTAAATTAAATTTGGTACATTATTCTTGTTTCTAAATTTTTCTATATTGGACATTTTTTGGGTATCAAATTTGACGCCAAACTCAGC
Source organism: Brachionus rotundiformis (assembly GCA_016802295.1). NCBI lineage: Eukaryota > Metazoa > Rotifera > Eurotatoria > Ploima > Brachionidae > Brachionus > Brachionus rotundiformis. Next base: position 3,889,337 of record JAESIW010000138.1, read on the forward strand.
ATCAAGAACCTTTCTGAAGGTATTAGCTCTAGAACTATATCTAAAATTAATCTCATTCGGAGAATAAAAGGCCTAAAACTCTTGGCTCTATGCAAAATTATTTTCAAAAACATTATCTGTTCTATCTTTGATTATTCTTTCATTCCACTATGCTGTCTGACGCATAAAATATCATCAGATCTACAAAAACTCCAAAACAAATTTAAAACAATAGTTTCTACATAAACTAAAAACTATAAACTTATTTTAATTAAAAACTATCACATTACTCATTTTCCTTACTAACGCTTGGCTTAAAAGAAGGACTTAATTCCTTTCTGAGTAGCCTAAGGTTTTCCTCAAAATTATTTAGAAATAAATAAATATAAAAGTAAAGTTCTTTTGTCAATAAATTAGTTTATTATTTTAGTTTATTGTTTTTAATTAATTATTATTGATAATTTTTTCTATCCATTGGGAAAAAAAGTCTATTCTGGCATTGACGCTAACATGATTACAGTACCCTAAACCGTAGCTCACAACACCAGCTACATACCATTTGCCATCGTCTTTTTCACAAAGCATCCCAGTGCCAGAGTCTCCCTTAATTAAACATTTACTAAATTAAAAGTTTATTGATTTGATATTTTTCTTACTTGGCATGTATCCTCAGGTGACCCGGGGTAACCTGTACAATATTTCTGATTCAAGTCATTTTTGACATAAACTGAACATTCAGATTCAGTTAGAACTATCTGAGTTAATTCACGAAGAATTTCTTGCACAGAACCACCTTTAGTTAGATGTTATGGCTAGAAAAATTAGATAATTGAAAAAAATACCAAACCTGAGTAAGTTCGACCCCAACCAGCAAAGAAACAGCGTTTTCCTTCAAAAGTGTCACTAATTTCAGGAATACATGCTGGAAAAATTTTTTTGGAAAAATTAATTGGACTCTTTTATCGAAAAAAATCCAAGTTAATTTGGAAAAAATTATTAAATTACTTCTAGTTTAATTAATGCTATATCAAATGCTCTAGCTGCTGCGTAGGACTCGTGCAAGATTATTTTTGAAACAGTTGATCTAGTTCCATTTAAGCCCCAATTTGATATATCATTGGTTCCTAAAATAACTCTATAAGCCGATGTAGCCAAATTTCTTAATAAAAAGAAAAAAGTATTGGAAAAAAAATCAAATATGATAAATTTACGGAAAGCAATGTGCAGCAGTTAAAACCCATTGGTCATTTATTAAAGTTCCTCCACAAATATGCTTAAAGTTGTAGTTTAATGAAACCTATTATAAAGTTAAAAGAATAATTTCTAATTTTATTTTTTAAATACAGTCCAAGGCCAAGTGTTTGAAGCAGATTCTGCACCACCAACAATACGATTTTCGAATCGTATTCCACACAATTCTTTACCAAATATTAATTAATGTACAAATTTAATAAGTTAATATTCTTACTTGTTTGCGCGTTCCCCTCAAACGCTTTTTATATACATAATAATAAATATATATTAGATAAACATTAATAAATTTTTTTAATCTAAACTACCTATTAATGAAATAAAAAAAACACTATAAATTAGCATTTTGTTATATTTTAATATGAGTTTGTATCTTGGAATACCAATTAAACCATGAGTAAAGAGCATATTTAAAAATTTCTTATTTATCTTAAATTTATTTTATAATTTTTCTAAAAAAATTATTTTAAAAAACAAAAATTTAATTAGAATATTTTTATTTTTAGATATAAATGAAGATATTTGTTTCTAAAACGTTTTAGTTAAATGTTTCATAAGCACAGTTTCTTTGTCCAGACGAATTGCTCATTTCTAGCTTCGGATCATGAACAGATGGATATGCGACTTTAATTCGTCTAAAATCAAATGAAAAACTCACCAAAAGTCCCATTAGACAAAATGTCAAAAGCCACTCACTAGCTGTGCTTATTATGTGTTCTAAATAGCCCTTTTTAAATATAAAATTAAATTAAAATAATAGCATAACATATAATTACCCCATTAGAGGGAAGCCATTTTCTGGGATTATCTCCATCGAACTTGCTTCTCGATATTGTACTGAATATCGAAACTAAAACAAAATTTTAAAACAAAATCATCTTACTTTATCTTAACTAACTTACACATAAATGAAAATGTAAAAGATAATATTAAGAGTATAATTCGTATTATAAGAAAGTTCTTATTAGATTTTAAATATTGATTCAATTTATACGAAAGATAGGTTTGCATTAATGTAAATAAAAAAAGGCCTCCGTAAGCTAACCCTGCTCCAAAGAAATGCATTGTAACTACATTTGTTTCCTTAACATGTTTTTTTATTTATAATGAGGATATTTTTTGTATTTTTACTTGAAAGCTCCCAACTACAGTGACACCAATGGCCGAGACTACTCCTATAACAAATCCTAGAATGTTTATTATATTTAAATTGTGTATTGTAGTGAACTCGATAATTAATTTGACGTGATGGTACCGAATAAACGCTATTACTACTTGTAAAAAAGCACCAAAGGCCAATATTTGGGCAAAAATGCAACTCTCTGGAGGTTCAGTTCCAGTGTCGCTAAATAAATTTATCTTTAAAAATTATTGAATAAGTTTTTTTTTTTAATTTAAACCTAATATATGGAAGAAATGCCTCTACATGTCCATTCACCAAGGCTATCAGATAAGTGGTCAAAAATCCAACAGGTACTAGACCAACTAAAGTATAAATTAATGTATCCAAACGCTTGTAATACATGTTTATTTAAAATTTAAATAAACTTAATATATAGATAATATATAGATAATCACATGTTTTATTTATCTTTTTGAGTCATTATTCACATTGCGTAATTAATCTAAAAATAAAAAATTTATCAATAGAAAAAAATATAAAATGTTATAAATTTAATACATTATCATTATCATATTTTTATTTTATGTCTCCTTTTAAGTTTCTTGAAGATTGACCAGTGAAAAAAATTGATCTGATAATAGATTAATAGTTGTAGTAGTAATAGTTTACTGCCCTTTATGGCTTTTGCAGTACTTGTTTTAGTATTAACATTTCATAAAGTGCAGGTTTGGAATCCAACTATGAAAAAAGATGTGGATGTGTTAGAGAAAGTACAAGACAGGGCTACAAAAATACCTACGATTCTAAGAAATATGTTGACAAAACTGGGTTTGAAAAGGCTTAGTGAAAAAAGAGTTAGAGGAGACTTGTTTGAAATGTACAAATTAGTCAATGGATTAGAAAAAGTGGACCTGATCAGAGATTTGGCGAATAGATCAGAAAATAAGGGTCCTGCTGCAGTGTTAAGAGTGAGTAGCATCAGAGTTCAGAGAAAAAGTTACTGTTCTCAAACTGCATGGTTCCGCATTGGAATAAGTTGCCAGAAGATGAGGTGAAACCTAAATAAGCTGGTTGTTTCAAAGAGACTTGAGATATATTCAATGCAATCGGCTGCTATGGCGCTGATGGGCTCAGACACTCTAAATATTAGATGTCGCAGCAAGAACTCTTACTACTATTACTACATAATGAACGCGAGCTTTGAAATTGTTAATTTTTTTGGCTATTACTGCTTCTTTTGTCAATTTATTCCGAGATTCTGCAACTCTAAGATTATTGACAACTGGTATCTTATCCAATTTAGGACCTGAACTGCCTAAGTTCGGGATAAGCACAATTTCTAAAAATAAAATCATTTGCTCTTAATAAATTCAATTTTATCATTTTCTATTATTCTAAGTTTCTGATGATTTATGCTTTGATTTTTATTAAGTATAAAGATATTATTATTTGGAAGATAGACACAAATGAAAAATGTTTTAAAATTTTCTGCTAACATATCTTATTGATATCGTATCAATTTTTGTAAAAAATAATAAATCCTGTTATTAAAACAAAAATCATTTTGGTATTTTTTTGGTAAGTATCTTATGTTTAACAAACAATGCTTCATCCCTTCAATACTTTTGATATCAAAAGTATTCAAAATAGTAAAGGAAAGGACGCGACAAGTGAAGTTAATGGATGGAACAAACTTTAGTAAAACCTTGAAATAAATTTATATTAAACTTGAAGTTCATGACGATAAAATTTTCTACAACAAACCGAAATATAAAAGATTGGAATTTAATTACCATATTAAAAATATCATAATTAATAAGATCATAAAATCAATGATTGAAAAATAAAGGCTAAGAACTATTAAGCTATTCTCCGAATAAACTTAAAAAGCAATTTTATTCAAAAAATTTTATTTTAGTTTATTTAAATCTTTAATTTGTTAGTTTGTAATTTTTTTGATGCGCTTTCAGAATCGTGGTCGATCTTATTGTAAAAATTAAGGGAAGGCATCAAAACTCAACTTTGAATTCTAAAAAAGTCGGTTTTTAGTTTTATTGTGTATTACTTGACCAAAAATGAGTATAATTATCATCATAATATTATATTATTGTATCTTATAGTCTAAGCTATCGGTTATTATATCAAGCTTTTGTAATGATTGATTAAAAGAATTTGAATACTTTTAACTTTTTTGAGTTGGTCAACTTCAAATACATCAGAGTGTACTTGTTTTTAATTTTTAAATTTTGTCCTCTTTGGGTAATATGATAAATGTCTGCTTTTATCTTTGAACCAAAATAAAATAAAAACCTATTCATTTTTGTCTCAATTTTTGTTTTAAAATTCAAAATGTTTAATGAGAGATTTATATCAAAATATAAAATTAAAATATGTACTTCAAATCTTTGTCTCTTTCCTGCATAATTCTACGTTGATTACCAAATAATTGAGGAGGAATTTCTGAATTTTTTAGTTTTCGTAACAGAATAATGAATAAGAATAAAACTTCTGGTCCCTAGTACCCAAAGAGGACAAAATTTAAAAATTAAAAACAAGTGTATTCTGATGTATTTTTGGACGGAGAATTCAAATATCATATTGGTTTTTTAAAAAGATTAAAAATCAAAGTTCGATTTTCAGGTTCAAAATGTCCTTTTTAAAAAATATATTTAGACGAAAATTAAAATAAAGTTAATTAAAAATCTTAAAAAAACTGAAAATATATTAATAACATTCAAGACAAATTGTTTGCCATATATAAAGAAAAGCAATTCAAATTTTTAAAACCAATTTATAAGAGAAAAAAAATTTAAAATTTTGTTTATTCATAAAATGTCTTCGAAAAGAAATATAGAAACTTTAAGTGATAGCGATGACCAAGAATCGCCCACCAAAAAAAGGATACGACCATTCAGCTCAGAACAGTCGTCAAGCTTGGCCAACGAATTTACACAGGCATTACACAATGAAAATATTAATAAAAAGATTTCTCAACCTGATTCTGGCGATTTTGCATCAAAAATGATGCGCAAAATGGGCTACAAAGAAGGAACTGGACTTGGTCGCCACAGTCAAGGCATTGTAGCTCCTATTGAAGAGTCGAATCAGCTTGGCCGTAAAGGCTTAGGTTTTGGAGATAAAAACTTTAGTAGACGTGTTGATTTTTGGGACGAATCAACAGATCCGGTCACGCATATTGAAAATCCTATTTGGCTTGAGAATTTTGAAAAAGAGACACCTTCCTTAAAGGTTTTAATGAGTTGGAAAGTAATTGGAAGCAAAAAACGCATACTCGATGATGAATACCAATTCTGCTCTGAGGAAACTCTCCAAAAAGTTCTAAAATGCAAATCCATATTTGATAATTTAGAAAACAAAGATATGAGAAATGCAAGGTCGCGAGCAAATCCATTCGAGAGAATTGGTTCACAATTTTTCCAAAATAGGGCTGCTATGAAAATGGCCAATATTGATGCCGTATTTGATTTTATGTTTACCGATCCGCTAAGATCTGACGGAGTATTTAGATTTAATTTTTAATTAGATAAAAGTTTTAATCTTTTTATGTGTTTAGAGCTCAAAAGTAGAGCCAGATGAGCCGCTTTTTTTTTGTGATGTTTGTGCTGGTCCTGGTGGATTTTCTGAGTATGTTTTGTGGCGTAAAAAATGGAAGGCCAAGGGATTTGGCTTCACATTAAAGGCTGAAAACGATTTTAAACTTGAGGAATTTCTTGCCGGTTCGCCAGAACTATTCGAACCCCACTACGGAGCCAATGGCCCTAATGGAGACGGTGATGTCACAAAAACGAAAAATTTGAAAGAATTTCAAAAGTTCATCGTGGATCAGACAAACCATGCCGGAGTTCATTTCATGATGGCCGATGGAGTAAAGAACTGGAATAAAATTAAAAAAAAAATGTAATTTTTATTAAAAAAAAGGGTTTCTCAGTCGAAGGAAATGAAAATATACAGGAAATTTTGTCCAAACAATTGTATCTATGCCAATTTTTGTGCGCATTGTCAGTTCTTAGACTGGGTGGTAATTTTGTGTGTAAGCTGTTTGACTTGTTTACCCCATTTAGTGTGGGACTTGTCTATTTGATGCACTTGTGCTTTGAACGTATCTGCATACATAAGCCAGTTACCAGCCGTCCGGCTAACTCAGAGCGATATATCATTTGTGAAGGTGCCAAAGATTCTAAAAATCTAATCTGTGACTATTTGTTTGATATAAATGAGACCTTAAATAGCACATTTCGTGATGAAAACTCTTCATATGATGTTGAGACTATTGTTCCAATAAGTGTTCTCACCAATGATGAAGAATTTTTTAAGTATGTTTACAATTCAAATGAGACAATTGGTAAAATTCAATGCCTAAACCTGACCAAAGTACAGGCTTTCGCAACCAACAGGTAATTTTTAATTAATAGAAAAATTGATCCTATTTGAGAAATTATTCTTATTAAAACTTATCATAAATTGAGGAAAAAGGCATTTTAAATTTTGGAACAAAGCAAAATAAATTTAAGTAAATTTCTTTCCATTAGGTCTAAAACTCGTTCTTTCTCAAGTGGGTGACACAAATCTTGTATCAGCTAATCCATTTTTTCTGTTACTTTGGTTCCAAATTAAGTAATTCTAGATAAGAAATAGAAAAGACCATTTGAATGCGAAAAATTATTTCTAATTTTTGATCAATAGTTTTATTAAATCAGACTTGTCCTAAAATTATCTTAAATGATTTATATCTTCTTCTTCCATTTTCAAGTTCCAGTGGAACATAAGGCGTCCACACGTCCCCTTTATTCGACCATTTATCCTTAGCGATAATTTCTGCTTGACCCCATGTGAGGTTCATATCTTTCAGATCTCTTCCGACTGTTCTCTTTCAGGTCATTTTTCGACTTCCAGCATTTCTTTTCCCTTAAGGTATTCAAATAGTAAAACACCAGGAATTTTTTCTTTTGCCTTTCTAAAAACATGCCTTTTGTCAATGGTTTTGTGTTTGGATTTCTTTAGCAATTTAAAAGGTAGCCCCAAGCATATTTTGTAATGACTTAGATTATCAGCAAGAGTCAAGCTTTTCCACTAAGACAAGGTCCCACTACCGAGAAGATAATGATTTAATTAATTAGTTAAAAATTTAATCAGTTATATCTTTTTCTTTAAACTCTTCTTGTTAAGCTAAGTGGTTTTCCAAATAAGTAATGGAAGTTTTGAAGGAATTTTTATATTTAAATATCCAAAAAATTGTCTCAAATGATATAGCTAATTTTTTTTTTAAATTCGTGCCAATAGTTTAAAATGTAGGAATATGCTCTTGTAAAGTCCTCTTTAGCCATTCATCTTTTATCACCTCTTATTCCAAAAGTTGGTCTAATTGCTTTCTAAAAATTGAACTAACTTTTATTCACACAAAAAATTAGCTATAAATTTATATCTTAAATTCTTAAGAAAAAAATCTCATTTATGAATTTCACATACTTTTATTTTTTCAAATAAATTAATTAAATAAATTAATTAAATAAATTAATTAAATAAATAAATTTAATAAATTAAATTTCAATTTAAAATTTTTTTGTGAAAGATAATTTAGTAATTTAAACGATTTTAAATTCTAGTGACTAATAATTAAAATGAACTCAACTAATCAAAAATTTTGTTATTTTTTAAAGAAATTTGAGAGATTCTCGGCAAGCACAGCTGATCGATGACTGTTTACAATATTGGAAGCTGCCAAACCAAAAACGGTTAATCTATGCCGATAAGAAACAATTGGATCAGTTGAAAGACAAGAAAGAAAAATTCCATCACAAAGTAGTGCCTCCCGAACCAGATTTTAAGAAAACTTTAGATAAGCTTGACAACGAGTTGAGAAGCTCTAAACTTCAATGGGATCTAACATCTTTTGCCAAGGCTCACATAAAGGAACTGACAAAAAATACGCTCAATGAAAATTTTAAAAAAAGCAGTATTTATGACTATAAATGCGCATTATCATGTGGTACTTTAGTTTTATTAATTGGCTGTGGTAGAAACGTGGTTTATGAACTTGAATTAAGCTCTCATGTTAATTTTAACTCAGAAAAGTCCAATCATTGGAAAAAACTAGAAAATTTTAATATTGAATTGCCAAAAGATACTTTATTGCTGGCAGAAAAAGTTGTAGAGTACAGGGGTTTTGTAAGTAGCTTGGAAAAAATTAAATTTATTTTATTCAAATTTTGAATTTTAAAAAAAGGATAAAGGACAACAAAAATTCAATGCCATTCACATAATAGATGCTTTATTTATACAAGGTGAAATGATGCTGATTGATAATAACAAGATAGAACATTTTGAAGAAAGGTATGACCTTGTTAAGCTATCAGTTACGGAAATATTTATTTTTTTTATTTCTCTAAGACATGCTAGGCTTAAAGTTTTCGTAAAGGCAATTCAAAAAAAAAGTCGAGTTGACTTGAATACAATCCGACTTAAAGATTTGTTTAATATTGAAGACATAGAATCGACAATAATAGAAAATTTGGTTGCCAAATCGGGAAAATACAACCAAATATGCCAAAAAGCTATCCATATACCATTGTATTTTGCCAGTGAATTTTATGTTTATCCAACAGGTGTATACTTTTTTAAAAGCATTCATAGTCCGTGGTCTATTGTAAAATCCAAATCCACTGGCAACAAGTACTATTATAGAGCAGACAAAAATCAATCAACATATTCAGTACCCGATGATCCTTGGCTTTATGCAAGTCCTAAATCATTCTATGAAAATGGTCTAGTTTGGAACTGGAACGAAAATGAAATAAATGAATTCGATTCATTGGATTCTCATGAAAACATTTTAACTAAAGACAATTTTATTGATTTTTTGAAAAGCTTTGTTGCATACTAGTGCTTAAAATTATTGTTAAATTGTTGTTTTTTATTTATTTTTATTACAAGATTAATTAAATTTGAAAATAATTTAATTACTTTATTTACTTTATAAAAAATGTATATATAATATTAAAGTTTAAATCAAAATTTGTTTTATTAAAGAAAAGAAAAATTTATTAAATTAAAAAACAATTAATTATCAACAAAGAATTCTTTTAAGATTGGATAATTTTTGAATAATCTAAAACAATTAAAATTAAGAAAATATCAGAAAAAATGGAATAGTTTATATCTAAAGAAATTAAATAATAAATTAAAATATTATTGTAAATAATCTTTATTTACTAATTTATTACTTTTCTAAATTTTATTAAGAAAATAATTTTAAAATCAACAGAAATAAATTTGAACTAATTTAAACGGTCGGTTTTTTAATTAATTTTAATGATGATTTAAATAATGAGTTATTTTAACATTGAAAAATATATGGTTGTTAAGTGTAATCATTTTTTTTTAATTATATTTATTTATTTTTTGTAACCCTTTATCTCCGGCTGTTTTAATGTTTAGTTAAAAGATGTTTGGCGAGAAATTGATTTGTGGAGTAATTGGGTGATTTTTTTGACTTATCGGGTTAAATCTGTTTAACTCTTTAAGGTCTAAAAATGAACAAGATAAATTTATCATATAGATCATTTTCTAAAATTCTGAAAATATTCCCATATATAATCAATGATCTGTATCGGGATCATTGATCATATTCTGGATCGAATAGTTGAAATAGATTAGACCTCAAGTTATACTAAGAACCTTTAAAATCGTTTTCATTTTGATTTGAGACTTTTTCACCTCATTTGGACTCAAACTTTATATCTTTTAAAGATGAAGGAGATATACAGTTATTCATGATTTTTAAAAGAAAATTGGAAAAAAATTAAAATTTTTTAGGTATTTAAAAAAATTATTAATCAAGTCAAAAAAGTGCATGTTTGTTCTTTATTCGGACTGTTTTGATCTGGTGGACAGTAAAGATCAACAAATTGTTTAAATATAAAAAATGTAGTTTAAAACGATGCCCAAAATTTTAACTTTACCAGATAGCCAAGAAACCTTTTGCTTATTGTTGATATGAATGGACTGTATAGATAATATTGATGCCGACATCAAGAAATGTAAAATTTGTGACACGCTTTTGAAAAAAAGAAAATACTTTTAATGAATAAATGTAAACAACAATTTATTAATTCATTTTGTATTTTTTTGATACTTTTATATAAAGTAATTGTAATTGAAATATTGTTAAAAAAAATCTTGTTATTTTCTTTTTATATTTGTTCTAAATAAAAAAAAAATAGATAAATGATATCAAAAATATTTGTTACTATTAGATATATTTTTATAATACAATTAAATTACAATACAATTGCATGCATCAAATTATTTTTGGTAAACATTAGCTTCCAATAGTTGGTAACATAACTAATATATGGCTCGATATGAAACAAACTGAACAAAGTTAATGTTAGATTAAGTTTTAAATTTGTTCATAATTTAACCATTTTTTTTCTATTATAAATTTTTCTGACTCTAAAGAAAAGAGTATATGAATTGTATTTTTTCATTTTAAGCATAGCTTTATACACATAAAGTATCAGAAAATGCTGTATCTAATATTTTATGACGCTTTGAATAACGATTTAAATAATTTTTTTAGACCTTAAAAAATCAAATCTAAAATGTCTGCATCCAGAGGTTCAATTTTGTTCAACCGATTTCGCCAAGTAGCGAGCCGAAACAAAAGCACTTTTGTTTACGAAGCCGATAAAACTTTCACCCAAAAATGGGTTGAAAAAAGTGTGAAAAAACAACAAAATTTACAAAAAATGTACGCCGTAAGTATATTCAAATATATGGTATGCTTTTTATTAGTCTAATTGCTTTTAAGGCCGAAGATGGTACCCCAATTTGGTGGAAAACTACCGCTGACAAATTTTTGGTAACCCTGGTATTTGCTGGCACCGTTGCTTCTTTTGGGGTTACTTGCACTAACCTATTTAAATATGCAACGGGAAAATTGTAAAATTTTTCATTAGTAATTAAAAAATACTAATTTTAAGACTTGTCATGATCAATAAAAATTACAAAAAACTTTACAAAGTTTTTTCATTTTATTTTTAAAAATTAAATTTTTTTTTAATTAATTTATTTATTTATTTCATCAAAAAAATTCTCAATTAATATTTTACAAAAATAATATATTTTAATTATTAGATATAATATTAATTTTCGTAATTAATAAAAATAAATAAATGGATATTTCGAAAAATAATGAACAAATTTTGTTTTAACAAACTTTATAATGCTAAAGCACCCGAAATAAAAAGCTTAATTTAAATCCATTGAGTTTTCAAGTGATTTCTGAACCATTTTAACACCTTTGATGCACCTTTTTCTCATTTCGATATTTTTTGACTTTTCTATGGTCAATTGAACCTGGAACACTTCCTCCCATGCCTTCTTGAAGCAATTTATAAACTCATTCCGTTCGTTTCTATCAACAAAATACACAAACCAATATCTGGTTTTTGTCGAATCTATATCATCGTGCTAAATGAGATATAAGCAATGATTTTAAAAAAATAATTTTATTATATTACCAAGATACAATAGAATGGGTTATCATTATCGAATGAGACTCGGTTGATTTCTTCTAGTTTGATTGATTCCAGCAAACGATAGAATCCAGTAACCAAGTCCTCATGGCAAAAGTACAACATTTTACTAGTCGTAACAGCACAGCATGGAAGACATGATAAACTTGGCACGTCTGTAGACTGATAGTTCTAAAAAAATAATTTTTTAAATCGAAAATAAAACAAAATAAAAATCTAAATGATTGATTAAAGAGCTTGCTGAATCAGCCTTACCTTTATTTCGTCCTTTTTTTTGAATATATAAGATAATAGTAATAAATGGTATTTTGTATTTAAGATGGAAAAAAAAAACAAAACTTACACCGAGGGAAATTAAATTGCAAAAGCTCTGAATCCACTCGCTCACTTCTTCTTCGTCTTTGGCAGATAGATAAAGGTGTAATTTGGCAAAAATAAGTTCGATAGTGTAAGGACGTGACATATTGTTGCATTTACGACACCCTGAAAAGTCTTCACCACTTAAAAAATGTCTCATTTAAATGCTAAAATTAACAATGCCTAAAAATTTTACTCTAGTTTTATGACTCTTAGAGGTCGTTTGTCACCTTGCGTTTTGTATTTAGTCAAAACATCATTTCTAACAAAAGAAACAAAAAAATTTAAATTTATTAATCAAGTTGAGCCAAATAATTTTTTTTAAGATAAAATTTTTTTATAGATAAATAGATCAAATTTTGAAATTATCAGTAATTTGCCAAATATTTTATAAATATTTTGACTAATGGATGATATACTTTGAAAATAAAATTTTATTTTTTGCCGTTAATTTATTTCTATCAGCATTTGATAATTTTATTATCATTTAAAAAGTTTTTAAAAATTCTTGTCTAATTTTATTAGATTTGCATTGAAATTTTAGTCATGGGAAAATATTGCAGACTTTCCAACTTCAGATCCATCGAATCCAGATAGAATTTAATATGTTCAAAACCGGCAACTTTTGAATATGCTTCTCTGAGTGAAATTCATTGAACTTAATTTAACCTAATCAAGCTTCTTTAAAAAATTTCTGTGATGGTCGATGAAACTGAAATTTGCCAAGCAACAAAAAAAAGAGATACACCAAAAAAGAATAGAACTAATTTTTTGTATTTTCTCTGTTTTTCTAATTTTTTTTGTAAAAAAAATATAATTTCCTGTTTAAAAAATAATCAGCTGATTAAAAGAAAATCTCCTATTTTTTGAAGACCAATAATTTTAATTTAATTAAATTAATTTATTAGCAAAAGTTTTGTATTTAACTTTTTTGAAAATTGATAAAAGCACAAAAATCTTACTTTAAGACAAAATAAGCTTTTTTCCATTCTACGGACGAATTCGAACCAGATGTTTTTATGAAATAATATAAATAGCCTTCTTTATGAATTATATGATTGTTTGCCGATGCTTGATCTTCCCAAAACACCAATGAGTACCCATTTATCTCAATATCTTGTGGCTTTAATATTTTATAATAATTTTGTAATAAATTTTTTAACTTTGTAAATTACTTGTGCACTTTCTACACTTGAGAGAAATTTTTTTAAAGCTAATTTTTGCTGAGTTGCTTCATGGAATACTGGAACTTTGGTAAACTTTAAAAATTTGTCTTGCGCTCTAGATGTTTGTAAATTTTCCAATAAATTACTTGAATCAAATAAGAAATAAAGAAAAGCAAACATTTTAGGATATTACTTGGTCAAAATGCGTGAAGCTGTGGTAACCCACAAACTAGATCGCTTATTAAAACAAACAAAGTGAATGGACTGATCACCTAGAGATACTTCTATATAATCAATCTGATCATGGCTCATAAACAATTCTTTTTCATATTTAATTGCATTTTGTACATTAATCTCGCTCTGTAATTCGTTTGACTGCTGGTTTTTCAAGACATAAATACCATAAGTGGTAATCAAGATATAAATAGAGTCTATTTCGCCTTGACTGTGTCCCCGAGTACACTGATATAATTTTACTATGTCTTCGTTTGAACCATTCTGCAAAATTTCCAATGATAGTAAAAGTTTGGTATTGTTGTCAACTCTTCAATTTAAAATTAATTTTAGTTTTTAATTTTGTGAATAAAATATTAACCTAATGTCTTGTCTTAAATCATCCATACAATTGGTATCATCAAGATAGTTATTTTCGTTTTCTATTTTAGAGTCTACTGAGAAGTGGTCTTTTTCATCCTTGGAATTGCTTCTGGTTTCGTCAAAGTTTGTGTTGTTGGTGTGCAGTGACGACAATGAAGAAGAAAAAAACAAAACATTTCTATTTTCTTTGTCTTTTTCACTTGAGTCATTCGACTCGGCAAACTCGATTGACTTAGTGGCTGAATCGTCATAAACACTTTGCAATTTGCTCTCATTATCGACTTCAGTGGACATTTCTGGTTCAACTTCATTGCTTTGGTAGAATTTTTCATAATTTTGGTACACATCGCTCATGTCCTTAACAAAAGCATCCATGTTCATGGTCGCATTTTCGATTATTTTCGAATAAGTCTCTATATGCTCAATTTTAGAGTCAAACTGACTGCTTGCCGTAAGCGAGCGAGCAGCTAAATCATTTGGCACATAAGATTTAGATATAACTTTTTCGTTAGTTTTTTTCTCAAGCATTTTACTATTTTCTTTCCTCAATTTATCTATTTCACTGTCAATCTGTTCACTAGAAGATATTTCATCATTGGATAATGTATCCATATTCACTTCCTTTTTATGTTTTTTTTTTATTTTAACCTTTGGCTTAACAATGATTTTCTCCGAATTATCCTCACTGATGGATATATTATTTGCAGGACGACTCTTTGTTCTTTCTTTAGGAGGAGATTGACTCAGATTAATAGAAACTTCCATCAAAGACTTGTTCAAATCGACCATTTTTTGTGTCAGTGAATAGGTGGGAGAGTTTAAAATCTGGTCAATTACTTGTCTTTTGAGTTTTAGATGAGATGGCCAACAAGAATGATCCAAATATGGCACATCACTGAACAATTTGAATTCAACATTTTCCAAGCCTGACACCAAAGTCACCAAAACAGACAAAGACTAATAATTTTTAAAAATTAAATCATATAATTTATTCAAATTATTTAGGCTACTTGTTCATCGGAAACAAGAGAAACACCGGGTGAATAAAATTTTGAAACTAATTTTTTATTATCTGAAAAGCATCTTAAATAGCTTTCCATCAAATTTTCATTGAGTGCATGATAGATCCAAGCCCTTCCTCTACCAATGCTAGTGTTAACATTTAACAATTTTTTAAGCTCTTTCAGCACATCTTTATGGGTAAATTCGAGCACCACTTTCCAGTATCCTTCATCTCGATTTCGTAATCCTAAAAGAAATACGTAATCGAATTGCTGACAAAGCTCATGCACTTGGTAATCGCTGTTGGTCATTTTCTTATCCTTACCCTCTTTCTCTAAGAAAGACTTTTGTACTAATTGAATGGCTTGGGACAAATCATTGAAAATATTATTAGAAATGGATACAAAAGATTGAGGTGCACTGTAAACTGCTTGTTCCAATTTAGATGAGAGGTTGATTGAACTCGAGCGCACTGATTTTACTTCTTGGCTCATCGTTTTCGAGTCCGTGAACGAGGCAGCACGATGAGGTTTTACATCTAGATTGGCTTGCATCAATTGTCTTAAAAAACAGCACCAATGTTTAGACAAAAATATATCGAGATAATTTATGTTTATTAATAATAAAAATATTAATCACATGAAATTGTTTAGTTTGTTTTTACAACGATCCCTTAGTATAATTATTTCAAGGGACCAAAAATATTAAGGCTTTTTCGCAATTTGTCTGTCTTATGTTCTATTTATGCATTTGATTAAAAATTTTATAAAAAAATTAATTTTTTATTTGAAAATAAATTACGTATTATGTAATAATATGAAGTTTAAAATAAATTTTCAAAATTATTTCAAAAAAATTCAAAATTAAATTAACCTAAAAATTGAATGCTTTGTTCAACAGATTTGACAAAATCTTTTTAATTATTTAAGTATCTATTTTTCTTTATTTTTTGCTCAATTGAAGTAATCGTTTAAGTATTTATTTGTAAGAAAAATAATTAATTGAATATTTAGAATTTGCTTTAATCCATATCTTTAAAAATAGAAACTTTTATCCTTAATGAATTAAAGGACTAATTTTTAGTTGATTAAAATATTATTCACCTGAATTAACGAACGTGTAACCAAAAACGATCAACAAAAAATCAATTTATATATTGAATTATAATTATCAAAAATTTAAAAACATTTTTTTAATCGTTTGGAAAAAAATTGTATTTTTAATTATTATTATTATTAAGATTAATTAATCGATTTGATTAATAATGACGCAACATTATTAGATAAATTTTTTTAAAAATATATCCAGTCGGATTTCTTAATTTATTTTATCTAATCAAAAAGAATTTAGATTTTTTTTGTAGGACTCTTTGAATTTTCATTAATAAATTGTTAAATAGCCCCAAAATAAAGCATTTTATTTATATTTTTATCAATTATTTCTATATATGATATTATAATCATATAACTGATAACAAATAATTGTAAAGAATTACACTTAAAGCACTTAAAGCTTGATAATAACTTTTAGTTTATCATATTTTTAAGTGACTTTCTAAAAAATCTACCAATTTTCAAATTCAAAGATAATGGATAAAATAATAGAAGCTTATCAATTGGCAAAAAATAATGCTATTCGCGGAGACTTTATTGATAAAATTCACAGTAAATACTCAATAGTTGTTATATTTGTTTCAATAGCTGTCCTTCTTATTCGTTTGGGAAATGGTTATGGCATAAATTGCTGGCTTCCAACACATTTAAGTGACAGTCAAGTAGACTATACCCATCAAATTTGTTGGATAAACAATACCTACTACTATCCGAATGTCAAAGACGCAGATTTGTTCTCTCAAAATGATAAATATATCATACAATATTATCAATTTATTCTTTTCATTCTATTTGGACAAGCCCTTTTATTTATGGTGCCAGATTTTATTTGGAAAATATTGTCTTCTCATTCTGGAGGATATGTGAAAAAGCTCTTAGATCAACTAAAAAAATCAAATGTTTTTAAAGAATCTGTCAAAAATACACCTAAAACAGTCGGTTTATTGCGTACGATGTCGAGAGAGACCGAAATGGAGCCCCTTATAGTCAACAATGACTTAAAAGAATCTTTTAAGGCTAATTTCAATTCTTTAGTTCATCAAGAAAATGAGAAAAAAACACCAGGTGATAATGAAAAATTTAATTCCAAAAAAGAATTGAATGACAGTGGTACTTATCCAACTAGTAATTTTAGATACAAGATGAAAAAAATTTTAAAGAAGACCCTCAGTCGAAAAAATAAAATTACCAATTTTATGAAGCCAAAGGAAGGTTTGAAAAATTTAACCAAACATTATATAATTTTAAAGTTTTTAAATTTGTTAAATATAATTTTTCAAATATTTGTGTTACATTTGATATTTGGTCAACGATTTTATTCATATGGAATTGATTTTTTTGTTTCCTTATGGCAAAACAGAAATCCATACAATTTAACAACGCAGTTTCCCATTAAAACTATATGTGACTTTTTCGTTCATAATAATTTGAATAAGATTTATTGGTACTCGGTCGAGTGTCTATTGTCAATTAATATTTTAATCGAAAAAATTTTTGTTGTCTTCTGGTTTTGGTATGTGTTCCTTTTAGTGCTTACGATGTTTAATATTTTAGCATGGAGCTACGAACTGATGTATTCAGAAAAAGTTAATTTCTTATACAAATACTTGAATATCAGAAAAAATATGATTCAGCCTATCTATTCAAATTCGGATTTTCTCAAGACTCAAGTTGCTTTTAAAGACTTAAAGCATCAGGTGGGAAATTTTTATACATTTTATTTGAAAACTGATGGAGTGCTAATGCTTCATTTGGTAAAAAATGTGGCCGGAAATGTGATATTTATAGATTTGTTGCACGAATTGTGGATTGATTATTTAATCAAATATAATTTAATAGAAATTGAAAATGGTGATTATTATAAAAAAGAGGAACTAGAGAATGAACAATAATATTGTCAACAATAAATTTTTATTAACTTTTTTTAATCAACTTATTTGTTAGACTAGATCATGGTGTTCTGAAGTTTCTTTCAATTCGATTATTTCAATTCAGAAAAAACTTGAATAATTTTTTTACCTTAAGTAATAATTTAGTTCTGTAAATTTCCGCACAAACTCTACAATTGCGTAGTATATTAGAATACTTATTACTCTGTATAGTTTGTGCAGAAATTTATTTTCAGATCAAGCAAAGTTGCTTAAAGATTAGTAATTTTACAAAACTAAATTAATCCTTAATATTAAAATGCTATTCAAGTTTTTCTGAATTGAAGCGATCAAATTGAAAGGAACTTCACAGCCCCTTAGATAAGAGAAATGCATATTTTAGAATTTTACCAATCTTAAATGAGTAAAAAGATTATTTGAAATTGTATTTTTACAAAAAAAAATATAATTATAATTAAATATACTATATAATAATTATCAAGTAATTTAAAATATCAAAAATAGAAAAGAAAATCAAAATTATCAAAGTCAAATGTGTAATATTTCCATGATTAGAGTTTCTAAACTCTTTCAGCCCTCCGAGTGCGCCATTAGGACTTGTTGGTAGCTTCAAGAAACTTGATTTAAATCATTTCAATTGTCAGTTTCTTTATCAAGTGCTTAGTGGAATTTAAAATCCAAAGTTAGAGCTTTGCAATAGTGTTGGGTACGTTCAGAGCTAACCTGTCCAATTAAAGGAGAGTTTCTCGCGGTACTTGGTCGTTAATTTTAGCGGGATACTTTTCGCCCCTTTTAAAATTAAACGGGCGTTTGGCGCCTCAGATTTTTAGGAAAAAAATATTTCATTAAAATTTTAATTAATAATTTAATAAAAGTTAATTAATAAGATTTAAAGAAAAATTTTTGAATAATAACTTTATAAGTCAACATTATGACCGTGTTTCACAGACAGTAAAAAAAATTCATTTTTTATTTTTTAATTAAAATTTACTAAAATAAAAAACTTTAAAAAATACTACAACATAATACAGCATACTTGGTAGCATCTTTTTTGCCATAAATAAAAACTTTATTTTCTTTTTTTTTAGGTAAACAAAATCAATAATCAGTTTAAGTTTTATTGATGCTTTACTTTTTCTTTTTATCTTCATCAGAAAAATTATTCAATGATATATATAGTAGAAATAAAACGTTTTATATGTTTTTGGTTTTCCTTAACACTAGAAGCACCAGAAAAGTCATTTTGACTTCTTTTGGGAATTTTGAAGGCATATAAGTAATGAAGGGATAATAATTTTTCCATCTTTATCTGCTTTTTTCAACTGTCGGTTGATTTTTTATTTACAATTTAAAAATTGATCAAATTTATCGGTGCTATTATCTTCATTTTTTATTTTATATCAAAGGAAAATAAATAATATTAGAAAAAATTATTCTATTAAAATTCGTATCCTCCACATGTATTGTCATATATTTTCCAGCTAAATATTTTTGAACTAATCCATAAAACATGTATTTCATTATCAAGGGTTTTATTCTTTTGAATCTAATTTTTTAGAAAAAGGAGGCAAAATTGCTAATTAATTTAACATTTAATAAAATATATTTCAATGGTGCTAAAATAATAGTTAATAATAAAAAATATTTTTATCAATAAATAAAATTTAAATTTTATTTGCAACATTGCAATATAATAATAATAATAATAATAATTTCATTTCATGAAGCATAAATTTATAACTCATTAATAGTTTCAGAAAGCCATTTACGCTTTCAGATCCAGCTAGTTCTTTAAGAGTGTTTACTTAAAATACTGGTTTTTATAAAAATAAATTTTTATTCATTTTTAAAATAATAATAGCAAAACAGATTTAGAAAAACATTATTTATAGTTTAATTTAGAACCAAATGGCGGTTGTTCATAAAGGAATGGGTAAAATTGTAGAGGGTATCTTGCGGTACCAAAAAACCATCAAAGCCGAAATATTGCCTATATTTAGAGAAATATTGGACAAACCTGCTCCTAAGATGGCAATTGTCACTGGCATTGACAGCCGAATAGTGGCATCTCGTCTTCTTCAAGCTCAACCAGGAACTTTTTTTCTTATCCGTTCGCCTGGCGGTTTTATCCCAAAATTTGAGTCTCTTGAAACAAGTGTGGCCAGTGGCACTCCAGCTGCTCTTGAGCTTGCATGTGTAAACAACAGTGCCAACACCATAGTGGTTTTAGGACATTCTGATTCAAGAGTTTGAAAACAATTTTAAAAATTAAGTTATACCTTAATTTTTTCATTTTTAAGCCCATAAATATGCTTTATGATATGAAAGATAATTTGGATTATCATGCATCAAACAATCCGAGCGCTTTAAAAAGTTGGTTAATATTGAATGGAAGAGATACTGTTGCCAAATTTAAACAATTCGAAAGTAATGGCTTCAATAAATGCTTGAATTTTTCAGAGGGACACTCAAATCAATTTGAAGCATTTATTGACCCGGATAACCAATTTAGTCCAAGAGATAAATTTTCCATGGTAATTTTTAATATAATGATCTATTTTATTGTAATTTTACTAATTTTTTTAGATTAATACTTTAGAACAATTGAAAAATGTTAACAATTATAATTTTTTAAAAGATAAAATAGCTAAAAATTTGCTAAGAGGCTATGCTTTGTGGACCGATACAAGAACGAATGATGTTTATATGTTTAGCTATAAAGAGAAAAGGTTTATTAAAATCGATGAACATACTTATAATGATTTATATAAAGAGTGTGACACTGTTCAATAAAATTGCTCAGATTATTGCTTGGATAAATTTAGATTTTTTAGAACATATAAATTTAGATAAAATTTTAGTATTTTAATTCGAGTATTATAATAAATAGTTTAAAATTTAAATCTTATTCTTCATTAAAACTTTAAATAACATTTTGAGTTTTTTATGTTATTAAAAATTTTAAATGAAAATCTACACACTTTTAATCAAATTTTTTTATTATTAAAGATTAAAAATAGTATCAAATCATTTTAGATTTCTATAATGATATTCAACCATGTAGGCCTTCAATTCTTCGCAGCATTTTTTCTATCCATGGTAATTTTCGTATGACAAGATGTACATTTTGCTAAATACATTGAATGCATTTGTCGGATTATAATCTAAATTTCAAATATGATCGTGCGTAGGAAATTAGATTTATCTTTTATTCCCTGAATTAGGTTTATTTTAAGGATTACACAATTGTGAACATTTGCAAACAGTTTTTAAAGTTGAGCTTATCGTCAAATGCCAAGGAAAGTTGGAATAGGGTCCAGTAGAACCATGTGTTTCCCAATATAGATAGCAAAAGCTTATATTTTTGTTTAAACTAGAGATCAATTGATCTGTGCATGCTGTAGTAAAAACTTGGCAACAAAAATTTTGCTTGTTTTAATAGCAAAGCCCCATTTGATATTGGCAATGTCGCTATAGGAGCTACCTTGAAAACTTCCAGTTGAGATTTCGATTTCCATCCTAACACTTAGGAGATAAGTGTCGAGAAAATATTTTGTATGATAGGTCAATCGAACTTGTTTTGATTGTTGATCAACAAAATCTGCTAAAAGTTTGGTATAATTATTATTAAAAGAAGATATTAAACTTTTTATTTATATAAAATCAATTTTTTTAAAATAAAATTCTAATCAATGTTTGGTATTTTATTTAAAAATTGGTGTTTCGCGAATAACTTTTAGCTAAGTCTATTTTTTGTGGATTTTGAATTGTTAGGTAATTTTAACATATTTTTTAGATAAAGACAAAATGCTATTAGTGTTGAAAAGAGTTACCAAGCAAGCGTGCAGAGAGCCATATCTTTACAAATGCTCTGCCCGCTTAGGTCATTAACTCAAACTCAGTCAATCAATTCAAGAATCACTACGATGCCTTCATGCCCGGTCGGAAGTAATAGATGGTAGGTTGTATCCGCAAGTTTGCTTGCCGTAGCTCTTTATTATTATTATTTTTAAGTTCATATATTAATTTTATAAATGATATTTCGTAAATTTTCATATTTTGAATTTTTTTGTTTTAAGGTTAAAAATAAACAAGTATCTTATTTTTCCCAAAAACCAAAATAAATTAATATAAAGACTATTTTGATTTAATTTTGATTTCTTTGAGTATTTTTATTTATTAAACGACATACAGCTAAAAAAAATTAATTTAGATAATCTTTAAAATTAGATTATAAAGTTAATCGAATAAATTCTAAATGAAAATATTTCTAGAATTATCTGAAAGTTATTAAAATTATCAGAAATATATTTTTTTGGTAAACAAAACTGCATCAAAAATTGTCTTGATGAAATTTCTTGAATTTTCTACTTGATTCAAATTCTTATTTAAATACATAGAAAGCTCTTAAATTTAAAAAGCAAATTTACTCATTATTATAATTAAAATTACTTACTAGTATCGTTAGTTATCCCAACAAACCATTCGAGAATATTCTCGAATATTTTAAAAATAAAACTTAAAATTAATTTAACTTAAAAATTAGCTAACATCGTGTTATAATTTATTTGTTTAGAGTCAAAAAAAAATGAGCACCGCTGATGAACTAAAAGCAAAAGGCAACTCTGCCTTACAGGCCGAAAAATTCGACGAGGCCATTAAACATTATACCGACGCTATCCAAATTGATTCCAATAACCATATTTTGTACAGCAATCGTTCGGCTGCATACGCCAAAGTTGGCAAGTTTGCTGAATCACTTGCAGATGCCGAGAAAACAATTGGTCTAAAAGGCGATTGGCCAAAAGGCTATTCTAGAAAAGGCGCAGCCCTTGAGCTTATGGAAAGATATGATGAAGCAATAAAAACCTATGAACAAGGTCTTAAGTATGACCCTAACAATCAACTACTTAAAGATGCCATAAAAAACTGTAAAGACAATTTGGAAACTCCTCTTAACTTTGGCAGCGGTGGTGCCGGCATGAACCCGTTCGCTGATCCAAAGTTCCTTGCCAACTTAGCCATGAACCCCAAAACCAGAGGTCTTTTAAGCGATCCAGAGGTACAAAATTTACTAAAGGACTTGCAGAAAAATCCAAATGACATTGCGTATGCTTTTAAAAGCAAATAGGCTTTATCCAAAGTTTATAATTTTTAAATTTAGGAAATTATTGAACAACCCTAAGGCTTCACAGCTGTTAGGCGCAATGTTCGGAGGAATGGGAGGAGGCGAAGGCATGTTTGATAGCGAGGAAATGCAAACAGAAGAATCAAAGCCTACTCCAGCCCCGGAAGAGAAAAAACCGGAGCCAAAACCAGAGCCAAAAGACGAACGCACATCTGAGCAACGAGAGGCGGCCAAGGAAAAAGATCTTGGAAATGAAGCATACAAGAAAAAAGACTTTGAAACCGCTCTAAAACACTACAATCGTGCTTCTGAATTAGACCCAACTAATATCACTTATTTAACAAATAAAGCTGGTAAAAATTCAATTAAAAATGAAAATTTTTAAATTTATAAAATAATTTATTATTTTAAAAAAATATTAAAGCTGTTTATTTTGAAAAAAATGATCTTTCTCAATGCATTGAATTGTGTGAAAAGGCTATTGAGGTTGGTCGTGAAAATAAGGCTGATTTTACCTTAATTGCAAAGTAATCTATTTAAATATATAAAATTAATTGAAACTTTTGTTAAATTAAAATAATTTAAATTCTAAAGAGCTTATGCAAGAATTGGCAATGCTTATTATAAACAAAAAGATTTGAAGAACTCTTTAAAATACTATAATCATTCATTATCGGAGCACCGTAATCCGGATATATTAAAAAAGAAGCAACAAGTTGAAAAAGAAATGAAGGAGGAAGAAATGCGCGCTTACATTAATCCGGAAGAGGCCGAAAAAGAGAAAAACCTTGGAAATGAGTCGTTCAAAAAGGGAGACTTTCCAACCGCCATGAAACATTATAACGAAGCCATTAAAAGAAATCCCAACGATGCCAAATTATTCCGAAATCGTGCATTGTGCTACTCAAAGTTGATGGAGTTCCAATTGGCCTTGAATGATTGTGACAAAGCCATTCAGTTGGATCCTAGTTTTGTAAAAGCTTATGTCCAAAAAGGCTCCATTTTAGTGTTAATGAAAGAACAAGCTAAAGCCATGTCCGCCTATGCCAAGGCTATTGAGTTGGATCCCGATTGCCAAGAGGCTATTGAAGGATACAGATCTTGTGCTATAAACTCGGATCCTGAGGAGACTAGAAAAAGAGCAATGCAAGATCCTGAGGTACAGCAAATTTTGAGTGATCCTGCTATGCGCCTAATTTTGGAACAAATGCAGACTGACCGTCAAGCTGCACAAGATCACTTAAAAAATCCAGCAATTAAAGCAAAAATTCAGAAATTAATCGAATGTGGTCTAATCCAAGTTCGATAGGCTTTTTTAAATAATACCTTACTAATTTGGGTTGTATTATTTCTTTTAATTTTTGTCTTTATTTACTTTATTAATTCAGCTTCAAAATATTATTCAGAAGTTATTTGTTCAAAGTTTATTTTAAAATCGATTATTTTTTAATAACTTAAATATATTTTAAATAAAAAGTCAGTCCGTAAATTTATTTTTAATCTTACCAAAAAAAAATTATTCGTTCCTATTATCTATATTATCAAAAAATCTTATTCAATTAAATTAAGAAGTTTAGTTTTGAATTTTGCTCTTGTGAATTCCGAAAATTCTTAAATTAATCTAATCAAGATTTAAACGTTTTGATCTAAAACAAATAATTTATTAGTTGGAGACTCATTTACTGACATCTAATAATTATTAAAACTTTATGAAAAACATGTTTTTCTAGTATTAAGATTAATAGACTGTTTCATTCAATTAGCGAGAATAATCTATTAATTCTTTTTTTAATAACCAAATTTCTTCAAATTATCTAATAATTACTATCTAATAATTCTTCCTTCTCTTGTTCATATAATTTTTAAACATTATCAACAAAATTTATTTATTCTTTCATTTCAATATTCAAATAACGAATAAAAAATTTGATTCTATGAAAAATATTTCAAAAAGAATAATTAAGCGCTTCATTCAATTGATATAAAGACGCGACACTATATTTTTAGCTGTAAGATATTTTCCTATAGAATAATATGGAGCACCGCCTATCCTCGTATAAATATCTTTTAACATGTCGAAAAGGTTTTGATGTTTCGTCTAGTACAACCATGTTAAATTTTTGAAAGTTATTTATATATACAGTATATTAATAAAAATAAAATAAATTTTTACTTTAATTAAATTAGTTTTCTAAATTAGAAACTATTTTGCTTTTTAATAATAATAGTGATTTTAATTGTTTAATTAATAATTTTCCCTTTTAAAGCATTATAAAAATTAATGAAAAAAAATCTTTCCAATTACTACAAGGTAAACAAAACCAGGATGGAAAAAAATTAAATTCACCAAAATAATAGTTCATTAACTAACAACAATTAATCGTTTTCAAAACTGAAAGCTATACGGGCTATACATATTGATTGATTGAAACAGTATATATAGAATTTATTATACATAAAATATTGATAGTCTAATTAACAATTTCATAATATTTAACTAAAATCGTAAGCCATATCAAATTTTTCGGATGTTATCTAAAAAATAAGAATATGTAAAAATTTATATGTCTAATCATATAGGCATCATTAAAAATAATGACTAAAAAATATAACTCTTATAAAAATAGATCAAATTCAAAAATTTCTAGACAAATTAAAGTATTAATTTTACCAATAAAATAAGATTATATTTCTCAAAAAAAGTAATTATAAAATTAAAATTCTCTGCTTTTGATTTTTAATTTGTTTTATTTAAATTTTATTATTTATAAAGAGAGCTCTGAATGATTAGCGATTTTAAAATTAATAAAATTATTTTTTAAAAATGATACAAGCAATGTTTTTTTTTATTTTTGTTTTTTTACTATTCGGTGAATCTATGTGTTTAAAAGAAGATAGTTGCTCAAAATCAAAATTAATCAATTTGGAGATTTCAGAGAATATTCTTATTTTTAAAAATTTTGATTCTTTCAAAAAAATCAATTTTTTTTGCTTCAATTTAAACGGTTCCAATATTAAAAAGGTACTTCAATTTATGCCAAATCGAAAACTTGTTTTGGACCAATCTGTTTCATTTAGCGGAATTGATTCTTTTCTCAAACCTGACCAATATGATATAACATTATTTTATTTTTTCATAAAAGCTTTTAACTTTTCCAAACCAATTTTTGAAGATCTAAATAAAAAACTTGTACGTGTACAGATAACTTTTTTTTACTCGAATTTTTTTCAAAGCGAATGTTCTTCATTTTCTGATAAAGGATTATTTAATGGTTTAGCTGTATTGGTGTTTTCTTTCACTGTTAAATATTCTTTCAGAGCTTGTCCATTAATTTTTCAAAATTCATCAATAAAAGTTTTAATCTTTCACGGTTTATCTAATAGTCTTATTCGTTTTAATCAATTAAATTTTGACACATCTCTTACCAATACAGATCTAAATGCTTCCGTAAATAAAATTGCATTGTTTTTTTACAAAGGAATATTAATGAAAAATATGATGGTATTCAAAAGCATTGAACAATTGTCTTTTTATGGCTATATTGATTCAATAGACCAAAACGCTTTTGAATCTACTATAATAAAAACAATTGAACTATTTGTTGATAATCATTTGCATTTCATCAGCCAGGGAATAGAGTGGATTAAGCGCCTAAATTTCAATTTAAAAATTAACTTTAGCAATGTAGATGAAATAATAAATAACTTAGATCAAACAAAACTAATAATATTTAGCCCTAATAGACCTTTTAATGGAAATAATCAAAACTGGCTAGAAGATAGAAATTTTTGTTTATTTAAAGATTTTCCCGATGATAGCCTTGTATTACCGGTTATTACGTCAATTCAGTCATCTAATTGTACCTGTCTAATGATATGGCTCTTAAAGAGAACAAGAATTGTTGCTAAATATATTCAAAATTATCAATTAAGAGTAATTTATTCATGTATGAATGAAACTTTGGTACAAATGCGGTACAAAGCATGTAACTTTGAGAGAATGATACAATTATGTTATTCATGGAAACAAAATTACCCGATAGAAATGGTCGATTCCGTGGTATTTTACAACGCAGAATTACTTGATCTAATTTTGATCTATCCAAAATATGCTCTGATATTATTCGGTTTAATAACCAACTCATTTAACTTTTATATTTTAAACAAAGTTCTTATTTACAAAAAGAAATCATCATCTAAGGAAAGAAATATGCTTGAAAAAATGATGTTATATAATTCTATAATTAATAATTTATATCTATTTGTTGGATTAGTGCACTTGATTGGGAAATGTAACACTCCAAATGGACATTATTGTCCAATACTTTTGAATAGAAGCTTGACTTTTCAATTAATTGAAATTTATTTGGTTAATTTAATGGGATCTATTTTGAAATTTTTCGCTAATCTCACCCTTATTTTGGTATCTATCAACAGGCTAATGAATTTAGATCCAAAATTATATATGAAAATAAAAAAAATTATCAAGTGCAAATTTTTTCATTTCTTATTTATTATATTGATTTGTTTTTATGTTGTTTTGGTATTTTTCAGTCAAATATTAACCAAAAAAACAAATCTCATAAGAACCCAATTAGATGATTTTTCTTATACAGAATATCCTGATAGGAATTTTCTTTTTATTAACAATAAAGCACCTCTAAAAGGAGCCCCGGCATCTTGGACATTTACCAAAGCTTATTCGTATAAACTAATAATGACACTTTATATTGTAGAATTTTTTGTTCAAGATGTTGTGTTTATGATGGTATTTATGATTGTGGAAATTTTGGTTTGCATTAGAGCTAAAGCCATGATAAACGATAGACAAAAACTAATCATAAAAACGATTAACATTAAGCGAGATAATCTACAAAAGAATTTGAGAATTTTGATTATATTTCTTATTTTATTAATAGTATTTAAATTCATTGATTTTTCTATCAATATATTTATTGTATTTGAAAAAACTTCAAATTATTTCAAAAGAATGAATATATGTTTCAATTTTAATAAAATTTGCACTATTTTACAAGAAATTAGTGATTTTTTTTTCTCAATACCACTAGCTTTTCTATCATTTTTCTATTTCTATCTTAATAAAAATTTCTATATTTTTACTAAAGTTAAAACAAACAAACCCAATAAATGATTTAATTTTTGTTAAATTTTTTTTTGCTCAATAAAATCTTAAAAAATATTTTATCTATTTTCAGCGAGATTATAGATATAACAAAGCAAAGTCACCAGCTCCTTCCACTTCGTCAGCCATAGCATTTAAGTCAAATGTTTTTGAAATAAAACTCGAATCAAAAAATTGTCTTAAATGCCGAACTCTTTTTAAATCTAGTTCCGAGAAATACGCTTGGATCTTATGTGAAAAATACTATAGTGTACATTAGACACAAAATTTTGTAAAAATCGTCATTTTTAGGCCTTTTTTGACTAAAACGACATGTCTTTATAGTCGAAAAAGCTGAAAATGAAAACCAGTGTTCGATACATAGTGAAATGTCACTAAAATCGAGCAATTATGTTATCTAGAAACAGCGAATATTATTTTAAATTGGAAAGTTTGTTCTTATCTAGATATTAGTTTTATTTTGTTGAAATTCTGTATAATAGCTTCACATTATCTAAAATTTTTTCAATTAAAACAAGTCAAATAACTCTTTTAATTTTTTTGTCTTTACTCAAATTATCAAAATACTGAACATGAGGAAGAAAGAGAAAAATAAGGTTAATATGTCCAAGAGTTCTTCGGGACAGTCTGAAGACTGATATTGTAATTAGTTATATTTTTTATTGTAAAAAAGGGGGATTTTTTATTATATTTAAAAAAAATATGTCAGAAGTAAAAGTGGGTTAGTTTGATTATGTTTTTTGTTTTATATAAAATTTAGTCTTAAAAGAATAGGCACTAGTGAGGAATTGACTTTAAAATGAGGTTTGTTTTTCTTTATTTTTGGTAAAACAAGTTTTTGGAAAAAAAGATAATTTTCATTCTTGTAGTATACGTGTATTAGTAATAAATACCAATGTTTAAATAGTTTAATTTGTGCTAAGTTTCAATATGACCAACTATCTAGTTCTAAGTTGAAAGAAGCCTAACTTATTGTTTCAATTACAGTTCTTGGAACTAAATTCAAGTAGTTATTAGTGTTGGAATCCGTACAAGCGGACCCCAATCCGGCCAAAAATTTTGAAAACCGTGATTGTATACGCTTAACCGGCCAACCGGATGGTCATTTGGCCGGTAAGCTTGATGGTCCAATTTTTAGACCGCTTAAAATACGGACGGCCAGAAATACGGCATTAATTAAATTTAAAGGAATTAAAAAACAAGATATTAATTGTTACAAAAAAAGTGTTTTAGTTTAAAAGTTTTTTTTTTCATTTTTCACATTTTATTTAATCTAATAATGTCGGTTTTATTTGTTTAGTTAATAGTTTTTATATTAACTTATTTTTTTTCAATAAATTAAATAATTCAATAAAATATCTTATTATTATATATTAAATAAATTATTAATTCCCTTATTTTTCAATCAACCTTCAAATGATCAATTAATTAAGTGTAAATAAATCAACTAAATACCAAGTAAAAAAAAACAGCTACTAGTTTACTTAAATTATTTGAAAGCCCTTTTTAAATTTTAAATAAAAATTTTTTAACATAACGAGGATTTTTGCTCAAGTACAACCATATAATGGTCTTTAATACAATTTTACAGTGTAAAATTGAAAATTATTTTATATGTATTAAAATAAAATTGAACGAAAATTTAGAAAATTAAAAAATAAATAATTTTTAAAAATTGATTTTTATTAAAAAAGACTACATTTCGTCATACATTCTTAGGACTTTTATTTGAGTTTTTAGATTGAGCATCTCATTGAAATTCAAGTCGACTCTTGATGGATAAACACTTTTGAGAGAAGATTTCGAATCGATTATTTTGACTTGCTGAACCAAAATCATGTTCCTCAACTTGCCTTCCTCACTTTGGTCTATTTCTATCTTTAAATCCTCAACTTGCTGACTTAAATCAAGTTTGGAAACAATTCCCATCTCGAACATGCCAATTAATAATTTTTCCATGACTGTCTTACAAACTTCAATGCTATTAGAGCTTGTTATTTCCACTAAGATGTCTTTGGTGCTTGTGCTCATGCGGGTTTTCTCTGCATTAGTCAAAGGTGGAAGAGAAATGATTGATTCCGAGTCTTGTAAAAAGGCGAATTTGGACTGCTTTTCCAGCAGGGTAAGATATTTGTAAATTCCCGACAACTGATTACGTTTTTTTGCTTTACGCTCAGCCTCAGCTTCATCCATTAATTTGAAAAAGTATTCGCTAGCTTCAATTGGGTATTTTCTTCCCAATGGAACCAACTTTTTAAAATTTATTTCCAAATTTTGGTCACAAAAAATGAATAAATACTTCTATTCTAGTAGGATCTTCGGCACAATAGGATACATTGTCTTTAATGTTTTGCAAATCATGAGTGGCTATTGTGGCCAAGGTTCTCTTTTGACACTCTTCTTCATGCAATTTGGTCTTATAAAATTAATTTATATTTTTAACAAATTTTTATTATTTTTTTATTACCTGTAAATTCAGGAATTTTTTCAAATTTCCAGGGGTCTCTAGATCAATGAATCGAAATATTGCGCAAACAATAAATGGCCTTACATCGTTTACAGAATCACTTATTCTTATTTCTTTACTAATGTATTTCTCATCATGACAATGATATACTTTTATTAGATCATATTCAGTGACTTGATCTTGAGGTTTGTTTTTTTTTGGCACTTTTAGCTTATCTTTAGGCTTTTTTTTCAATTCTTCGGCATAAACTCTCTCCAAATATTCGATGATTGGCTTCATTTTGTTCTGGTCTACCAATTTTTTAAGTCTATTATCTTTTAATTTATTATCTTTGAGGAGAAGGTCTTTAAGCTTAATGCACTGACACAAATTAGCAGGTACATGTTTAAGATTATTGTTCTCTAAATTAAACAGCTTAAGAGAAGGCAATTGGACCAGATTTTCAGAGAGTTCCTCCAATTCATTAAACGAAGCATTAATTTCGGCCAAATGTTCAAGTTTATCTGAGCCCAAGTCTTCTGGTAATGTTTTGAATTTGTTTCGGCTTATATTTAGAACTGCAAGCTTTGACAATTTTTCCAACGGGAACAAAAATTCTAGTTGGTTGCCACCCAAATTAACTGTAAAGAGCTCTGTTAAATTGCCCAACTCTGAGGGAAGGTGGGAAATTTTATTATTTGATAAGTCTAGATTTTTTAGATTTTTTAAAAGACCAATTTCCAATGGCAATTCTACCAATTCATTTGAATGACACAAAAAAGATGTTAGGTTATTAATGAAAGATATTTGTTTTGGCAAAGAGCTCAATTTGGTCCGGGCTATTTCCAAAAAATTTAGATTCTTCAGTTTGAAAATATTCTCATCGAGCTGTCCTTGATTGTCCTCTATTCGTTTAGAAATATCATTACCTACCAGAATTAATTCATAACGCTTGGTCTCCGACGCTAATTGTACTTCGGGCCAAATTGCTTTTGCTGAATTTGACATATTTTGTTTGTATTTTAAATAATTTAAAAGATATTGACTTGGTTTTTATGAAATGGTATTTAACAACACGTTGAAATTATGATTAAATTTCAAAATTCTAATTAATTTCAGAGCAAAATATTCTATCATTTTGTTACATCGGAAATTTTATTAATTTGAGGATTTGAAAATTTATTTAAAATCAAAAACTCGAACTATCCTTTAGACCTAATGATGGAAAAGATAAAACCAGTTTCAATTCGCTTATGAAATCTTGTTCTAATTTTAAAGTAAAAAAATTGATAAAACTTCAAATCCATGGACTGAGATCCATCCGAGAATGGTTTTGAAGTCTCGACGTTATCTGCACTGATTAGGGTATTTGGAAAAATGAATTATTAATTAATACTTAAGGAAAGATTATAAAATATTTGATAGAGAGAAAACTTTTTAATAAAACAGTTATCAAAAGTAGAACATCTGACTCATACTCATATAGATTGCACTGAATACGATTTAGCATTTAATATTCTTTTGATTGACTGGTGCCTTGAATGTAGCAATGAATATTTTAGTATGTTATCTAGTTTGTTTTTGAATAAGTCAATTGTTTTTGATTCGATTACCTCATTTGTCAGTTTGTTCTAATCGCTAACAACTCTGTTAGTAACATAATTATACCTCGGTAAACAATTTTTTGTAACTTCTTAGTCTGTATCGATTACCTCTTGTATTATATATACTTACACTTTCAAAATGTTCGCTATACCAACTTATCTCGTCAAGTCCATTCATGAACTTGTACGTTTGTATTAGATCACCGCGTCTCCTTCTTGTCGAAAGTGTTGTAAGGTTCAGTTTTTTGAGTCTTTCTGAAAAGCTTAGCTCACCAAATCCATTTATTTTTCGTGTAGCTCTTCTCTGTACTCTCTCAAGTGTATCAATATCTTACTTCAGGTATGGATTTCAAACTAAGACTGCATATTCGAGATGGGGTCGAACGAGACTTGTGAACAATTTTTTAATAATATTTGAATCATGGTTACTGAACCCCATTTAGTACTTGCCCAAGAATTCTGTTTGCTCTTGCCGATGAAGCACATATTTGCTTACACCATTTCATGTTGTTATTTACTATGACTCCTAGATCTTTCTGTTCAGAAGCCTTCGTCAATTTGTGGACTTCATTTTCCTTTGATATATAATAATCCGTTCTTGGGTTATTCCTACCAATATGCATTACTTCACATTTTTCAGTTTTGAGATTCACCGACTATCCACTACACCATTTGACAAGACTATATATATATTTTATATCATCTAGCAAGTGCTCTATCTTTATCTTTTCATTTATTTTATTAAATATACAATATACAATTTAATTTTCTGAATATTTAATGTAATTGTTAATTGTTTGTTAATAATATTTATAAAAATTAAATAAAAAAGATAAAACCGAAACCAGTACAACATCAAGTTATAACATTGGCTTCAGAACTATGTAATCTTATTATTCAACTGCTCATAGTGAGCGATCATATTGATGGTTACGGGTTTCATAAATGGTTTAAGTTCGTATAAATAATCTTAAAACAGATACAACTCTAAGTAAAGAAAATCTAGTTTGAGAAAAATAATTAATAAAAAGTTTGTTTAAAAATTTGAGTTATTAAATAAATAATAAAAAAAACAAGAGTAAATAAAAAATTAAAACTTATTCTAATAATCTTTATTTAAACTTAAATAAAATAAAATATTTAGATAAATATTTAAAACTTTTGTGAACTTAAATACGATTAAAACTAAAAAATTTATCTTGAATACCATTAACATTATAAAATTAAAAGTAAATTATTTTATTCACGTTTAGTTATATTATTTAAAAAGTAAAAAAAATAATTTTAGTAAAATGAGTGAAGACTTTGTTGATGTTCCACTAGAAGAATTGAAGCTGAGCAATTGGCTAGTGGAACAATGCAAGCAAATTGGCTACAAGTCACCAACGCCAATTCAGCACAATTGTATACCTCGAATCTTAAATGACCAAGATGTAATTGGATGCGCAAAAACTGGTTCTGGCAAAACAGCTGCATTTGCATTACCGATAATACAAAAGTTATCTGAGGATCCTTATGGAATATTTGCTTTAATTCTTACACCAACAAGAGAACTTGCTTATCAAATAGCCGATCAATTCAGAATTCTAGGCAAACCGATAAATATTAAAGATTGTGTTATTACTGGCGGAATCGAGATGACCGAACAAGCAATACAACTAGCAGAAAAGCCTCATATTGTTATCTCTACACCAGGAAGACTAGCTGATCATATCGAAAGTGGAACCAATTTTTCTTTGAATAAAATTCAGATGCTGGTGGGTTATATTAAATGTGTATATAATAGATAAATCAATTGATTCTTGCAAGGTTTTAGATGAAGCTGATAGACTGCTGGAAGATAATTTTGGTGATCAACTGCAGACAATATTTAATGTTTTGCCAAAAAAAAGGCAAACACTTTTATTCAGTGCAACAATAACAGATACAATCAAAAAGCTTCAAGAATTATCAACCAAAAAACCATTTATATTCGATGCTCAGTCTGAGTGAGTTTTTTTTTTTAAATATGAATATCAAAATAGATAAACAATTTAATAGTAAGGCAACCGTCGATCAATTGGAACAATTTTATCTTTTGTCTCCAATAAAAGTAAAAGATGCATATTTGTTTCATTTATTGAAAGAATTTGTAACATCTAATCCAAAAAGTTCCGTGATTGTTTTTACGAATACATGTCGTAATTGCCAGATATTAGCTTTGATGGCTAGAAAATTTGGAATGCCATGTGTAGAAATTCACTCTTTGATGAAGCAAAGACTGAGAATTGCATCTTTGTCCCAGTTCAAATCAAGCCAAGCTAAAATTTTGTTCGCTACCGATGTGGCAAGTAGAGGTCTGGATATACCAACTGTAGATTTGGTTATAAACGAAAATGTGCCATTTGTGCCCAAAGAGTATATACATAGGGTTGGTAGAACCGCCAGGGCTGGTCGCGGAGGAAAGGCCATCACAATAGTGACCCAATATGATATTCCATTGATGCACAAAATTGAAAATAAAATAAGTAACCCCATAAAAAGTTATAAGAAAAATGGCTATTACTTAATTGATTATTTTTATTAAACAGATCTGAGCTTAAAAGAATATAAATTGAATGAAAAAGAGATTTTGAAGATTTTAACTGAAGTAGCAGTTACCAGAAGTGAAGCTGAAATAGTATGTTTTTAAATAAAGTTTAAAAATTAAGCTAATTTTATCTTCTAGAAATTGGATGAAGAAGATTTTGGAGAAAAAGAGAAAATAAATAAAAGAAAAATGCTTTTAATTGAAGGAATTGTAAAACTATCTTAAATTTTTAATACGCAAAATATATTCAGATAATTTAAATTTAAGGATGTTGACAATTTAAAAAATGAAAAGAAAAAGTCGAAAATTAAAGAAAAAAAATCCAATAATGAAAAAATTATTTAATTTTTATCTTTAATAAAAAGTTAAAATGTTAGCTTATTATTCTCTAAAAAGAAAAAGGTTTTAACTCTTACAAAATTATTTTCCGAATAAACAAGTACATTTAATTTACATAGACCAAGGATATTATTAATTTTTACATACAAGTTTAAAAGTAAAACTGTTTTTAATTTTTAATCTATGTAATATAAAAAAATTTAATATTAATTATTATATTTGAAAATTTAATAAAATAAATAATTAAAAAGTTACCAAAAAAAATAAGACTAGTTTACTTCGAATCAGAACTTAATTTAGCAAATTAAAGTAACAGTAATAACT
This sequence comes from Brachionus rotundiformis, assembly GCA_016802295.1. Lineage (NCBI taxonomy): Eukaryota > Metazoa > Rotifera > Eurotatoria > Ploima > Brachionidae > Brachionus > Brachionus rotundiformis. The sequence continues at coordinate 3,924,923 of JAESIW010000138.1, forward strand.
ATTATGATTTATTTAATAATTCAGAAATTTTTTCCAAAAAATTTACCAAAAGCGTCGGAAGTTCTAAATTGTTATTTAAAGCAGCAGAATTTTCCACCTTGGACATCTTATTTCGTGAAACAAAAGAATGTAATAAATGATCAATATAAAGAAACCTATTTTATTAACAGAATAGAAGGACATGAATATTTGATATTAAGAACAGGTTGCTTTCCTTTTATCAAGTATCATTGCACTAGATTGAATGAAAAGGACAAAAAATATTTAGATGAAAAATTTGTTCATTTTCAGAATTCATTTTTTCGTGTTATAAAGATCATTAATTTAGGTAATTTGAATATGATTTGATTTAATCAATCTTTAATTTCTTTAGGAATACCAACTCTTGCCTATGGGACGATTGGTCAATGTTTGATTACCCACACTGACAAAGTACAAACATCCAAAGGAATAGTAAAAATATACTTTTTAATTAAGGAAAATAAAAATTCACTATTTTAAAATTACTTATATTCGTTTTTGATTATTTATAACCTTCATTAATAAAGAATTCAATTATAAAATCTTCACGATTATCATAGGAATTGCATATCGTGAGAATTTATTCTCTGAATTCGCCATAGAAACATGAACAATTGGACTTGGTCAAGTTTCAAGCGTCAACCGGCCTAGGAATATGTCAAAAGCATTCATTTTTTATATTTTATTTTACTTAACACTACAATAATAAAAATTTATTGATAAATAATTTAATTAATTGAAATTATCTTTTTTCTATTAACAAACTTTTTTTATTAAATTGATATTTGTTTAAATTAATTGAAAAAAAATAAAGTGAGAACTTAATTTTCAAAAATAATAATTCAATGACTTTTTTAATTTGAATTCCTAGGGCTAAATATTGGAACAGTTTTTTTTGGAGAAAATAAGCGATTTGAATAAGGAAATGCAATAAATGGATTAAACTGCTTTTTTAATATTAATATCAAAGATAAGTATAAAAATATTTTATTAAAAACGACTTGTCTTCTTTTGTAGATTTTGTCGTTTGCGAGTTTAATGTTTTTCAAGATAAATAAACATGAAAAACATGAATGTACCTTCTCGCTATGTTTTACTTTGAGTCATTTAACCACTTTTCCATGTTGAAAATATTGAAATTTTGGAAGTTTATTAACGTTACTAATTGGATCTTGAACAATTAAACAAAATTTATTGCCAACCGGGTTACCAAATAGTCTTGATATTATTAGTTTTTTTCCCAAAACGTAACCACTTATGTAAATCTTTATTACAATTGTAGTTAAAGAAAAATTTTTTGTTTTAAATTATTTTTTCGACTGAACCTACAGCTTAACTGATACAAAATAGATAAAATTGTATAAACAGTTGTAAATTTTGTTATTAAGGTTTCGATGCTAGTTCAGATATCATGGAAATTCGATTTTTTAATAGCATTTTTTTAATTGACATTAATCTAAAAATTAGATTAATATTTATCTATTACACTAAATATTCCTCTAAATGTCTTTTATTTAATTAGTTGAATCATAAAATTATTTAAGTGTGGTATTCTCAAGAGAATATAAATTTTCCAAATCTATCTAAAGGCAGCATATTAAAATATGGTGATATTTTCCTATCTTATATTATTAGGATAACGTGGGCTATAAGTATCCTAATTTTTAAGAAAATAGGAATATATATTTCTATTGTATTAAATAAAAAAACTTTTATATTAAAATTATTTATTTGAAATTAATGGATAATTTAAATCAAAAAGACTATACTTCAGTGTCAAATTGTGATTGAGGTTGATCTTCTACAAGCTCCAGAGTTGCTAAATAATCATCAAGGAGATCAATATAAATTTGTCTTTCATGGATGTAAAAGTCGAAGCTTTTAATCAATTTTTCCAAAGAGGTAAAAGTTTCATCCTCTTTGAAAACACTTTTCTTTTTTGAAAAAGATTGGAGTGATTTTTTCGACCGCATCAAATAAATAATTTTTAGATTTTCACTAAATTGATCCATATCTTGGTAAATTTTGCGAATCTCCTCTTTAACTTTTTTTTTGGATTCCATTACATTTTCCACGCCGTTTACACATTGACAAATAACATAATCATCGCATGTTTTTTGCTTTTTAGACTCATCTGAAAGTTTGGTTACCAAAATAGCTTTAATCAAGTCCTCAAATGTAGTTTTATCTTCTAATCCGGTCATTAATTTGACTGAATTTTTATAAACTATTTTAACATGAGATAATTTAGGTTCCATTTGACTGAATTCTTGATTGGGAATTTTTTAATTAATTTATAGATAAGAATTTTCATACAGCATCGATTAATGTCAATAAAATTTAAATTTAACAACTACATGTATTATCGCTTCATCAGATTACTGAGAAAAGTTTAATCTGTTACTAATTAGTAACCATTGATTATTAACACTTTTTAAAAGCTGGTCTTTCGATTTTACAAAAGATAATTTTTTATGAGATGGTCTATTTTAATTGAACATTAGCGCTCTAAGTTTATAACTGTGAAGAGCATTTGAGATTAGATTTTGTTATTGAAAAACAACGCCATTGAATTCTATCAATTTTTAGATAAAAAATTTTATCGGTAAATTTAATACATTAAAGAATGTTAACATTTAAAAATAAATTTTTTCTTAGATAAATGCCAAAATTATTATTCTTGACTTTTAAACTTTTTTGATGAACTAGTCTGATTATAGCAGTACATGATCATGGTGTCGTAAATCAAAAATGTGTTTTATTTTTTTAATTTGTTTTAAGAAAATAATTCAATACATCATTTTTAAAAATAATCTTGTTTTTATATTTATTTGAATATATTTTTTTAAAATAGTTTGAAGAAATAAATTAATTTTCAAAATATTCTTTTTAAATATTTAAAAAAAGAGCTATGATATTTCTTGATCTATTTTTATTTAACATTATTTCTAGATTAAGTATCACATTTATCTTTAAAAATTATATTTAATTTTTTGAAAAAAGAAATCTATTAGGCGAACTTTTATCTTGAGTGCCTGGAGAACAAATAATCAAAATTGTGATGAAAACAATAACATTAAAAGAAATTTCCAACTCATTAAAAAATCCTAATATTAAATTGATAATATTTGCTTCGAAATTCTTACTATATATTATTTATATTAAATAAAATTCGACCCAACAAGCTTATTAAAACAATATTTTTCTTTACTCAACTTAAAACGAAATTGATAATACAACAGTTTATAAAAATAATTGTGCTAAATTTACCAGGAAACATGATCTTTAAAATCAAACCAAAGAATAAGAATTAAAAGTGAAGCGTTAAGTTATAATTAAGATATTTTTTAACCTTTAAAGAACTAATTAAAATAAAAAAAAGATATCTAGCTAAATGTTCAAATTTCAAATTAATATCAAAAGTTATTTTATTCGAAATTCAAATGAAAAATGAATTCACCTGGCACAGAAATAAATCATTCATTACTAAGAAAAAGCGAAAAACCAAAGACAAATAAAAAAAAGTATTTTTTAATACTAATATCTATTTGTTTGGTTATTTTAGCCACAATTGCCATGCTTATTTACTTTGACCAAAGTTCCAATGACCTTGAAATTGAATTTAACTGGGAAGACTGTGGTCAAACATGGCATAAACCAAGCATAGATTTTTCCAAATTTGAGTACACCAATCGACACAAGCGGATCATTGGCGGCGAGGACTCGGTCAAAAATTCGTGGCCATTTCTGGTCTCAATTCGACTGATGGCCAATAAAAGCTACCATGTATGTGGTGGAAATCTAATATCGGAAATGCATGTTCTCACTGCGGCTCATTGCTTATGGCTCTTCTTCAAGCCATTGAATTATAACTTAACTTTGGTTTTGAGCATGGTTGAAGTTCATGTGGGAATTCACGACCACGAAACAGATCCCATGGACTTAACTAACGAAAATATTTACAAAATAGACATATTTAACTGGCACCCTGATTTCAATCAGGAAAATTATTCCCTTTACAATGATTTAGCTATTATTAAACTGAGAAGAAAGGTGAAAATAAATAGACCTGAGGTCAATTTGATTTGTTTACCTTTTGAAGAGCACACAGTGGAACATAACCTAAAATTTGACGATTGGGTTGTGGCAATCGGATGGGGAACATATTCCGAAGATTATGATCATTCAAACTATTTTAAAAATTCTCTGCAGCAAGCAGTCTTCAAGGTCCAAAAGCAAGACAGCTTGTACTGCAACACAGGGATGATTGGCGATAAATGGGACAAAGAAAAGACTGTTTGTGCATACGACGAAACTCAAACGCCAAAGAGTACCTGCTTCGGGGACTCAGGTGGACCAGTGCTTGCCTATAGAAACCATAAATGGTATCTGTTTGGCATAATTTCATTTGGAAACGATGTTTCAAACAATACAATGAGAAAATGTAATGGCTCACAGCCATTCTATTTTATGAATGTCACAGCTTATTCCGATTGGATTATTGAGACTTTAAAAATTTTATGAATTTATAAAAAATGTATATTATTATGTTTAGTTATTTTAAATTTTTTTAAAATAAAATTTTCAAATAAATATCCTATGCTGAGTCCAGACTTGTCTATTGATTGAAAAAAAATTAATTTAAAAGATTTAATCAGGCGAGATAATTGTTAGGTTTCGCTATTTTTGAATAGAATTATGAGCTTTTGTTATGGATATTTCTTAGATTCAGAGTTTATAGCCAAATTATTTAATAATATTAAAATAGGATTATATTTATCGAGCTTAGTCATCATACTCTTGAATTCAAAATTAATTATTTATTTTCAAAAAGGCTTCTTTTAACAAAAATTTTAAATATTTTTTTTTACTTAAAAATTTTAAATTAAAATCAAAATTGTTGTCTAATTAGCAATTTAAAAATATTCACAGAGTCAAATTTTCAGTGTTTACTTTATTTTCAAAAAAAATTATTAAATTTAGATTTTTGTTTACTGTTACCTATGTAAAAACTAAATAACCATAAAACATATTAAAACATTTGAAAATATGCGATAGCGATTATTTACTCGTTTCCTGATACAATGAAATAAAAATTAATTGAAATATTTAATCAAATTAAATATTTGATTACCCCAGACTTTTTTTCAAATCGAGGAAAATTTAGAAATTTGAATTTTCCTATTTATTGTGAAAAGTAAAAACATTTAATTTTTTTTGATAAAATTTGCTTACATAAAAAATATAGACCCCGTAGCGTTTGGGAATTTTAATTATTAAATAAACTTAATTTTAGATTTTTATTATTTTTAAGAGTTAAGTAGCTTAGAAGACTACTCGTTGTTCCATTTAGAGTTTTGAAAAATCAAACTAGTTGATCTAAGTTTTAAAAATTAGTTAAAATAAACATAGTTAAAATTAGTAAATCCTTGGTACGATCGATCTCGAAATTAAAAAAGATTAATTAAGTGCTTTTGAATTTCTATCGATCTGGAAAGAGCTTTCAAAGCCAATTAGGTTAAGCAAACTTAGCAACTAACATAAATAACTCTTCCCTTAAAATCTTGATATTTTTCAATCAGGAAATGTAAATTTAATTAGGCAAAAAAAAAGTTTTCTAGCCAAATTCTCAATTAGGTATTGTCTAAAAAGTGGAATAAAAATTTCGTGATCAGTAATAAGGATACTGATCTATTAAAGGTTTTTTTGGACTAGAAAGAGTCTAAGACCAACTGGGTCAGTATTGAATTTTAGGTTAACTATTTAATGTGAATACTAGAAAAAATTTTTAATTGTTAAAAAAGTTTACATTCTGAGAACACGGTTGTTTAGCAAATAAACAAAAGCTATAATAATAAATAGTAAAAAGACTTAATAGTGTTTTGTTTTGCTTAAAATTATCATCAAAATTTTCAAGAATTAAAAATTGCTTGAAAGGATTTGTCAGGAGCATAGAAATAAATTTACCTTTATTGTTTGGATTTTGTGAATCACTAAGTCATAATTGTTTTTATGTAAAGCAACTCTTGTAGCATTATTTTTTATTTTATAAATAACAAGTAGTTGACTGACTATACTTGAAGATTTTATGTTTAATAGTAAGCTAATTAAGTGCTAATTTACCAAGTATCCAAGTAATGCATTGTGATTTACACAATTTGACCAAGTTGATTTTTAAATTTAGTTCAATTGGGCAAAAATTGAACAAGAGCTCTGAAAATAGTAAATTTCCTTTATTTTTCCAACCATTTTAATTACCGGTACACAAGTTATTTGCTCACCAAGTTTTCTTCATATTAAATTGCTATTTTTTGTTTAATTAGTTAAAAAAAGATTTCATACCATTTATGAAAATGAAATGAGTTAAATGAGTTTTTTTTATTCAATTTTTAGAATAGAATTTATGTGAATAAAATGACCATGGCCATATCAGAGGAAGACAACCAAATAGTTCGTAGTATGATACGAAAAAATATCCTGTCATTGATAGACGAAAAAAAAGAAGAATATGAAAATCGAAAAGTTTTCTTAACCCAGTTCAATGACAAGTAACTTAGAAAATCAAACCAGAATAGATCTAGCCTTTAAATTTGTAGAGAGGAGGACGAAGGGACAACCGAGATACAGACACTAAACACTGGCAAGACCGGGGTACTCAAAGAAGGACTAGAGTTCAAATTGCAGCGCAATATTCTGGCAAAGTACCGATACGACGAAGATAAAGTAAAACAGGAATTGGCATCTAAACGAAAACAGTTTGAGAATCGGATCAATGTGTGCCAAGATAGACACGCTCAATTGCTGGTCAAACAGGAAAAAAACCAACAATTGATCAGACAATATTCACAGTTTATTAACGAAAAAGAAACTATACGAAAAAGAGCCATAGCTAAATACCAAACAGAGCTTAAACTTCGCTTACAAAAGATGCTCGAGTATGATCTTTTGGTCAAGCAATTGGAAGAAGTAAAACAAAATCATCAAGCTTCTACCAAAAAAGTCGAAAAGAACAAGAAATATAAAGAATTTTTGTCCAAAGTAATAGACATGCTTCCAGAAAGTACTTTTAAACTTTGTATTTTACTACTGAAACCATTTTTTTATGTGCTTAGATTATCTGGAAGCTGGCGAATCCAAATATACTAGTCTTATGATGCGGCATCAAACTCTTTACGACACCAATCTTGACTTGTTTGAAAATTTAATAGCCAATTCTGATAAATTAAAAGAGCTAAGAACTGAATATGAGCGATTAATAATTGACCACAATTCCAGCAAGATGACAATAAATAGTAAGCTAAGTGAACTGATGCAAATCAAGGAACAGATTCAATTAAAAAACTCAAGAGCTGAAGAAGCATTGATGAAAGATGGTGATAAAAAACGGGAACGAGTAAGATCTAGTTTAAGCTTATTGTTTAAAATTTGTTTTTTAATTGCTGCTTATAAGTACAATTTTCGACAAAAAATAGAACTAAGATTATATTTTTTTTTCTAAACAAAAACTTTTTTAAAAAAATGAGAAAAATTTATTTTAAAAAAACGATTCATTCATATATTTAAAAAAAATTATTTTAAAATTGTACTTAAAACTATGACATCTATTTTTATTATTAAAATTTTTTGTATTAAATCAAAAGAAAGCTTAAGTCTTGTGATTAAAACTGAGAAATTTCTAAAAACCCAAAAAATATATGAAAATTTAACTAGTTGAATGTTTACAAAGAGTTTACGAAAATTTTTCCTAAATGTGTCAAAAATTTTCAATTAGTATCGGATTAATTTTTATCTTTTATTAATTTAAACTTAAAATTTAAATTAAATGATGTAAATATATAGAAGCCACAAGAACCAAGATATATTTTAAATTTTAGTTATTTATATGAAATTTGACTTTTACTAAGATTGAATACACAAATACAAAATTAAACCAGAATGTAAAAAGCAATTTTAAAATTACGTAATAATATACTCTCTTAAACTGAGATTATATTAAATTAAATAAAATTATGTTTAATTTGTTAAGAAGCAATAAAATTTTTTTAAAAAAGATATCATTTATAAAAGTAATTTACTAATAAATCAAAAATTTAGCTTTTTAATCAAAAGATTTCATAAGAAATCCTTTTTAAATTTTAATTAAATTTTATTTATAAAAAAGTATACTTATTAAATAGATTAGACTGAATTGAGAATAAATAACACAGTTGTTGAACAATAATGAAATAAAGTAGCAGTTTAATGAAAATTAATACAGTTAGAATTGAAAAAGCCCAAAGATTTAGTTTCTTTTTTGAAATTTAAAATATCACTTAAGCAATTTACTTGTTAAGCTTTTTTGTTTGGATCATCTGAGCTCAAATGCTGGTAAAAGTAATTAAATTGGTCTTGGATTTATAAACCTTTTGTTCTTGAATTTTTCCTATCTTGTTCCTACCTGAAGATTAACATTCTTTATTTAAAAAATGTGTCATGTCAATCTAAATTGACTCAAATAAGTTTAAATTTTGACAAGATACCAGTATCCAGATTAAGACAAAGAGTATTTAATAAGAATTAGTAATATGCAAATTCTAAGATTTATTAAACTTGGTAAATTATTATATGAAACTTGGTATTGGTACCGCAAGTTTTTTTGAGATAATTTTGTCTTATTTAGGAATTTATTAAATTCAAATCTTTTTTGGACTGTTTTTAATCAAAGCTTCTGGAAAAAATTTTATCTTAATATCAGAAACTTAGTACGCCCAAATACCAATGTGTTCAATTAACGAAATAATATTTGATATTTAGTTCGTAGTTAAACAATATCAACTATAAAAGAATTTTTATTGCCAATAATTATCGGAGATTGCTTCCTTTTCCTAATTTTTGGGTCAAAAAAGGCTTCATTTCTAATCATTTTAACTTAAAATTATTTATTACATTTAATTTTTTTATTTTTTTTTTAAAAATCATATTTCAACTTATTTGAATAGATAAATAAATTACTATTTAAACATATTAAAATTATCGAATATATTTTTGAATATATCTTTTTAAGGTATTAGACATGTCGAGAATAATGTGGGGTATAGACAACTTAGCTGAAAAATCATATGATAAAAGAAGATACAGCAACAAACCTTTGGAAACAATGAGTGCTCTTGAAAAATTAGATGTCATAAAAGTAAATTAATTGACATTTTTTATAAAAAATGAAAATTTATCGTCTATGAAAGGACTATTTAATAAAAACGAAAGATATCTACAAAACGGTCAAGGAAAAAACAAGTCAAAGTGCCACAATGGAACAAGAAAAATTTGACTAAATTTGTTTCAAATCTTTAGTATTTAATTTTATTGTTTTATATTCAATACTCATTCCGGAAAATTGTAATAAAAATAATTCAAATTCAAATTAACTCATGATTAATTTAATTGTAAAATTTATTGCAAAACAAATATTAACTGAGATAAATTTGTTTTAGATTTTTTTCATAATTGATTTCAATTAAAAATATTTAAATTTTAGAAAACAAGTATTATGATTAATTGTATAAATACCGATTTATTTTAATTTTTATTTGATATTAATTACTAATTTTCAAACACTATTTAAAAGAACTCAAAATTTTTTTTGAAACAAAGCTTTAAATTGTTTTAAAGATATTTTGCTAAGACTTTATTTTAAATGCCTACTTTTTTAAAGGACATGAATTTTTTTAAATTAATTTTTAAAGTTTAAATTTTTCTAGTTATAAAATCATTTCGAAATAAGTACATAATGATTATAAAATTTTTATTCGAATCAAATCATTTTTAATTATAAATCATTTTGTTTAAAACTTTTCAATAATTGTTTTGTTTTTAAGTAATTTTTAAATGTTTAAGGCCATTAAACATCAAAATAAAATATTTTCAATTGCTGTAATTATTTTCAAAATTTAGTTGTTTAATTAAAATAAATCTTTAATTTTTAATTGAATATGGTCGTTATTCGTTAAGTCATTATTTTAAAGATGAAAAAACTTATTATGCAAGAATTTAAATCGCTATATATTTCGATTTTTTAATTTCATTAAAATAAAATAGAACAATTAAAAATAAATTGCTTAGTAAGGAAATATTTATTAATTTTGGATCAACTCATGAGTTTAATGATACATTTTTAGATTTCTTTATTAATAAAAATCGATATTTTCCCAAATAAAAATTTCGTTTGCTTTACTCTTTTGAAAATCTTAAAGTCCATAAAATTATTAATTTTTGTTAATAATTTGTCATAAATTTTTCATTCAACTTCATCAAAAGAAAAAGTTCACGATTAATTAATCGTAGCCTATTTAAACATATTTAGCAAGTACCTTAATTAAGCATATTTTTGGATTTTTATTTTTCAGTATTAGGTTTTGAATATTGTAAAAATTAAAGCCGTATTTAATTTTTGGGAAAATATTCTTCTTAATTCTTTTGAACACCACGCTTACCTTTAGCATCAGCAAGATTTTTGAGAAAAATATAAATATAATTATGATTATAAGTAAGCAAATATTAATTTTTAAAATATTATAAAATCTTGTAGGTTTTAACTTAAATTGAACAAAACCTCAACGAGATGATCCTCTAGGCATTTTTATGCAATCATATTAACTTTGAAAATTATAATATTCTAATGCGAATAATTTTGGTCTCTCTAGACGAATTTAAAATTATCTTTAAAATTTCTAAGAAATTTCTTTATTATTGTATTAAAAAGCGTTAGTTTTAGATATTTATTCTTTAATCTTACGTGACGTATTTGCATGACTAAGAATCCAATACTTAAATTTAAAATGAAATAAAAATTCTAGCTCGATAAAATGTAATCATACTTTTTGCATTCAAAAAATTAAATCACTTAATTTAGTTGAAAAACAATCAGATAAATAGTTTTTATAATTTTACATATAAATTAAGATTTAAAATGGAAAAATTGGCTAAATATTGGTTCTCTGTAATTAAATAGTAAATATTTTTTTCGAAAAAATATCAGCCCACTACTTCAAACTTAAAAACTTAAGAGACCTATTAAAAGATTTTTTAATTTTTTGAATCATTCGATTTTCTAAGACCATTTTTGAGTTATATTTTTCTTGTATATAATTTATTAAATGGGGTTTATGTGCTAATTTGAAATATATGTTGTAATCATAAAAGAGTCACCGTTCGCTCCATATATTTCTGATTTTGCATTGTACACTTTCTAGGCTTTTTTCAATATCTTCAACCTAAATTTTAGTTAAAATAAAATTTAGTAATTAATTCATATAATTTTGAAATTAAGTTTTTAATTTATTGTAATTTTTATTATTTTAATTGTTAGCGCATTAGGAAAGATTTTATTTTAAAAAATTGATCAAATAAAGTTTTAAAAGTTTAGAAATTATGCTCGAGCAGACAAATGGCTTATCAAGAGCAACAAGATGATAAAATTATGAAATTAAGCACATCAACGAATTTAAAAATATTGATATGTACCGAAAGTTTTCATCCATATACCAGTGGAATAGCGCGCAGGTTCAAAGAGATTATAGTGCGTCTAGCCGAGCGCCATCACCAAATTCATGTAATCACTGGATGCAAAGTAATTTAAAAATTAAATTAAAATTTTCAAAACTCAATTAATATTTGCATCAGGGATGTGAATCTTTGACCAATGATCCAAAAATATTCACTCAAATCTCATTTAGCCGATTGTATGCATTAGAGTTCAAAAATTCCTTAGACTGCGCACTACCTTTTCTATTACCTCAGGTAATTTGAAAAAAATAGTTATATTATTTGTTCTATTATTTATCCAATTTATTTAGTATGGAATTTTAAAAGCTATTTTAGAATTCAAGCCAGACGTAATTCATTGTGTCGAACATTCTCCTGCAGCTACATTTTGTGCTTCAATAGCCATTTGTTTGAATATTCCCATTGTTTGGTCAAGCCATACGAATTTGGACTATTACATTCCATTGTACATAAAGCCCTTGATAGCACCCTTTAGTCTTTGGATTTACCAGAAATTGCGGCGAACTTTTCTGAATTTGGCAGACTATAATTTGACAGTGAGTAGCGATTTTGCCAAATTACTAGTTGAAAATGGAATTAAGCAAGAAGTACATGTATGGAGAACAGGTGTCGATTCGAAAATGTTTAATCCGGCTTATAGAAGCCTTGAAATGAGAGTTAAAATGTTCAATGGTCATTATTCACCAAATAAAACTCTTTTGGTCTCTGTAGGGCGTTTGTCACCAGAAAAAAAATTCGAATTTCTGCTAGAAATATTGAAAAAAAATCCTCAGGCTTTTTTATGTATTGTAGGCGGTGGTCCCTACATTGAGCATTTAAGACCACTGTTCCCGGAAAAACAAGCTCATTTCATAGGATTCTTACAAGGCGAAGAGCTCGCTTCGGCTTATGCATCAGCAGACTATTTTGTATATGCTTCAGTTTCGGAAACTTTTGGACAAGTCTATTTAGAGGCCATGAGTAGCGGGATACCAGTCGTGTCGGCTGAGGGCAAACAAATGAAGGAGTTTTTTAAAGATGGAATTCATGGTTATACTTGGAGACCTAATGATGCAGACGATGCTTGCAATGCTTTGCAAAAAGCGATCAATAATAGAGCCACATTGGTAGACAATTGTCGCCAAAATGCCTTAAATCACTCCTGGGATGCGGCCGCTTATCAAATTGAAGATGTATATTATAAAGTAAAAAATAACAAGAAGAAAAATTTTAATCTAAAAGGCCTTTATTGCTTTTTTAAATGGTTTTTGTTGCAGTTAATGATCCTTTTGTTCATGGTTCCATTTATGAATGTCGCAAGACCAGCTAATAAACCAACAAAGAATAAATTGAATACTAAATCAGGTTTTAAATATTTTTTCTCACTTCTTATGATAACTGTTTTTTTGGGCCTTTTTCTAAATTTTTGTTAATTTTTTTTGTATAATGTTTGAAAATTTTTCCTGGTGATATTTTTATATTTAGCTTTTTTAAACTTTTTAAATTTTGATATTTTTAAAATAAACCGTCAACGAAACTAAAAAAAGATAAATAATAAAGATTAAATACAAAAATTAATATATATTTTATCAAGTAGTCTAACAAGCTTATTTCTATTATAATTTTTTATTCAAATGATTCATATTTTTTATTCAGATTATCATCTAGTTTACCTAAGCTAATATTTTTTAATTTTTATCATTATCAGTTTATTTTTTTTTTATAATTTTGGTTTAAGAAAAGTTTAATATTTTAAAAAATTTTAAAAATCATAATCGATTTTTTTATTCTCATTTTTAAAAAGCTTCACACGAATAAATTTTAACAATTTTTATCTTCACATTAACTTATATTTGCCTTTAATTATAAATTCTAAACATTCTTTAAAATTTATCAAAAAAATCTAAAAATGGAAAAAAATAATGCTTCAAAAAGAGATTTTGGATCATTTCATAGTTCAAATGTGGAAGAATTAATCCATGCTTCAGAATCTGTTTACTATTCACCAAATCTTAATGTAGTATTTAAATCAGCCCATTTTGGCGAACTTAAATTTGGTTCTTCAGACCTTAAAAATCAACTTTTCTGCCTTGACGATAGTTTTTGCTTCCTAAATCATGGAGCTTTTGGTCTAACATTTAAACCAGTACTTGATTATGTTCATGAATGGAAATGTTATGCAGAGTCACAGCCTCTGAGATTTTATGATCGTCAAATAATGCCTTTACTTGTAGATTTAATAAGAAAATTTGCAACAATGATTTTTAAATGCTTGCCAAATGAATTAGCTTTGGTCGAGAACTGCACATTTGCATTTAATTCCTTAATTTCAAGCTTAGATTTGAATTCAGGAGACAAAATTTTCATATTTAGTACGACTTATGGAGTTTATAAGAAAATTTTGAAAGACTATTGTTCACAGAAGAAAATCATCCTTATCGAAGAATCAATTAATTTTCCAATAATTAGTCAAGAGGATCTGGATAATAAGACTCTGGGAAAGTTTAAATCAATTTTAAATAGTGATGAAAAGGAGAAAAGAATTAAACTAGTTCTGGTTGATCATGTTCCAAGTAACCAACCATTTTTGATGCCAATTGAAAAGATCTCTGAATATTGTAAATCTAAAAGGTCTGATGTTTTATTTGTGGTCGATGCGGCTCATAGTCTTGGCTCAGTAACCGATTTTACTTTAAACAGATATCCAAATATAGACATAATGTTCACCAATTGTCACAAATGGTTCTGTGGACCAAAAGGGACAGGATTTTTGTATGTTAAGAAGAATAGTTTCAAAATTAGGCCTTCTGTTCAATCACACGGAATAAATTCAGGATTCAATTCAGAGTTTATTTGGTCTGGTTTAAAAGATTATTCAATTTTCCTTGGTTTATATGCTAATCTGGAATTGTGGTTAAATTGCTTTGGTGGATTTGAAGAACCGATCAAATATTGCTATAATTTAATTAGACAGGCTAGTGAATATTTGAAAGACTTGTGGGAGACAAGTTACATGGTTGACCCGAGTTTGTGCTCTACAATGGTCTGTGTACGCCTCCCGGATAAATTTGTGAGAAACATTATTAAAGACGATCGCTTGGAGTCTGGTTATTCTTATGACGATGCGGAAACAATTCAGAATTATTTTTATTTTAAGCACAAAATAGAAGTTCCAATTAAATATATTAATAGATCTTTGTTTGTTAGACTATCTGCTCATATCTATAACAAAATTGGGGACTATGAATTTTTAGGCCATGTTGTTATGGAAAATAATAAATAAATTTTTTTAAAATCAAACTATGTTAATAGTTTTCAAATATACAAAATCATGTAAAGACTGCTTAATTAGCTTTTTTTGGTATTTTTAAAAGCATGACTATTCTATGAGTCAAATAATTTATTTACCAAATAGAAATATTCAAGGAAAATAAAAATAAAGTCTTACAAAACTATTCCATCTCCCATTCAGAGCGACAATCACTCTCAATCAGACTTGTTTATGATTATAAAAGCCGATCTTCAAAATCACTTTGGGTTTTATTGAAAAATAATACAATATGATAAAATAATCAAAATATTCAAAATTCCAGTAATGGTTAATGAAATTGAGATTTTTCAACCAGCAAAAAACAAAGAGGAAGATCAAAAAAGAATTGAATTTTATCAGTATTGGATACGGCCAGACGAATCCGGTCAATTTGGCCGACGGTTTTTAGCGGTCACTTGGTCGATCAACAAGACGGTTCAATTTTAATAAAATATTTTAATGAAATAGTTTTTATTTCTTAAATTTTATTTATGACCGCCCATATTTTTTTTGACCGTATTTTTATACGGTCATAGATTGGACCATCAAGCCTGCTTACAGGTTGGCCGGCTAAGCGGACACTGTCACAGTTTTAAAAATTTTTGGCCGGATTTGGCTCCGCTTGCACGCATTCCAACACTATTTTTTATCCTCATTTATGATTCACATTTCTGTTTTTTTGTCTTCTAAATAATTTTTCTGTACGATAAAATTAGATAATTAGCTGAAAAAAAAATTTAGAAGATAAAAAGAAACACTTCTCAAATACATTTAATTGAATTATTGGGATTAGGACTTAGATGGTTTTCCTCTAATAATCCAAAGGAACTAAATTTTCTAGAATATTTTCATATTCATTCTTCAATTCGAGAAAAATCTACAAGATTATTCAAAAATTTATCTGCCAAAGTAATTCTGGGATAAAATCATAATATATTATTTTAGTTAAGCAGAAGAAACAGATCAGTACTTTAATTCTAGTTATCATAGGCAATATGGTAACGGCTTACAAAGGTGCCATCTTAGAAGATTGTTGTAAGTCCTTCTGAAAATGGTGAACTCAGAATTCAATATAAAGTTTGAATCAATTTATAAATTGGGAAAATAAGACTTGCTGTACAATATTTTACCAGAGCTGGACAGAGAAAAGACTAAGAAAAATAAGCATAGTATGAAAATATAAATCGTAAACAGTCAAGTTCGACCTGAACCCAATCCTACATTACTCATGTTCCATAGTATGGAACATTCAAGCTATGAATGCAAAACAAATCTCCGAAATTTATCTAATCAGAAAATTAGTTAATTGGGCATCCTGAACAAAAATATATTTATATTTCTCTCAGATCTCTTTACGGCTAGTGCTTTATAATAATTAAATAGGGTACCAGAAGATAAAATATGAAAAAGAATTATGAATTTAGTAGCTTAAAAAATGAAATCAAGGGCTATCTGACTCACAAACATTTTTTTTGTAATTTTTAAGTTACAAATAAAAATTTCACCATTGATTTCCATTCATTGATATCAACAATCATAAAAAGCTTTAAAAACTTAAATAAAATAAGGGTTTTTTTGTTATCCAAACAAAATTTAAATAATATCAGTCATAATCCAATATTTTTCCACTTGATTCAATTTTTGTAGTAATTTAGTTAATATGTGAATCTATCCGAGATATAAAGGCTAAGCAATTTATCATCTGACTTGTTGGAATGATTATTTTACGAATAAGTACAAATTTACAAAAAAATTAAAAATTTTATCTAGAATATTTTATTTATAATTAAAAAACGTAATTTTATTTTTATTCTGTACAATTAAGAGATTGTACGATCAATCAAGTTTAAAAAAAGATATGATATAAAAATGTAAAAATTATTTTTTTAGTGCTTTATATTTAAATAAAATCCCATGTCAACTTTGTTTGGTACCACTTTTTTCATCAAATCCACTGCCTTACCTTTCTTTTCTTCCCTAGATGTCTTTTCTTGTTCGCTTTCTCTTTTATCCATTCTTCTAGGCTTTTCGTTCGATTTGTGTTTTTCGCCCTTGCTTTCGCGACCCAAATGAAATCTCCTTAAAAATCTATGTTCACGGTGTTCCTCTTTCTCAGATTCGCTGCTGCTGGAACTCGAGCTTGAACTTGAACTTGAACTACTTGACGAGCTTCGTCGAGATGATCTTCTTCCCTTTGGACTTT
Source organism: Brachionus rotundiformis (assembly GCA_016802295.1). Taxonomy (NCBI): domain Eukaryota; kingdom Metazoa; phylum Rotifera; class Eurotatoria; order Ploima; family Brachionidae; genus Brachionus; species Brachionus rotundiformis. Next base: position 3,941,977 of record JAESIW010000138.1, read on the forward strand.
TCATTGAATTATATTTTTTATTCAAAATTTCAGAATATGCCCGATAAGACTGGCTAAAATTGGAAAAAGATTGGTTATGCATATTTATTAGTCTATGTAGTCGAGCTCGATTTGATTCATTGCGCTCGGTGGCTAGTTTTTCATTCAAATCTTCAAGAATATTTGATTCTCTCTCAATAAATTTCATCAGCTTATTAAGATGATCCTGATCTTTGGACAAACCATTGGAATTTTCAGCAGAACGACTTCGCCCGAATCTCGGACCTTCTTCAGAGCCCATATGCTTCAATCTTTGTACTATTTTGCTCATTATTTTAAACTTCAATATAATTCTACCAAAATTTATTGTTGTTTTATACAATAATGTAAATTTTTTACATATCTTAGGAAATTTATTTTTAACAACAGTATTCAAATAATTTTATATATTTTTTGTTTAAAATGGAATTTTTTTTCGTGTTTTTCAAAATTGGGTCAGATTTTAAGTTTAGACCTCTAATTTTACTTTAGGAAGCATCAATTATATTTAAGACTGGCAGATTAAAGGATTATTTAATTTTTTTAGTTACAAAATTCTTTAAATGTTTTAAGAAAAAAATAAAAATAATTTTTTTCAAAATTTTTAAAAGATCAATTAGAAAATTTAACTATGTACCAAAGAAAAAATTTAGTTTTACTTAACACCAGAGGCACCAAGCATTTTTTCATGCTTTTTTTATTCGAATTAAAGTGACTTAACCCAGGGTTAGATTTATATAGAATAATATTTTTGACGCTTCTGGTGTTAACCATCAACTGGTCAACGAATTAAATAATTTTCTTGCCATGGTAATTAAATAGTAAACGCTTGATTAAATGGCCTTTATTCAATTATTGGTTCATTGATCATTAGAAGTTTAAATAGTCATCTTTATTAATAATAAGTTTAAAATATATCTTATAAAATATATAAAAGACTTATCATTTCAGAAGTAATTTATTATTTTTCTTTTATTATTTAAATTATTTATTGTTATCTTTAACCTTAACGCAAAATTTTTGAATTAATTCAACATAAACAATAGAACAAATAAAAGCTGATAACAAATTAAATTGCACTTTTATTTAAATGATTAATGCAAATCTTTTTTAATTAAATAGAGTCATCTACTCCAAAAGGAAATTTGGAAACCTAATTTGGCATCTATGATTCACACTAAACCAATTGACGTCTATGAAATAAATTACTTCAATTTAAATCAAAAGATAATAAGCCATTTTGTTATCTAGACTCGGTTCGACTAGATGTTTGTTCTTATCTGCTTGATACTCAATCCAAATTCCATAAAATGCGTCTTCAGCACATTTAATCCACGTAGGCTATACCTTTAAGAAAACATATAGAAAAAAAATTACTTAATTCCAGTGTCTATAAATACTGCTGCCATATTGCGTAATTGATCAAATAAAAAAAGTATCAAGATTAAGGATCGTTAAAATCATAAAGAAAATATGGTAAAATATTTGAATGACTTGGTGAAACATTGGCTCAATAATAAATCTTATGCAAAAATGAATGCGTTAATTGATTAAAATAAATAATTTGAACTGGAGGTATAAAATAATTAAGTGAATATGTGATTATAGACAAATTTATAGTTGATTTATGTTGTAATAATTACAAGAACAACCCAGTATTGGGTGCATTGCGTAAGCCTTATTCTCGATTTTAGCATTTTTTAGTTTATCTTTTTTCTCAATTCTTAAAAAATGATTATTATAATAGCTTATTCAATTTTCTGATCTTTCTATTCTTAGATAAAGATTAAAGAACCAAAATAAAAGTATCCAATTACAAAAGTATGAATTTGGCTAAGCTTGCATTTGCCAAACTATTTGACTATTTGCAGTTGTTTTTAAAATTAAATACAAATAAACATTCATAAAAAAGTATCATTCACATTTTGATAGCGATCAAATCTTAATATTTATTTATTCTAAAAAATCGAGAAAATTCCATGTAAAGAATAGGTTAAGTTATTATTCTAATACTTCGACTTATAATTTGGAATTTTTCTTACTTCCTATGATAATTTATTTTATTTTTTTTAACAATATGCCACAAAAAATATTTTTTTTTACTTTAAAGGATAATTTTTCAATTAATTTACAGGAAAGATCACTAAATAACACCGAATTAATACTTAATGGTAACAATAATAATGTTCAATTTTTAATTTAAGAATATTTTTTGATTATTTTTTAAAGGAATTAATAACAAATTTAAGATATACAACCATGTATTGTAAATAGTTAATCAACAAATCTCCAAATTATATTGAAAACATTTAACTATATCAATCATTGATAATTTTTTTTTATAAACCTAGTTTTAACTTTAATTAAAGTCAGTAAATAAAAAAAATTTGTTTTTACTAATGAGGAAAATTTAACTCCAACTGATCGACTAAGATTTAGATTGGAAAATATTGTTCTATTTAGTCTGACTATATGTTGTTTATTAATAGAGACTGACGTGCCTTTCTTTTCATGAGGAATTTTAGATCTATTGGAACTTTTTTTTCATATGGAACTTAAGAAGTAGATAATTTATGATAAACAAAAATATCTTTAAGAAAATTTTAAATATCTGAAAAATTTGCTTGCTAACCTATTATATTTTAAATTATGGACTTAATTATTCTTTTGCTTTCTTAGAGGTTAAGGCTCTGAGGTGTAGTTACTAATTTGCGATAAGCTGCTTATCTTTATTTATTTATAAAATTTTATTTTGTTTGTTTAGACAACTACCATTGATTATCTATTATTGACTCAGTTTAAGCAAATACAAAAATGGCACAGACACAAGCGATACAACTAGCCGAACAAATTAATGACGAATTTTTAACATGCAAGATATGCTTTGAACATTACAAAGATCCGAAGTGTCTTTCTTGTGTAAGTGTTTGTTATTTCTTATATAACTATATGAGAATATTATATTTCATTTGATTGAAATTAATTTTAAAGCTTTTTACCAAATATTTGGTTTTAAAAAAACATTCTTATTGCTTGATTTTCCGATTGTATAGAATTTTAAACAGTTTTAAATAAGTTGGTGATAAATTATTTTAATATTTTATTTCATTTTAAAGCCGAATTATTAATTAATATATAATGCTTGAATTTAAAACTTTTTTATTGAATTGTTTAAAATGAGATGTGATCTTTTATAAAACTAGATACTATAACCAAACCAAATGTTATGTTTTAATAAGAATAATAATACTAATAATAAATTTTCTAATTAACTACTATTTAATAACAAAAAAATACATTTTTTTTATCATTTCAAAACTTACTTTATAAATAGTAAAATATATCTTTGGAAAATATAAAATATAATCATTAATATAAAATATTCTTCTTTATGTGTGACGTAAATCAATTTGATTTTTAATTGTTGGTTCGTTTATGATCCAAAATAGTTTTACCAGTGACCACTTGCTTTGAAAGAAAAACATATTTGTTTATTAGAATAAGAATTTTAAATCTCCTAAGTTTGTTGATTTTTTTAAAGATATTTAATTACTTTGACATTTTTATTTTTAAATAATTTAATAAACAGATATTTAAATTCTTTTTTGTTATTGGAAAAATAAAATCTTTAAAAGGAAAGTGGTATGTTACCAAAAGTTAAAATTTTTAACAAGCAAAAAGTGATTGAATTAGGGAAAATCTATTTCTGATTTTATAAAACAAAGATTATAATTAAATTCTAATTATTTTAATTATTAAATTAGCTTCATACATTTTGTGAAGAGTGTATTGAACACCATGTAAGCGCACAACGCTCTTATAAGTACACTGATTATCGGGAATTTTCGTGTCCAATATGCCGTAAAAAGACTGTAATCCCTACGGGAGGAGTTCGTAAACTCAATGATAACTTTCTTATAAGCAGTTTGAATGAACTACTTTTATCCAAAAATCCATCCAAGATTCGCGAATGCGAAATTTGCAAAGTAGTTCACCAGAGAGATCGTGACGCCACGTCAAAGTGTGTTGAGTGCCAAAAATTGATGTGTGATTCTTGTGTCCAGCAGCATCAAACAATGAAAATTACTCAAAACCACTCGATATTCGAGCTGGAAAACGAAAAAGATATCATGTGCAAAGACCATCCGAATGAGCAAGTAAGGTTCTATTGTGAACAGTGCCAAGTGTGTGTGTGTATTCCATGCACATTTACAGAGCATTTGGAGCACGACTTAGTAGATTTTAAATCCGGCATTGACCATCACAAAGATACCATTGAGGAAAATCTACGCAAGTGTAGACAAAAAATAAGCGATATTAAAAACCGCTTGGACATACTGAGACAATGTGAAACAAGGATACTCTACACACAGGACGAAATACACAGCTGTGCCTTGAATTTTATTGAAGCTATTAGGCAAAAAGAAAAAGCTCTTGTAGAGGAATTGAAAAATCTCTACGGTGAGGAAACCAATGACTATTTGAACAAGAGGGATGAGCTAGAATCTTATCTAGATCAACTTAAATCCACTTGTAATCTCACAGACATGGTAGTCAAAGGCAAAGATATAGAGCTTTTGCTTTTAAAAAAACAACTATGCGATAAATTTGAAGAATTTGAAGATATCAAATTGGATCCAATTCCTGACAATATTCTTAAAAGAATAAATTTTGTATCAGGATCACTTCATTTAGGTAATTTGGTGGATGGTGAAAACATGGATAAAAGTGAAAGTCAAAAATCAGGAATAGCAAGAGAAATATCGGCCAGGTACTCTTCTTGTGACGAAGATGAAACAAGCCATGACCATGACGATGAGGAAATTTCTCAATCAGAGTTTAGTGTGGACAAAGCCACACAAATTACCTACAGAGATGTTCGTGATTTGATGGCAGATCTAATAAAAGAGACAGAAGCTCAGACAGACATTCGAATGATCCACGATCTGGCAACAACAAATAGGTCCATTTTCGAAAAAAAGGCTGCCCCACCTCCGTCTAATTATTCATTGAAGACAGACACAAAAGAGACACAAACAGATTCACAGACACATCCATCCTTGAGCAGTCAATCTTCGATAGATGAAGATTCAAATCCGAATACGCCTGTTGACAGAAACAAACTTGGTCGTAGAGTACGTCGACATGTCAAGCCTGGTTGTTCGATTGCTGTTTTGCCAAGTAGTGAAATAATCATCATTGATCCTGAGGCAAATAGCTTGTCGATATTGGACAGGCGCGGAAAATTCCGCTATGGTATGTCCAATTCAAATAAGCCTTGTACGGAACAAGGAAACCAACCTAATGCACAGCAATTTGGCCAAGCTGCATTTGGAAGTTTATCTAAACTAGAACGGGGAATTAGGCTAATGACTCCACAAGGAACTTTAGTTATTAAATTAGAAAATCCAGAAACTCCAGAATCAAAACAAAATGAGAACTAAATTTTTTATTATGAGTTTTGTGTTTTATTTTTACTAAAAAAAGGCTTAAAATCTGTAAAATCCAGTGAAAAATTTTTAAATTAATAAAACTGAATTTATTAATATCTAGTTTGATTGAATTTTTTTAAATAATTATATTTTTACTAAATTGTAAACAAATAAGATAATAAATTAAATGCTCATTGAAAAAACCTTCAGTGGTCAATTAAAAGTCTCAATTTTTGAATGACCATGTTGGTGGTCAGTCATTATTAATTCACGATTCATTTTTTCTATATTATTGTAATTAATTTAATTCATTGGTTTAGTCAAAAAAATTTTTAAATATAAACTAATAAAACAAAATTCAAATATTATGATAAGATGCATTGAGTGTTTAGTATTTAAATAAATAATGTCAACAATCAAAAAAAAAATTTATTAATGATCAATTTTAATAAATCAAAAACAAAAAAAAGCAAAATTGAAAGCCAAATTTTAAAATCAAGATTAATGAGATAATTCAGAATTTGATTTAATTTTAAAAAATTTTTACTTAACCAATTTGATTTCTTATTCAAATGTTGACTTTGTCTAAAACAAAGACAAAAATCCTTATTATCTAAAGTAAACCTATTTATCAACCTTACATGCCTAAGGCTGGTTCTATGTCAATATCAATACGAATTAAATTGCAAGATTAAGTTGCATTATTTGGCTAAGGATTTTGAGATTCTGATCTTTATAAAATATTTATTTAACACCTGCTATAAAGTCATTGGAATTTTTTTGGTAAAACATCAATATTCAAAACATTTGAAAATATGATAAAACTTATTATTGCTTCAATTGCTTTGATTCAATTGTCAAGTGCAATTGTATCAGAATGGAATCAATGTGGTGGAAGTGGATTCAGCGGAGACACGACATGTGCTTCTGGTCTTACTTGCTCCTTCTATAATGATGCATTTTGGCGTTGTGAAAGACTTAACTATGGTTTTTCTGTGTACGGTCGTCAAATTAAGGATTGCGATGGCAAAGAATTTTTGATCAGAGGAGTCAATAGCGCAAATGCTGATTGGGACAATTATGGTAGATATTATGCAAGAAAAAGTTTCAAAGCTATCTCAACTTTGGGCGCCAATACAGTGCGAATTCAATGGAGAATTTCTTTATCTGGTGGTCTCACAATAAATGACCTAGAAAATGCCATCAAAGAAGCAATAAGAAATAAATTGGTTGCTATTGTTCAATTACACGATGCCACTGGTAGCTCTGACTCATCTCAAGTAAGCAGATTGGCTCAGTGGTTTGCCGATCATCTCTATGTGTTCCAACGATATCATAGATTTTTAATGATTAACATTGCTAATGAATGGGTAATATTTTGTTTAAATTTAATTGAGAGAAAAATTTAATTTATCAAAAAAGAGTCCATTTGGAACTTCTGCCCAAGTATGGCATGATGCATACAAGAACGCAATTAGCATAATTAGAAACAAAGGATGGAAAGGCGTCTTGGTAATTGATGCTCCAGCTTATGCCCAAGATCCAGAGGCTATTATAAGTCATGGACAATCATTGGTAAATCATGACAAAAATAACCACCAAAATGGCAATATTGTATTTTCTATTCACGCTTATGCTGATTGGAAAATCAATGGTCGTTATAATATGGACACTTATATCAATAAATTGTACAATACTGGCTTGGCTTGGATATTTGGTGAGTTTGCTGACAAGCATCCAGAGCATCCATCGTGCACATGGGTTAATATAGATTATACCAAATTGATGACAATGTCAAGAGACAAGAGAATCGGCTACTTGGGTTGGTCATGGGCTGGTAATGGTAATGATTGTGGACAAAGTTTAACTCCGTTGAATTTGGTTAGTGGAAGTCAAGATCAAGAATATACATGGTTGAAATCAAGCACCAACGATTTGACTGAATGGGGAAAAAGACTCTTTACAACTTCCGGAGTTGGTATTCAAGCCACAAGTATGAAAGGTGCCTTCATGCCTTAATATTCTTAATTGAATAAAAATTAAGCTTCGTTTTATTCTTTTAGATCTATTTAAATAAATAATTAGATAAAGCAAAAAAATTTATTAAATGTTCATTTTTGTTTTAATTTTTAATAGAATTGTTTCTAATTTGATTTTTACAATGAAACTTTTAAAATATAATTTGATTTAATTTTAGTGAAATGTATGAAAATTATTAATAAAGTTATATCATTCAATTTAACATTCTCTTAGGACAAATATTAAAACAAATCATTTAAATTAATGAACGCTTTAATTATCTAGAAAATTTTTTATTTAAGAAAAATTGTGAGAACAATGTCTCGTCGTTTGGTATTTGGGTTCAGAAGATTTAAACCAATTGATATAGCAGTTTTCATAGGTATTAATGTTCTAGTTAGTTTGTATATTTGGAAGCCTTATTTTGATGAAATGGCCACAAAGAAGCTTGACAAACCACAACAAGCGCCCAAAGACTCTTAGCCTTATTTAAAATCCAAATGATCTGTAATAAAATTAATTACTTAATCAAAACTTTTTTATTATTTTTAAAATTCGCTATTAAAAGTCGAATTTTTTATTTATCATTAAACACTTATTAACCAATTAAGTTTTAAATGTTACCTATCAGACCGAGTAATGTCCATAGATTGGCTCAATTAAGCCAAAAAAATTCTTTGAAAAGAACAAATCGATTTTATTCTTCTGAGAAAATACCAGAAAAAAAATTCATTCGTATTGGTGACCAAGTGAAAGAGCTAAAAAGTCCAACTCATCCAGAAAAAGTACCAATTGGCTTTGCTGGCTTGAATAATTCGTTTAACTCTCAAACACATTTGCACAACTTGAGATGGCTAATGCAAAAAGACTCCCTTAAACAAGACTGTTATCTAATTGGTTCACCACCAGGTGCATTTCGACGCCAATTGGCTTTCTCTTATGCAGAGATAACCAAATGTGAGGTCGAGTATTTGTGCTTGACTAGGGACACAACAGAATCAGATATCAAGCAGCGACGAGAGGTAAAAAACTCTTCGGTACTTTATGAAAACCAATGTGCGGTTAGCGCTGCATTAAATGGTCGTATTCTCATTATAGAAGGCATTGAAAAAGCTGAGAGAAATTTGCTCCCGATTCTAAACAATTTACTTGAAAACAGAGAAATAAATTTGGATGATGGTCAATTTATGGTGTCTCCTGAAAGATATGACAAGCTAAAATCAATGAATACAGATATGAGTAATTTACTTCGTGTCCATGAAGACTTCCGTGTGATTGCCATAGGTCTGCCTGTTCCAAAATACAAAGGAAATTTACTCGATCCTCCTTTAAGATCCAGATTTCAAGCTCGTCTAGTTCCTTATCCAAATTATGAGGAATTTTTATCCTATTTAAGATCACAATATAAAAATATTGATTCAGAGTTTATTAAAAAAATTTTTGACTTTTCATATTCATTGTACTCTTCGGAAATGAATAACATTGGCTTAGTGGATTTTCCCATTGAAAATTTGGACAAAATAACTAAAATTGTGAACAATCTAAACAAAAATATTTCACCAATAAGGGAAATAAGTTTAATCGAGAAAATTTATCCATTTCAATTGCTCTATCAAAATGATGATAGTAAACAAAAAGTGGTATCGAACATGCTTGCCAAATTTGGAATAGAGGCTGGTAAAGATCAGTTAAATGAAAATGAGTTGATTTCTGTAATAGATAAGACAGAAACAAAGACAATTTCTTTTAAAAATGGTTCAGAATTATTATCCCTTGATGTAATTAAAGGAAATAATCAGGCGAATGAAAGTGGAAATTTTATAATGAATAAGTACCATTCGAGTTTGTTGGTAGATATGTTTTTGAATCACTCAGGTGGTCATGATTTTGTTTTAATTGGTCCAACTGGTTGCGGAAAGACCGAATTAATTAACAAATTTGCCAACTTATTGAACTATTCTACACAGTCTATGTATCTATTTAAAGATATGAGTGCAAGAGATTTGATTCAGCAAAGAATTACAGATACGAATGGTGACACTAAATGGTTAAATTCCCCTGTGATTGAAGCAGCTTTGAACGGTGATATCATGGTGCTAGGTGAGTTTTTTAACACTTTCTTGCTTTATTTTTTAATAATATTTTATATATTAAAATAATTCGTCCCTCCATATACAAACTTTAATACTATTAAGTTATTTAGCTAATTTTTTTAGACAACATTTTGATTGAAATTTTGTTAATTAATTTTTAAATTTTGATGTACGTAATAGGCTGTTTTGATCGTATTTCAAATATTATAAAAAATAAGGGTCTTCCTAATCTCCACTAATGAATTGCTTTTTAACACAATTTAAAACTTCCTACCACAATTAAAAAACTCTTTAGCTCAAAAAATGAATTTAAGACGCATGGTTGGCTTCTTACTTCAAGTGGCTTCTTCAAATTTGATCCCACATGAGCATCAACCTTTTATTTTTAAGAAGCTTTCTACTTCTCTAATTGTTCCAAAAGCATTTTATGAAAACCTTTCATATATGTCCATAAGTTCATATAATGTATTACAAACCAAGTATGTTTAGAATGAAAGTTATGATCTAAATAGCAAAAAAATTGATTTTGATTGCAAATACTCTATTAAATAGGGTCACTGTTATCATCAGGTAGCTCTTAGAGTTAAAAAGTTATTGAATGACAATTTGAAAATAAGCTATTATGGTTTATTGATTTTAAATCAATATTTTTTGATATAAAATTAAAACATTTCTCAAAAACACAAAAATTTTCTATTGAAAAACGTGTTTGTGCTGTATGTGGGGATTTAACAATCCCAAAATATAATCTTCTATAATATAAAATTAATTAAGATGAATTAAAACTTATTAAAACCTAAATTGTATCACAGAGATATTGAAAAGTAGCTTCTTTTTTCAATGGATAAGAAACGTATTTATCCATTTTTTGTATCAGTGTCTAAAACTACAAGATTATGCAATTTTATAGTAAATTTGAATTTTAATGAATAATTTCATATTTAATTTATGGTTAATTTACCAATTTTTTCACGATTTTACTTGATATTTCTTTTAAATATGCTGAAATTTTTGGTAAAATAATTTTCTAAAAAAAGTCAATATTTAATGAGAAAATTTAATTATTGTATCTTATAAGATGGTATTCATCGACTAAAAGATGACACGTTGATGTCCTTAAGAAGATTAGTCCAGGATCGTGAGCTTGATTTGCTAGATGGACGCAAATTAGTCCGTCACGACAGATACGAGCAATTAATTAACATGGCTAAAAATGATCAAGAAAAGCAAAGAATTAAAAGTACCATATTACGTATTGACCCTGCATTCAGAATAATAGGCACTGCCGAAGCCTCGAGTCTAACAGATAATAAAATTACTATCGAGTGGCTTAATTCTGAAGTTTTAAATCTATTTTTGTATCAAAAAGTTGATCCTTTAAGCTTGGACTATGAGCATGAAATTTTAAGCAAGAAGTTTAGTCTAAATGACAAACACCAGCAACTTTTCGAAATAATTCGTGAGCTCAAGGTGGCAGCCCAAAGTGATACCCATTTAAAACATGTATCTAGTCTATTTACATTACGTAAACTTATTCGTATGTGCAAAAAAATAGAAAAGTATCCAAACATAAACTTAAAAGAGGAGATACTTAACTCTTGTCTGTACAAATTTATGCCAAACTTAAACAAGCAAATACTTGATGACTTTTTATCCAAGTTTATTTTCGAATCGTCAGAAGCACTTGAAAATTTTGAGATTCCAGTGTCCAATAAACCATCTAATGAAAAGCTTGCCAAAATTCCAAATGTTGTTTTTTACGAAAATAAGCTTCACTCTAAAATTTTGAAAAATTTGTACCAAGATTTTAGCTTAGGAGAACATTTACTTCTAATTGGAAATCAAGGAACTGGAAAAAATAAACTAGTAGATAAATTTTTGATGTTGACTCAAACACCAAGGGAGTACCTGCAATTGCATAGAGATACAACTGTCCACTCTTTAACTGTTCAGCCATGCATTAAAAATGGAGTGGTATTTTATGAAGACTCTCCATTGGTAAAAGCAATTAAAACTGGTGAAGTATTGGTAATAGATGAGGCTGACAAAGCACCTTTACATGTGACAAGTGTTTTGAAGAGTTTGATAGAAAGCGGTGAAATGATACTCAGCGATGGTCGCCGTATTGTAAAGAATCTAAATGGAAGAAATAGTGAAAAATACATTCAAATGCACCCAAATTTCCGCATGATAATTCTTGCCAATAGACCAGGTTACCCATTCCTGGGTAATGACTTTTTTTCCATTTTGGGAGACCTTTTGTCTACTCATCCGATTGATAATCCCGATCCTGATTCTGAAATCCAAATGCTCAGAAACTATGCTCCAAGTCTTGGTGATGATGTATTGAAAAAATTAATCTCGGCTTTTGGAACACTAAGACAGATGTCAGATCAAGGCTTGATTTCTTATCCCTACTCAACAAGAGAAATAGTAAATGTAGTAAAGCATATGGAAAAATATCCAGATGACTCTTTGCCTCAAGTGTTGGCAAACGTTTACGATTTTGACCACTTTGAGGAACAGAATAATTTAAAAGAAACCTTTAGAGAGGTGATGAACAAACACGGCATTCCAGTTGGAGCATCAAGTCTTTCCATTAGTCTTTCAGAAATTCAAAAACTCCCTGAAATAGTGCCCAATTTAGACTTGATGGTAAAAAATATAGTACCAAGTTTTGTAGAGGTATCAAAATTTGATCTAAGTGAACCATTTGAAGTTGAAAGTGAAATATTTGAATGTGAGCATGCTGAAAAAAGAGCGGATTATTTTTCAGAGCTAAGATCTATTTGGTCACTAGGTGCAAGACAAAAAATGGTATCCGATTTTATGGTAAACGATAAAAAAGCATATATTGCTGGTGTTAAACCATTAAGTATTATTGAAATTGATTTGGAGAGTAACAAAGCTAAAGAGGTTCTTGTTGGAAATTATTTCAAAGGAGCTTGGCGCAGCTTTTATCCAAATTTTAAAATAATGAATACTGATTCAGATGTAATTCTCTATGAAGAATCATCAAATCAAGCAATTAAATTAAATTTTGATAATTTAACTGGAAGAAAATTGGAATTTACAAAAGGTTTTCTGGGCCAAAAATTTTCAAAATATTTTCAAACTCAAGCGAGTCAAAATAGATTGATTCCGTTTAATAGCCATATTTTTATCCAATATAAGACTGGATCAAGTGATTTAAGCGTACTTAATTTCGACACAATGGATGAAAAGCGAATTATTATTGATTCAAATTTAAGAATTAATAATTTAGCTAAAATCAGTGACCAATGTTTGCTAATTGCTTCATATAACCCAGCTGATATTAGCAATAATATGATAAAGAATGAAAATCTCAATTATTTTATTTTTGATCTTTTAAATGATCAAATTAATCATATTGGTTCGAATTTATTTGAAAATGATGACACTTTTTTAAGTATGATTAACTTCAAAAATGAAAAGGCTCATACTGATTTTAAGGTAAAATTTTATTTTTTTATTTGTGATGATATTAAAAGCCAACAAGGAAAAGATATAGGAGAATTTTTAAAAAGAAAGAGAATCGGATCAAATATTTAAAAAATGTTCAATTTTTCAACAATTTTCTTCCCCTTTTATCATTATAATTACTTATTTTTAGAAAATTAGAGTTTTTCGAATTTTTCAAAGTTAACTAAAAAATCTATAAAATTAATTTTAGTAAAAAAAAATAAAAATTCATTCATTTATTGCATTGATAATTTAGATTCTTTTTGTTCAGTGATGCCAAATTACCCAAATATTACAAAATGTATATTTTATAAGACAGAATTTACAAATAAAGTAATGATTTAAGAGAATTTAATTAGTACAATTTTTAAAGCTTAATAAAATCATGAAGATTATATGACTTATTTAACATTAATTCTGTAATTTAGATTTAATTATTTAAGTATAACAAAGTTTTATTTCATAAATATAATTACACTTTTTATTAATTAAATTTAAAATATATTAGCATAAAAGCCATCTAATCTACAAACACAATTAAAGCTATTTTTAAACTAAATAATGAAACCAATTAAATAAAATTGAGCCTAAATTCTTCAAATAATTTTTAAATTACTTGAATGCAAATACAAAAAAATAATTTTTTTTAAACTTTTTATTTTAGTTACTTTCCAATGAAAGCTTGGCAAATCCATTAATTATTCCGTCTATAAAAGATCACTTCATTCTTTTGTCGGACATTATCGATAATAAACAAAAAAAATGGAACTGTCGCCGAGAAATGTCCTTACGCAACAGCAATTCGAAAATAAACAGTCAAGTTCCATTACTAAAATCAATCATAGATATAGAAAAAAAAACTATTTTAACTCAAGTGAGTAATGAAAGCCGTCCATCATTAAAAGATTATAGAGAAAATACACTTGGCTTAATTGAAATTATAGATTTACATAATAAAACAGTTAAATATCTTCAAGTTCCAAAACCATTTAATTTTTCCAATCTGGATTCTTGGGATCTAAAGTCTGGTCAAAACGAGTCTGAATTTTTATTAGATTGTTCAAAAGATTATGTATACAGTCTTGATTTTTACGGAAATTTGCATCAATGGGAAGCAGACGAAGCTCAAATTTCATTTTCCTTAGATAAATGGAAAAAAATGGTTCAATCCTATTCATCCAAATTGAGCCTTGAGTATTTCCAGGAGAGTCCAAACAAGGAATTAAAAGAATTTAATGGCCCAAAGCATGGTAAAATCGATGAAAAAAATGCACCACATGTAGGAGGAAATACATGGGCTGGAGGTTCTGGTGGATTTGATACCGCCGGACTTGGTGGAGTTGGTGGACCTTATCGCCTGGATTCTGGCAATCAAGTATTTCAAGTAAGTGACGAAATGAAACAAAATGTGCCAGAGCACGTGCGCAAAGCTGCTAGAGAAATGGGCGAAAAAGCTTTCAGAGAGCGTCTCAAAGAGATTAAGATGAGCCCTTATGAGCATGAAATATATACCAAATATTTAAATAATGTAAAGCGTTCAATTCAGCAATTAAGAAATATTCTTGATAGTTTAGAGGCGAAGAAAAAAGAACGCCAGTGGTTAAAGAATCAGACCCAGGGCGATTTGGATGATGCCAAATTGGTTGAGGCTATAACTGGAGAAAAAAATGTTTACAAGAGACGAGGAGAAGATCCTAATGCAGACAATTCATTTCAACACGAAAAGCCCAAAAGACTAAAATTGGTTGTCGATGTTAGTGGCAGTATGTATAGATTTAATGGAGTTGATAACCGTTTAGAACGCGAAATGGAATCGGTTTTGATGGTTATGGAATCTTTTGATGGATATGAAAATAAAATTGTTTATGACATAGTTGGTCACTCAGGTGACGGATTTAATATTGGTTTTGTTGAAGCTGGTAAAGCACCCAAAAATGAAGCCGAACGACTTCAAGTCTTGCATACTTTGGTCGCTCATTCTCAATTTTGCTCTTCTGGTGATCATACATTTGAGGCTACCAAGCAAGCTATTCAAGATTTGGCGAAAGAAGAGGCTGATGATTATTTTGTTGTAGTACTCTCTGATGCTAATTTTGATAGATATGGCCTATCGCCCAGAAATTTCTCACGTATTATGACCGATACAGATCGTAAGGTGAACGTTTTCTGCCTTTTTATTGGAACTCTAGGAAATCAGGCCATCTATCTGAAAAACAATTTACCAGCAAATAAGGCTTTTATTTGCATGAATACAACTGATATACCAAAGATTATGCAGCAAATATTTCAATCGGCTATGCTTGGTTAAAATTTTAGCTAAATAAATGCTAAATTTATAAGAAAACAAATCAAAAATATTTTAATTATATTTTGTTATAGTGAACAAATTTCGGTTAATTTTTGTTTCTAATGAGAATTTTATTTAAATAAAAATCGAAAAATATTTTTTTATTTTATATATTTATAAATTTGATTTTGTTTTAATTATAAGAAATTTTTTAGACTAGGAATTTTTATTTTAAAATTAAAATGAAAAGTTTGAATTTGAAGTTGCAGCTTTAATTTTCTAAGCAGATATTTATAATCATTTTAATAAAAAAATTCTTGAGCATGTGAACGACTCTTAAAATTAACCTTGAAAAAAATTCATTCAATTTTTAAATCAAATAGAATAAATACTATTTATGATATTTATATTAATTTTTCTGTAATGCTTTTATAAAAGACTAATAAGTGTTTAATCATATTAATTTTAAGGTTAAATATCTATCATGATAAATAAAAAAACGAAAAAAAAAATATTTAGTTTAAATGAAGTCTTTCTAATAATTGAATTTTCATTTTAAAAATATTTTTTGAAAAGAAAAACATAATTTCTTTCATTTCATTATTAATATTAGATTCTCAAGTTAATAATAAATTGGTATCAAAGATTATTTAGATTTTCGCTGGCAGTGTGGATTCCAAAGTTAAAGACATGTTTCAATCAAATCGATAAAGTTTAATCATTCCAAGCAACAAATTTAATTCAACAAATTCAACAAAATTAAGGAATAATAGATCAAGGAGGTTAAGTAGAGATCTTTTAATTGGAACTCTTGGAAATCAGGCCATCTATCTGAATCTGAATTATCTATCTGAAGAACGATTTACCAGCAAATAGGGCTTTTATTTGCATGAATACAACTGATATACCAAAGATTATGCAGCAAATGTTTCAATCGGCTATGCTTAGTAAAAATTTTAGCTACCAATAAAAGAATATTCTTTTAGAGTTCTTTATATAAAAAACTCTAGGAAAGTAGACAATCAATCTGAAGAACAATTTACAATTAGCCAAGAATTTGTGACTTCCAAACAGCCAAGAATTGAAGCATAAGGCGTCTACACGCCCCTCCATTTTATCTTATCCTTAGCGACAATTTCTGCTTGTCCCCATATGAGTTTGATCTCTTGCAGATCTCTTTCAACTGTTCTTCTCCAGTACTTGTATTTCCTTTAAGTTTTCAAAATAATGCAACTCCAGGAATTCTATAAGTTGACATTCTCATTACATGACCAAGCCACTTAAGCCGTCTTCTATGTATAATGTAGTAGATTGGCTAGATATTTTATCTACTGTGCAGCATTTGTAATCGCTTTGGGATAAGACTCGCAGAATTTTTCGTTAGCAATTGTTATGGAATACTTCAATTTTTTGAAGATCACTATCAATTATTCTCCAGCATTCAGGTCCATAATTGTACATGGTCAATTAGATTTTTTTTTAAAGTTTGACACAATTTTAAAGCTAGAGAGAAAACAAAAAATACAAGACGGAATAACTTGTTCTTAAAAAGGATGTCAAGTGCATTAAATTTGCTTCCAAGAATTGTGGTAATCGCAAAGAATTTGAATGATTTCAAGTCAAATAATTAGCAACTTAAGAACATGGGATGATATGGTACCTTGTACTAATAAGGCACTAATTTATATATTTAATCAAACTAGTATTTGTTATATCTACAAATGATCTTATTTTGTCCAACATAAAAGCTGTTAAGATTAGATAATGATAAAAAGAGGGATGTTGTGTGAAATTGTGCAATGAAGTTAGCTATTAGACATATCAGACTTTGATCAAATAACAACCAAACTTAAAATAAAAACAATTCAAAATTTAAAATTACTTTTTTATTAAAAAAAATATTTACATTCAAACTGTTGAAATTACGTCAATCAAACTTTTCTGCAAATATTCTCTTGAGAAAATTAAATTACTAGTTTCTTTGTTTAATTTATTTTTTATTTTTATTTGATTACTTTTTGGTTATATTATTTTTATTTCTTTAAATAAATATAAAAGCTAATAATTAAACTTTAATTTTTTTTTAATTTAAAAAAATCAAAAAATTAATTATATAAAAAAAGTATAAATTAAATAACCTCTAAAGCTAGCCTCATCGATTCAAATATTTATGATATATTAGCCACTTACATTGATGAATTTAACTTTTTTCCTTAATAAAAATAATAAACAAACAGCTTTATTAATTTTTGTAAAGCACATTTAGAAGCTCTTCAAATTATAAAGTCAAAAGTGTTTTTACAGATGATTTGAATTAATAGGTAAGATCTTTTAATCGATAAAAATCCAATTTCAAAAAACAAATAAACTTCCAATTCCATTAAAATTGTTTATATATCTTACTCAAGTGGCAAAAGTGTCTCTGAACTTTGTAGACTTCATGTTCTCCAGGCTTGACTAAAATCAGCCGACACCATCGAACCGCCCTAATTGAATTGAAACCTTTTTTTTGATAAGCAAAAAGACCCGCTGTTGGCAAACAAATTAAACTTAAGTACTTAATATTAATTTATTTTTTTAAGGTATTTTGTATTTACCCATAACAGCGGTATCAATATTAATCGATTTTTATTGATTTTCAACACTGATGAACGGCTAAATAGACTTTTAATTGGCCAAAGTTAATCCATACTGCAAATAATTCCATACGTAATGCAAAATCCCACAACTTCGGTCAGCAACATTTCTGTCATCAAAGAAATATTTGGAAGTTGGTCCATAAACAGAAGTATAAACTTACAAAACGAATGCAAATGTAAAATTAAAACACCTGTTGAATCCAGTAATCCGATTAGGCTATGTGTGCCTTTAAGACTTTAAATTCTTAATCTCTATTACTTTATTATTATTATTTTATTGGGTTTAATTAATAGCTAGAATAAACAAATTGCATAATGGATTTGAAAGAAATTTATTATAGAAAATCTTATTTTAGATTGTAAATGTTTTATTAAGAAATTTGAGAATTTAAGTTTACCTCTCGGTTTTGCTTCTATTTTGCAAATATTAATTATTAATTAATACATTTTTCTTCTCTAAATAAATATTATTTGCATTTTAAATAATTAGAATTCTTAAATATTCAAACACCGCTGCTCGTCGGACTCACAATTAAATTTTTACCCCATTTATTAATTCCTTTAAGATCTTAAAATTGTCAAGCATATATACCTGGCCAATTTTTGATTTAAAATATCCTAAAATTGCTTATTTTTTTACAAATAAAAAAATCACTTTCGAATAGACAAAAATTAATTAAGTGTCTTAATAAGGCATTAATTGCAAATTTTGGGTCACATTTTCAATTTATTAAGAAAATTAATTTGATACATTAGAATTTTTGAGGTATCTTTTAAAATTTTTATTATTATTTTTGTAAACTAAAAAAAAAGAAAAAAACAAGAATTAAAAAAAAACGATTTCAGAAACATTAAAAATAACTCAAATAAATAAATAAATTTCCACAAAAAATAAAAAAAAAAAATTCCAAATTTGATTACACATTAAAGCTTCAAGTCTCCAAATCGGCCCTCAATGTTTGCCAGATGTAGTTGAATTGAACGAGTTTAAACTGTTCAAATTGGCACACATAGCTAGCTGATTCATGTACGGGTTCGGTTGTGCAAGATTGTTAAACAAGTGATTTTGGTTGACTAAAAATGGTGCCAAAGCGGCAGCAGTAGTTGGATTAAATAAGGCTGCAGTCATTGCTGCTTGATAGTTGCTCATATTGGCATTGCTATTTTGTGCTTCTTGCTTACTTTTGGCCGGAGCCGGCGGAACTGCGCTCACAATCTGTGGCGGTATGGGCAAATTTTCCAAACATGGTGGTGTTTTGACTCTTTTGTTTATACTTTTGTTTGAATTTTTTTCCTCTTCATGATTCATCAAGTTGTCTATAGAAAAATTAGACCTGGTCGAGTCCAACGAAGAGCCAGTGCCAGAAGAGGCTGTAGAATTCAAATTTTTCTCAGTCGATTTATCAGCCTCTTTTTTCGCATGTCGTTTCTTCTTGGACTTTTTCTTTTTGAACGAGATCGAGACAGAGGAGTCGAACGATGATACAGAGCTTGAACGAGACCTGAACCTAGAGGAGCTCGTTGAGCTAATTGACGAGGTACAGACCGAATATTTGTCTTCGTCATTGTCATCGTCAGCTTTTATTCTTTTGGGCATGCACTCGCTCTGTTGGTCATCTTCCTTCATCATCTGTTGCTTAGGCCTTCTTTTGCGGCGTCTGTAATTTCCATTCTCGAACATTTCCTCACATTTCGAGTCCAAAGTCCAGTAGTTGCCCTTGCCGGGCTTTCCCTTCTCGCGATTCACCTTGACAAAGCAGTCGTTCAGAGACAGATTGTGCCTAATCGAGTTCTGCCACCCTTGCCTATTCTCGTGATAATAGGGAAATCTTTCCATTATGAATTGGTAGATTCCATTCAGTGTTATCTTGTGGTCAGGCGCATTTTTGATCGCCATGGCAATCAGCGCGATGTAGGAATAGGGTGGCTTCTGGTGCTGGCTAGAAGAGGACTGGTACGGCGAAGAGCAGGAAGATGAACTGGGCGACGCCTTGGGCCCTGTGTTCGACATGTTCAAATATAAATTGCTCATTAGTTCTGGCGGCTGGTGAGGTGCAGAGGCCGCCAGTGCAGCCATCTGAACTGCGCGGATATAATTTAATTGATACGGGTTAATTCCCATATTTGTGCTATTAGACATTTTTTTTTTCTTTTTGCTTAATTCTAAAATATATTGATTAGAAAAATAAGTTTTAAATATATACTTCTTAGCAAAAAATAAAAAAAATAATTTCTATAAAAGATAAACATAAATTTTTATTGGCTGAATTTGTTTATTGGTTTGAGTGTTGATATAAAATATTGTGATTCGTTGGCAATTTTTATATGTCTAACAAAAAATATTTTTTATTTTTCAAACTGGAATTTTTATTATTAATTTTTCTTTATCCGTAGAAACCAATAAAATATTGTTTTAAAATATATAGTTTCTGATTTACCTTATGTTTAAAAAGTATTAGTTTCAGAAATTATTGTTTTAAAGAATTTCAATTTTTTATCGCATTTGTTTATTTTTTTAGCTAATGCAAAATATTGAAAAATAGAATAATAAAATATTAACTTTTTTTCTAAGTCTTGAAAATTGTTTCCATTTCCAAGGCTTCTGTTAAGAAAATGAATACTCATAAGACTATTAGATGTAACACTACACTACTGATAGCCTCAATACGCGACTTATTACAAAAGCAAACACCACTTCAAAATCAGCTCGGACTTTAGTTACTTATTTTTCATACTTTTTATTAAATTATTAATCTCTGTCTTTACTAATTTTATTTTTAAACGCTAAAATTAGCAAATTTTCTCCCAGTAATTACACTTTAAAAGCTTTTATCTCCTTACGTCTATTTAATTGTTAAATTTTTACGCTAATTACCTTTTCTCGAGTAATATAATTTTAAATTATCAAAAAAAATACTTCATTAAAAGCATCTATTCGTATTTTTTAATTTCACAGTTTCATACGGTCTAGAAAGTATTGTAAACCCTCTTGTTTGTGTTAAACCTTCTAAAGAAAATTTATCAACTACTAAATAACAGGAAAGTAATTTGAAAAAAAAATTTTAATTTTGCCATCACTTGGTTTAAAAGGCGCTTACCAGTGTAGAAGTTAATCACAATTTTGAATAAAACAGGAAATAAAATTTAATACTATTAAACAAATATAAAAATTGTTTACCTATATTTCTTTTTTTAGCAAACCTTTGATCCTAAATAGATGGTAAATGATTGATTTTATACCTAAGCTTGGCAATGGCGTCACTTCTCCTTTACTTAATTTGGAACAGTCATGGAACAGGTTGCTTCAATATGTGATAATAAAAAGTGACCCTTGGCTCGAAATTCTTAACATAAAGATAAGAAAATTTTTTTCTAAAATTTTTCTTCCAAGCTTTAAGAAAATAATAATACAAAATATTAACTTTTTTTATAATTGATTTAACAATGAATATAAAAACACCTATGCAAAGCTCTGATTCGTTCAACATGTTCAGTTCCTGATAGAAATATTTAATAAAAAATATTTTCAAAATCGATTTTATGTTAACAAATAAATTTGTGAGTTTTTTTTTTATTTTCTTATTTATTGATCGATATTGTTTGAATAGAAAATAATTTTGTTGTAGGGAGAAATGAGTTTAAAAAATATTGCAAATAATCGAAATAAATAAATACTTTATAAATTTAAATTAAATTGTTATTTCTTGCCTGATTATCAATTAAATAACAAGCTTTATTTGTTATTGTTTCAACTAAAATAAACTCGAAATATTTTTCTTGTTCTTTACCCTTCTCTCTCTTTCTCTACGAGAAAGTCTTAAAGTGTTAACTTAATAAATAATTAACAAAAATAATATTGAAAGTGAAAATTTTTCTAATCAAATTCAATTTGAGAATTCAGATCTCTTGCGGTACCTTACGGTCTTAGGGTTAGAATAAAACTAATAAATTTTTAAAATAACAAAAGCTGAAATCATTCTCGAAACAGATTATTGAAATATTTTAAAATCTAATCAAATTTGTATTTTTTTAATACCCATTGTTCTATTTCTCAATCAATAAAATAATATTTTTGTTCCTCGGTGATAGGAAATTAGTTTTTTTGTTTTATATGGAGCGTAAAAAAAACACTCCTCGGAAAAAATTAATCATTCGGTAAATCTCCATTACTTAAAGAAAAAAGTTAATCTAAATTTATTAAAAAAATTTTATTTGACAATTTTTATATTAATAATTATAATGAATAGTGACTGTTTATTTTATTTGAGTTGAGAATTCATCATTTATTTAAACAATAACTTTCTTTTGATGACCAAATTCTGTCAAAGTTTGTACAATTGGTACAGTTTTGTTTTGTTTTGATAAAAAGTTCATTCTATATAGTTAATTTTTTCCTGGTTACATGTTGTTGACACCAGCATATAGGCATGTCTCAATACTTTTATGCTAAGTTGTATTTAGCTTTTTCCGGGAAAAAAAATTCTCGTTTTAATTTGATACATAGATAAATAGTTGCTAAAGATTCAATTTTTGAAAATAACTGGCACTGTTTGTGCCAAGAGCAAGTTGGTGGTGTTCGATCAAATGAAAATCAGGAAAAGAGTTGGTGGATGAAAAAGACTGGAACACCCAAGTTGCAAGGAAGCGAAATTCAGAAACAAGCTCAGGAGAGTAAACGAATTGAAGGTAAATCAAAATTAATGATATCATGCTCCAAAAGAGACAATAAGAAGTTCATTGTTTGAATTTAACATTAATTTTAATCTTGTTCATTAAATGACCAAGTTTTAATATAGATAATTCCAGATTCAAGTTACTTATTAATTTTACCGAGGTTAAATTCATAAATTTACATGAATTCTTTTTACAGATAAAATTTCTTTTGGAAAAAAGAATGGCTTTTAGCAAGCATTAAAATTCTGTTTCATGTTCGAAAAATAAATTTTTGAATAAAAGAACATTCATATGATATTTTTTTCAATAATATTGTCGATTTAACAAATTTCAAACGTTTTTAAATATAATTATACTTTTAATATTTAAAATAGTTTTAATTAGTTTCAATATTTATTTAAAATTTCAATTTAAATTAAAAAAATTTGAATTTTTTCCTCAAAATTGAATAAAAAATACATTTTATTTTCAATTAATAGATTTTTTAAATCTATTGGAGTTTGTTTTTCTCAATTAAATCAAAATTCCTAGAATACATACCTAAGTATAAACGAATACAGACTTTATTTAATTATTTAATAGATTTCTGATATAAATCTGAAAATAATTGTTATTTTCTGTAAACAAAAAAAGTAGATACACATAATTATCGAATCATTAGTCACATTGACTGTCGCACGATTTAAAATTTAAAATAGTTAACATTAATCAATTAGAAACTAAAGAAATAAAACTTAATCATATAAACTAAAAGCTTTATTTTTTACTTATAATATTTGTTTATATAAAGAATAAATATTTTTTTACTTTAATTATCAAACGATAATTTTTTTGCTAAATAAACATTTTTATGCGATTTAAGCATTTTAAATGCGTCAAACGTTTTTTTCCTAAAATAAACTGATTAAGCAAACATTAAGCTAAAATCTAAAACTAAAAAATGAAAACAAAAGAGTTTATATTAGATATACAATTGAAAAGCGATAAAAAAAATTAAAATTTTATAAACGTCCACAGATACGTAAATAAATGCAATTACGATTAAATAATGTTTGCCTCACCAGTGGCTACAGACCATATAGATAGATATTTATAGATCGAGATCTCTTTATTAAATTTTAAATCTCGAAACTGGATAATTTCTAAAATATATTTTTTTGTAAAATTGAATCAAAACATTATATTCATTAATTTTTTTAAATCGAATAATTAATTTTTAATTTTATAGTGTTTTTTTAATAGTAATAATGAAAAATATAAATTAAAACTTATTTTTTAAGGTAAATATTATTTTTTATAATGAATTACTAAAATTAATATAAATTTCCTCTAATTTTATTAAATCGTAACTTTTATTTAACAACTTTTAGTGAAACTGACGTAAAATAACAATTGAATTTATTTATTTATTAAATATAAATCAGAAAATTTTCTTAGTTTCAGAGGCATTCACAAATTGCAAAAAAAAGCCTCGTAAGTCTCCAAAAAATGGTGGAAATTTCGCCTCTAAGAATTATTAAAATTATTCAGGATTCTTAAAATTTAAAATAATGGAAAAGAACATTACCAAAAGGTTTAAAACTGAATCTATAAATGCTTTTTGGTAAAAGATAAAGTGAAAACGAAGCATCAACACTCAAACCTGTTAATGTAGTTTAGATTCTTGTCAAATTTAGAACTGAACAAATTATCAAAAACTCTTCCTGTAAATCAAAGTTCTTTCAAACGGTTGTTAAGAAATTTTCAAATAAACAAAAATTTAAATTAATTATTTCCCCAAAATGTTGTACCAAATTTCAAAAAGCCAACATCAAGACATTTATGATATCTTGTCCAACCATTAGAATTTTGATAAATGACCACATTAAAATAAATTAGATTAAAAATGAAATAATAATTTAATAATAAATTTTGGCTATTTTGAATTTTAAATTCCAATTTTTAAAATTTTTTAAATTAATACATTTTAAAAATCTAGTTTAAACTAATTTAAACTATTTTTTAAACATTTATATTATAATAAAGATATATCTATAAAGACATATATTTCTTTGGCATTTATTTATATAAATCAATCTTTTTAATAAATAAAATCAATTTAAAATCAATGAAACGACAAAATTAAAATTAAAAAATTAAATTAAAATTTCGAAATAAAAACTCTTATTCTATCAACAAATTAACTTGATATCACCACTATCTGAACCAAGCAATAATAAACGATTCAAAGGCAAATATGTCTGACTAGTAATGACACCCTTAAAAATATCTGGCTGTAGCTTATTCACCGAAAATGGAATCTAAAAATTATTTGTTAATTTTTTCAATCAAAAACTTAAAAATAGTTATTTACTTGACTTGTCTTATCAATATTTGAATGAATTCCAATCTTGTTGGACGAAGTCGATGTTATCAGTTGGTTTTGGTTGACGCTAATGAAAGGCACAGGCTCATTGTAGCACTTGATAATATTTTGAACCTGAACTTTGTCTTTTATTGACGATAGGGAAATTGAACCGTCGCTATAGGAACATAAAAATCGATCATTCGAATAAAATTTCAGCTGTAAAATTTCACTATCCAAAGTTTTGCATGATTCTTGGATCCAGCCAGTCCTCATGTCTATCAAACTCATTAAGCCAGTGGAAAAGCCAACCAAAAGCAAATTATCAACTGTGGAAATACTTTTAATAGAACCGGATGGTGCATAACAAGTCCTCAATTCATATGCATATGATTTTGTTCTCAAGTCTATAAACCTAACAAAATTGTCTACCGTAGCCACTACAAAAGAACTTGAAGGTGAACTCAAATTAGACATGCAAGTTACAGTCGGGTTATCAAACTGGAACATTTTTTTACCAGCAAAAGGGTTCCATACATGTACTGAACCGTCACATGAGACACAAACTCTGAGACTATCTAAAAAGAGAAGGCTGTTGACCGGTTTTTTATGATGATTGTAAGTCCATTGACATGTCTGTTGGTTTTTCTTGTTTCCACCATGAAGTTTAAGAGACCATAGTTTGACTGTTTTGTCCTTGCTTCCGCTAATAAATGAAGACTCGTTGTCTAATGAATAGATACATCTTACTGCATTTGTATGGCCAGATAGGGTCAGAAGACTGATGTGTTTAAAATCGAAAAGATTTCCTTTGGCACTTGATCGAATCTCGTTCTCCCAATAAGCTAGCCAATTATCACTTAAATGTCTTGATGTATCCAATTTAGATTTTTGTCTAAAATTTAAAATTTAAGTTTAACAAAAAAAAATAAAAATTTTATCTACTCTCTTAAGTCATTTTCGCTAAATCTAAGAGTAAATTTGCTACCAGCTATTGAAATTTTTGTATCCTCCCGAGTCGGACTTAAATCGTCTGAATTTATTTGAATTTGGTTTCCACTTATGCTGACACGTTCGCTAAAAGAAGACCCATATGATGAACTCTGTGAATTTGAAAACTTGGTTCTTTGGCTTGAAAGACTGGTTATGCTTATTCCAGTTACACTTCTTATCTCAGAGTCTCTAGCTAATTAAAAAAAGACAATTAGCAGCTCAAAAATTATTGAATAATAATTTAAATAAATAGTTTGTATTTTAAGTTTAATATAAAAATTAAGAGTCTGGTCGACAATGTGAACATTCGACTTAAGACCACTTGGTGAACAATGGTGCTCATCATAGCCATGTTCAAAAAAAATTCATTAAATTTTCTTTTAATAAGGTGATTAAAAAATTATGTATTAGGCAATTTTTTTTTATTTATTATAGTAGATTTCCAAAAGAAAGGTAATGAAATGGTTAGTGAAAATTTGCGAGGAATAAAATTGCTGCCAATATAAAATAAAGCATTCTGGTGTTTCTGGGAAGATTCAGAAGCTGATTGGGTTTCATTCACAGAGAATTTAAAAGAGATAGAGGATGCATTGGTCAGATATATGCTATAGGGAACATCATAAAAAAATCTAGAATGGAATACCCCATGAGCCATAATAACATCATACGGAAGATAGTTACTTGACCAAACTTTTCTACAAGATTCTAAAAAAAAGAAAATCTGAAAGCTTCAAAGTGTGTATACGAATTAGAAAAGGATGTATCCTCTCTACAACACTATTTTTAATTCTGATTGACTTTATCATGAAGAAAACTACTGGGAATCCAAGGAGTATACAGTAGGAATTATCAGTATAGCTCGAATTTTTGGACTTTACCAATTATTGTTTGCTGAAACCTAATTTAACTAAACAAAGAAACATATTTCCATATGAAAACACAGAGTCTATTAAACAAAGCCATCAGGACTCGTAATAAATGGAGCCAAAACACAAATCATATGGATAAACACCTAGTTAGATACCTCAATCAACATAGATGGATCACAAATCGAATTAACATATCTGGGAAGTACCATTTCACATAGAGATATTAAGAACAGACTTACAGATTTTCCAAAACAAAATGTGCCATTGCTAGACGAACAAAATGGAAGTCAACCAACTTCATTAACACTAGAAGCATCAAAAAGTGTTATTAAAAAAATTATTAATACTCATATCTTTTGTATAGATTTTAATATAAATTAATCAATTATGATCTTTTTACCTAAAAAAAAGTTTAATATACAGTAAAATAACTACAAATAATTAAAAAATATTTTGGATAAAAAAATCATGAAAAAATTCATGCTGCTTATTAATCTTTAGGTAATTTTCTCTTTCATTGAACCAAATTTTAAGAAACTCGAATTATTTAAAAATTCTTGTAGACAAAATCATAACCATTTTCAAAAATTAGCCAAAATAACAGTGCATTAAAAGCCATACCAATGTACCAAAGCAAATACTGGTGAAATTCTCAGCTTGATAGAAAAAGTCCGAACATCTTCTACACTGGAAAGCAAGATTCTTCGAATGGACTGGCCTCGACAATCGATAATTATATAAAAGAAAAATTCCAGAACTATTGAGTCAATATTTCAAGAATAGAACCACGGTGGCTAGGAAATATACTTAGAATGAATGGTACACATATACAGATCCTCTTTAATGGAAACTACAAAGGAGACGAAAAGGAGAACGACCAGCAGTAGTTCTCCTTTTCTGGAGGTCAACAATCACCAAAGAGGTTGTTGAAATAAAAACGACATAGAGTGAACCAAGTGTAAAGGCAAATGATTGACTTGAGTGACAATCGAACGTAATGCTCCACAAGAACTGAATTGGGAAAAAATTAGTCTTACATTTTAGATTTAATGATTTTGTTTGTAATGACTGTTTCGATGTTTGTTCATATAGTTGGCACATTTTGTGAATCAAGTCTCCATTTGAAAGTATATTGTCGATGTAATTTCTTTATTTTAAATTGAGATGATTATAGAAAAATTATATCTATCGTAAAAAATACCCGCTGGTAAGCCTAGAAATTCCGAGATAGGCTGTATGAGCCAAATCACATGTAAAAGTATTTACCATTTCCTCGTTTGATGCCAAGCTACCAATTGAATTTACTGATTTACTTTCATGTAACTCTGAATTCTGTGGTTTATCAGCTTCTGATTCATCATCATCCCCTAAACTTAATAATCCAAAGCTTTGTGTTCTGAATTTGGTTGTACCAGGGCTAAGCTCTACTCCTTTACCCAAGGAATTATTTGACAAATCTATTGAAACTTTTAAATAATCATCTTCACTACTAGCTAATAAATCTCTTGGTGTAAGCTCTTGTTTGCTATCTTTTTGATTAAAAGACATTATCGATACTCGAGGCTTCATAAACAAAGCTTTATTGGTAAAATTTGATTCACTTCTAATTTGAATAGGTCTTGATGGAAAGACACTTGAATTCATAATATTAAATCTAACTTGGCTAAAGCTATCGAAAAAAACTCTCAAAACTTCTTTCATCAGAATTCGGGTCTGCTCAAGTCCAATGCGCAGACTTAATATCAAAATAATATCTAGAGTTTTGAAAGCTAATGCCTGGCGCATTAGGTAGCCATTTGGAAACTTTATTTTCATGTTTGAATATAGTTTAATCACAGGTATCAATATTTGATTAATTACGTACTTAAATAATTAATATAATTAATATTTAGATGCTTGATTTATAAACTTACTCCAAGTTCGTCCATTAGTAATTTTAAGTCCAAATAGTTCATTGAAAAATTGATAAGAATCATTCCGGCCAATAGAGAGGCCTCTAGACGACTCGAAAGTCTATTTGTACAAGCAGATACCTTTTTTAATTAATAAAAAGATAATTATAAAAATAAAAATTCTAGTGAAAAAATAAAATAGTAGTTTCTTAGCTTAATAAAATGACTTGTTCTTGGGAAATTTTTCTAAAAAAATGAGAAATTATAAACTTAAAAACATGGGTAAAATTATTATTTAATAAATTGATATTTTTGTTGTGTATCAGCTAATTTTAATAACTCATAATATTAAATCATAAATCTAACTGATCATTCTGATCAAATATACTTAATAATCTTAAAGGTCCTTGTTTATCAAAATCTGTAAGGTAACAAACTTTAAAGTCTTTTAGTTTAAATATAATAATATTAGTTCTAAATATCACCCGAAAATTAGAGGGATTCCTAACTTTTAGCTTGGCAAGATCCCTCGCAAGATATCAAGAGACTTTCTTTTTTTTGGCAAAAATACTCTTTGATAACAAAAATTACCATGTACCTAGCTCGATTAAATTGTCTTTATTTTAACTTTTATACAAATCATTGAAAATTTTATAAATTTTAAATTTTTTGAAAAAATAGGATATTTTGATTTTGAGTAAATATTATTTATCGTTTTATAAAATTTTCTTGCTTTTTTACTTAATGTATTTTTTTGTAAAAATCTATTTTTGTAAAAACTAAAAAAAATTATTCTTCAAACTTGAGGGTTTAAACAAAGGCTTGTGCCATTCGGGCGAACCTCGGGTCTTTCCCCTCAATTATATATTAAAAAATAAATAAAAAATAAAAATGTTTTTTTATAGTTTTACAAATATGTGTCTCTCAAAAATATACTTTAATTTAATTGATTAGAAATATATTCTAGGAAATAGCTTTCGCTTTGGTTTAAAAAGAATCATTGTAAAAGATTTATCTTGTTTGAAAAAATTTGAAAAAAAGAATAAAAATTAATCAGTCGCTAACAGGATTATTAAAAAGTAAAGAAAAAAAATGGAATAAAATAAAAATTTAACATTCGAACATTTACAGTTTAAGATATTTTAGATTTTAGACACATGGTTTAGCCGTTATCTTTTTTTCCAAATCATGAAATATTGATACCGAATAGACCAATTTATAAAAACAGTTTTTAACAGTTAAGTAAATTTAAAAAAAAATTACCGTATTGGATACATATGGTAAATATTGTACCACTATCACTTGTTCTCCATAGAACATAGCGACAGTCTTGAGAGATTCTAAGATCAAATTGGCAAAGCGGTCTCCTTCAATAGGGTGGCAACTATTCAGTGGGTTGTCACCATTTTCAATTCGATTGAAGCATTTCTGGTTCATGTAGCAAATGGCAAGCATTTTGAATAGATCATGGCAACAAAATTTGCAAGTCAGAACAGGACCAAGAGTTGTTATGATCCTTTGAAAGCAATTAAAAGCTATGGTTGATATGTTTTCGGTATTTGAAGTGGCACAGTCAAAGTCAAAGTCCTTAAAACCTGAAATCGCTTCGATTAAAAATGGAAATATTTGGCTCAAAAAAACTTCCAAACCAAATATAATTCTCAATTCATTTATAAAAGTATAGTCAAATAATTTACAAAATTTGACTTTATCATCATCACGGCAAAAGTCAATGCCAATTGTTTCACTCAAATCAACAATGTTAAGAACTGATAGCAAAATTGGAAGAAATTTTTTCTGAATTTCATTTTTTGATAAAAATTTTGTCAATTTACTAAACAAGAATAAGAATGAGTTGACACATGTTTTGGGATTTTCGAACAAATTGATTAAATATTGAATGATCAATTCATAAGACTCGTTACCAACGCAAATAGATTGTGATAAAAAATTCTTTTTTGGATCGCTCATATCGAACATTAATTTTGGCAAATATAAAAGAGCCAAATAAAACTTTTGCTCATGTAATTGATCAATAGTGATTGATTGATCTAGCGAAGATGTTTCATCAGATGAATAAAATGTCAAATCCTCGACACTGTGGTTCATATTTAGCAAACCAGTTTGTCTTATTATCAAATTAAGCTGCTTGAGTATATATGATTTTTCCAAATTTTCATATTCGTTTATCAAGTAGTTCAATTTGTAAGCTATTTCATTAAATTTATACAAATTTTCAAAAAATAGTTTAAATGGAAGTATGGTTAAATGTGGATTGAGTAATGTAGATACATTGACATTCTGTGCCTGATATTTTATTATGTTTTCCAAATAATAAGTTTGTTTTTGAAGTTTGGTCTTAAAGTTGGTTGAATATTTTTGATCGAATGATTCATTAAACGGCTTTAGAACGCTTAATATAAATGACTGGAAAGGCCTTTGGGAAATAAAAATGGTTAAAAAATTGGATTAAGCAGTTTAAATATGATTAAAAAATAAAATTTATTATTTAGATCTTTTTTAATTTTGATAATTAGACAAGCTAAGATAACAAAATTCAAAATTCTAATAATTGGGATATTTTTTTCATATATCATCTTATTTCCTTTCTTTCTTAAAGATAAAAATTATCTTTTTAGCAATATATGACATTTTGAAATTTTGGAACATAAAGTAAAAATTTTAAAAATTTTTTCAATAGATCTGTTCTTATTATCTACCATCCTGAAAATCAATAACTTATCAATTTATTATCGTGATGTTTTAATTTAATTGATATTAAGTGTTATGGTTATTGTAAAAACCATTCTCTTCAATATTTGTTCCTTTTATTATTTTAATTTAATATTTATCTTGAATTTTGAATGACGGTTTAAATTTAAAACTTATCTTTATAAATCTTATAATTTATTTAATTTATTCGTCTTATTCGAACATGTCCCCAACCAAAATTTATACAACTCAGACCTTATCTTGTGTAACTATTTGTGTAATTTAATTGATTAATAACACAAAATAGAATACATAAATACAATATAAATTTGTCTTATTTACTTGGCATTATTCGAGGATCAACAGGTTCAAAGTTTTTTTCGCAAAATTTATCAAAGTATTCTTTGCCAAATTTAGTCTTAGCTTTAAAGCACTACATGTATTTGAAAATCATTTAAACAAAAAAAAATTAAAAATTTTTACAGAGACTAGACTTGGATTATTTGTATCAGCAAATACATTTAGCAAATGAGTTTTGGACCTTTCCAAAAAAGCAGTCTAAATTTCTAAATTTTATTTATCCAAAATTCACAATGCCATAGTTAAGCTTAGATGCTTATTTTAAAAAATAAAAAATAATGTTACCCTGTAATGATATGAGGTTCCTGGAGTATAGTTTTGCAGATAAAAGAATATCGCGAATCCAGCGAGTTTTGCTGGGGTAAACATTTGAGCTTATTAAACATTATTATTTCACATAGAATACAACCCAAACACCTTAGGTCTTTTTGGCTCAGCTGTTCAAATGTAAGTTCATTTCTATTCTCATTTATTTCCACATCTGGTAAACAATGATAGACCTTATTGACAAATTTTAGCATCGATTCCATCTGTTCCAGCCTTTCCAATGGGTTATAATCCTCAGGTAAATAAATAATTGAATTATTTAATTCTTCGTTTTTGACACCAAGTCTAAATAAAATGTTAAATACAAGAAAATAATTTTTTTTAATTAAATTAAAATTTAATTACTTTTTTCTGATATCAGACTCAGAATTAACTGTTTTAAGACTTGATTTTGCTTCAACTTGTTTACATCGATACTTATTTCTTATGAACGGTGGTTGTGCGGAGTTGTAGGTCTTGTCTATTGACCTGACCGGATGAGGTATACTAAACAGTTGAACAATTCCATGCGACTTCATACCTTGGTTCGAATCAATTAATTGTAGACAGACATTCTTAGCTTCCAAAGCAGCATCTCCACTTAATTTATAACCAAAGACCAAGTCTATCCAATGGTGTAAATTTTTAGACACTGATTCCGACTCGAGTAATTTGCGATGAGCTTTGATAAATTCTTCGGCTGATTCGGCCCACTCTGGTAACTTAAGATCCGACATGTCTTCATGTATTGATTTAAAAATAGTTATATCATAAAAAAATTCTGGAATGCACTCCTCAGGTGTCCATATATACAACCTGTTCACCGATGCCGGGTACTCGTTTGGTACCCAAGTACGCCTTACATGCTGACATAAAGTATTTTTCTCAGTAATACGTGACTTGTAGACAAAATAAGATATTTCTGATAAAAATTCTGTCAGATGGTATCCACCGGTAGAAGAACTTGCCTGATAGGTCAGGTCTAGATGAGCATCACCCTTATTTAACCGGAATTTCGATTGAGTCAAATCGCGTAAGTTTCCATTTCTGGTTGTGAAATCAGTGATCCATGGAAAAATAGGATGGTTGTAAGGACAGTTAAGTCTTTTGCCAGCTATACAATTCAGCATTAACAAATAATTAAAGTTGTCAACTTTGTTAAAACACCAATTTTTTGTTATATTAGCTAAGTCTTGGTGAGTCAGATGTTTATAAGAGTCGTAAATTTCATCCAATTGATTGGTAATAAAATAAGAATCCTTGATTAGTGTGACAATTTTTTGCTTATTTTCAATTTTGTACAAGTTCAAAATGGATTCAATTGGAAGTTTAAGTCGTAACCAAAAATTCTGATCGATATATATATCACTTAATTTTAATTCATTTATATTAATATTCAAATTATTCATCTTTTTGGTGAATTTAACTAATTGGTATAAAACAAAAAGAGTTTTTTCATGTGAATCCAAAATTCTTGGACTGTACAACAAAATATCATGAAGATTTGACAAATTTTTAAGAGAATATTCCAATCTAATCTCATCTTTGCCGATCTTAAAGTCTTTGAGATCTACCAAATGAGAACTAGTTTCGAGCTTTTCGTTGTTTAAATATGATGATCCATAAAGGCTGTGGACAATTCCAACTATAGCTGTTTTTAAATCCTTTTTAATTTCAAGTGTAATTAAGGTTTTTTGATTTTTTTCTAAGAGAAAATTAGAAAATTATAATCTGCCAGATAGGTCCTACATTTAATAATAAAATTTATATTACTAAGAAATTGAATCTTTTTTATCATTTCTTTGTCTAAAAACCAATTTCCTTATTTTTAGCAGTCCCTTTAAATCAGGATTATTAACTTCCCACAAAAAGAAATTTCTTCAGCTCAAATTTGATCCCAAATGAGCATCAACCTTTAAACCTTTTTAAGAAGTCTTCTACTTCTCTAATTGTTCCAAAAAACATCTTATGAAAATCTTTCATAAATTTCCATAAGTTCATATAATGTATTACAAAACAAGCATGTTTAGAATGAAAGTTATGATCTAAATAGCAAAAAAATTGATTTTGATTGCAAATACTCTATTAAATAGGGTCACACTTAATTAAATTGTTTCTCATCAACACACAAAATTTCTGTGTTTTTGAGAAATGTTTTAATTTATTAAAAAATATTGATTTAAAATCAATAAACCATAATAGCTTATTTTCAAATTCATCGTCATTCAATAACTCTTTAAGAGCTAACTGATGATAACAGTGACCCTATTTAATAAAGTATTTGCAATCAAAATCAATTTTTTTGCTATTTAGATCATAACTTTCATTCTAAACATGCTTGGTTTGTAATACATTATATGAACTTATGGAAATTTATGAAAGGTTTTCATAAGATGTTTTTTGGAACAATTAGAGAAGAAGAAAGCTTCTTAAAAAGATTTAAAGGTTGATGCTCATTTGGGATCAAATTTGAAGAAGCCATTTGAAGTAAGAAGCCAACCATGCGTCTTAAATTCATTTTTTGTGCTAAAGAGTTTTTTAATTGTGGAAGGAAGTTTTAAATTGTGTTAAAAAGCAATTCATTAGTGGAGATGAGGTAGAGCCTTTTAAATCTGTACTGCTGTATAGATCTTGATCTTTCTGGATGACAACTCAAAGTAACTTTCATGATGCATAGACTTAAGGAACATTTGGCATGTTTTAAGAATCCCAATAGGCAGTAAGAAAGAGTCGCGTTATTTTTGACACTTCAAAAAAATAGAAATGCCATAATCCAAAGATAAATTGGAGAAGAACTATCAAAACTAAAATTGTAGCCATAAACAGATAAGAATGTAGGGGATGCCTAATGCTACACTATAAGTAGAAGCCAGAAGAAGATTGAGTAATTAAATAATTTACTGTAGTAATGTATTGTGTTTGCTGAGGATAACAATTCTCGTTAGTAGTCTTCCATATGCTGCTAAAATAACTCTTATCTAAATAAGCTAGGGTTGTGGATAAGTTGTCATATTGATCCAAATTTAATGTCAGATTTGACTTGATTGGACTTAAAAAACAATTTAAAGAATAAAAATAAATTTAATTCAATTTTTACATTTTGTATACAAATTCATCTTCATTTAGTTTAATTGTTTCAACTAAAACGTCATTATCATTCATTATTGAAACAGATAGATCATTATCTAAAGCTTAAAGAAAATATTTTGAAATAAAAGTGGTTATTTTCAATTTAAACAAAGATGCTACTCTTTGTTGAAACAAATTGAATAGAAAATTAATAAAAAATATTTTATTTAATTCAAAATATTAAATTAATTAGTTTGAAATATTTATATTTAAATGTCTAATAAATAGTCGACAAGCCATGGTTTATCTTTGTCATTATATTTAGTTGGTGGCAGATCATATGGTACTAAAAATTCTGGATGAGACTCATTCAAGTCGAAAAAATCTTTATCTTGCTTTAAAAATAAAATAGATTTTTTAATAAAATATAAATAAATATCTACATTAAGAATAGATGGAATTATTAAGACACCCATTTCATAAGACAAAATATGATACTGGCTTTCATTTTTTTCAAATGATCCCCATGCAGCTTTGGATAAGTTAGCGCTAGTCAACAAAAACCAATACAATTTTTTAAAATCATTTGAGTACCTAGCAAATGTCTTTATGTGCGGACTTGCTCTTGTTCGACCAGTCTTATCTGCCTTCCATCGACTTTTGGTAAAATTAGAATATTATGGAAAATTTCTAAATTGCCAGTATTTACTAGAGAAATTTTTCTAAGTATGGCTGTTTGATAGCCACAGATTTTGAATATGGTAAAGAAGTGCCTGCCAATGGACCTTCAAAACTTCTGAAAACATCTTGTATGCTCGGGTATATCAAAAAAGGTTTAGTAATTTTGGGACTTAATGGATTATTGCATGATGACAAAGATTGGGTAAATTCTTTGCACAACCATTTATCTTCTGTTGGTCCCAATGAACCAATACTTGAAAATTGACACACCAGTCGATCTGGTTGCTCGATTGGTGAAGAAATTTTCAAATAATCACTAAGCACTTTACGAAGTCTGACATGACCAAATATTTTTTTAGTACTTGGAAAACGTCCAGGACAAGAGCCGATTAAAAAAACACTAGAAAAGTTTATTCTCTTAGTAATAAAATTTTTCTAAATTTTTACTTAGCACTGGTCATGTCATGAGATTTTATAATATCTATCCAATAGTTGAATTTATCTTCTCTATAATGCTCAATATATGTGAGTAAATAACTTTTAAACTTTGTTTGTGAATCATACGCTATTTGAGGTTTTTTGCTATCAGATGAGATTTTCGGCATCAATTCACTTATCCACATACTTAAATTGAAGAATTTTAGACTAATCTCTACTATCTACTTTAATCACCCCTGTGTTTTTTGATTCCAATCTGCTTCAATTAAATTTGAAGTATGTACAATTATTTTTAAACCAGTTTTGTATAAAAGAAACATCATTTTTGTGTGATGAGTGCCATAAGGAGATTCAATTCTGGCTTTTATCAAAGTAATATTAGAATATGCTTCCGCTAGATGTTCTAGTTCAGTTCGTTTTGAATTTCCATGAATAATGGTCAATGGTTTGTCTCTATTTTCCTTTGGATATTGTTCTAGCAACCATTCGAGATCGTGCATATAATTAAATTGGGCTGATGCAACAAACTCTGATTTATCTACTTCTAGAATGTCTCTCAAACTAAGTGAATAGGTTGAGTTTATTTCAGATGCATGTGGCACGTTATGAACTTTGGTTAAGTTGATAAAGTTGTGTTTTGGAGCTGGTGCAAGCTTTAATTTCTTTGGTTCACTTGAATTTTGTGTTTGTTTTGGGTGGCTGAATTCATTCAGATGATCGGGATTTTTGCGGTAGCATTTTGAGCCGTATTTACATTGAGGCTTTTCTTGGTGGTCTAATATTATCTCGGTATCTGAATTTGAGCTCGAATCTTCGTCTAGAAGCACCAATTCTGGACTTTCATGTTTCCGCTTAGACATGCTAATTTTTTTTTGATAAAAAGAAATTTTTGATCAAAATTATTCATGTGATTTTGAATATTATTTTAAAAATTCCAAATCTAAACAATTGCATAGTTTTTAATGAAAATTTAAATTATCTTATAGATAAAATATTTCTTAAACTTATTGTAAACCTTTATAAATGTTGACTTTAAATTAGAATTGATTCTTCAAAATAGAAAATCCCCAAGCTTACATGAAATAATTATTTTATTCTTAATAAGAAGTCATTAGTTATAAAGCACTCATTGCATGCATTTTTTAAATTTTGATAAAAAAAAACATGATTGTTGAAGAATTAAATTGATAACAATTTTCGATAAAATTTTTAGTTTGTTAAAGTTAGTCGAAATTTCAAAGGAAGAACCAAATTTAATGATTTTTAAAGAAATTGGACTAATTTGTTTACACAATCATTAATTGAAGTTTTTTTAATTTTATTAATAAAAATTACCAAAATAATAATTGTTACCGTAATGCCTTGCCCCCTAATGCATTGCACTTTAAACCAGAATTCTGGATTTTAATGCTGCATTTAACCCACTTTTTTTTCCAGATACGCTGCGACTGAAAATGCTGCAGTTAATGTCAAAATTTTGGTAAAAATGCCGCATTAAATATGTAAAAAATATGTAAAAATAACCAAAAATAAAAAATAAAAAAATTAAAATTAATAATAAAAAATTTTTATTATTTTTTACATATTTAATGCGGCATTTTTACCAAAATTTTGACATTAACTGCAGCATTTTTAGTCGAAGCGTATCTGGAAAAAAAAGTGGGTTAAATGCATACATTAAAATCCAGAATTCTGAAAATAAGTGCCGCATTAGGGGGCAAGGCATTACGGTAAATTGATCAATTAATTAAATTAAATAAAAATATTTTTTGCTAGAACATTATTTTTCACTAAAATTCCATTTTCAGAAATTTTTCTTTTGGAGTCTTCAATGATTTGATTGATGCGTCCTTTAGCCAAACCAAGTTTAAAGTTTGAATCGTTTGCCTAAATTAACTCTTTATAAGAAAGTCTTAAAATTTAAAATTCAAATAAAAAATTAAAAAATTTGCGATATTAATTTGATCAGAAAATTCAAATCGCTTTCGCCATTTGAGTAATTAATATCAATAAAAATTTTAGACATTTTCATTTTAATTTAGTTCAAGTCTTGGTGAATTTAGTCTGACTTTTTCTTTATCAATTTGAGTCTTGAAACTCTTGACTGTCCTAGCTGATATTGCTTCTTTTGATATTTTATTTCATGATTCAACAAATCTCTTTGTACAAATTGATATCGATTTTTTCCTTTTTTGCTGATCGCTCTTTCAAGTTTATAGTCATACTTCATCTTAAATTTAGGTGAAACTATTTCATAACTTAAGATCCACTAAATTCAATACCTACTGTTTTCATCTTCATTTTCTTAAAATATAAATTTTCTTTCTCTTCTTCTAATTTTTAATTTTTATTTTTACTTCTCCTGAAGGATGTTAATTAAATTCAAATAAAATAAAAATAATTTAATAAAAATTATATGACTAAATGTTTCTTTCTTAAGTTTGATTGTTTCTTCAGTTTTGTTTTTAATAATTTTTTAGTCAATCAAATTTTGCTTTAGCCGAACATTTTCAAAATCAAGACCATAATTTTTTTGCATATTTTCCTTGATTGGAGTTTTTGTTTTTTTAAAGCATTGTCAACAGAACGTCAATCATCTTCTTCAGTTCGTAAAACTTCTTGAATTTTTTTGATCCTAAGATAAATTAAATAAAAATTACATTTTAAAAATTTTAATTTTTAAATTCAATTGTTTGGCTTCTATTATAAGCGTATTAGGTATTTCGCCTATTGATGTTGGTAGAGGACTTTGATAAACTGACCTCATCTTGATCAAATTTTTTTTGCAAAATTTCATTTAATTAATTTAGGAAATCCAAGTATACTGACTTAAAATTAGAAGTAGCAGTATTAAAAGGACTTGATGCAACAATTAACATGTCGTCGCTCCCCACTAAGAAGAGATAAGACTTTGCAGCCTATTCCATTGAATTAAGTAAAGTAGTTCTATATCCAACAGTTGAATTGGATTTTACCAAATTTTCTTACAACTCATTCCATTCGAGAACTATTATAGTTAATGTAAGCGCTCAATGTGGCTCTCTTCTTTCACCAGGAAAGCTTTCTTTCTTTTTGAACTATGATGCTATTTTATCTTAGCCCAGCAGCAGAATCTTTGATTACTGATCTATTAACCAGATCACTAACCATCATCTAAACTGTTCACTAATTCTCACTCATCATTCATTCTACTTAGTCAGTTCAATTCTAGCCAGCCTCAGTTTATAGTGACACATAGATCTCGTTCTTGCACCTTCTCAATTGCACCGTATAGTCTAGATAAGGTTAAAAAAGAATTTTAGTCACAACTTTCCATATCAATTTGTTTAGACATTCAATGCACCCAATAAGTGAAAGAATTTATGAATTGCTCGAGATGATCTTTAAATTTTCAAAAATTTCTTGGCAAAAAAAAATTATTAAAAAATTTTATTTAGTCTTTTATTTTCAAATTAATATGTAAATTAAATAATTGAAATTTTTTTATGACTTTTTATGAATTATTAATTGGAATCTTGAAATAATTTTTTAAAATTCGAAGAAAAGTAAATAAAGATTGATTTAATAATAAGACTAAAATTAAAGCCTTCCATAATATTTCAAATTAAAAATTAAAATTTACAATATACGAATAAAATCTTCCTAAATATATAAGCACATGGATTGAAATTATATTATTTAAATTTTTAGAATTAAAAAATGGTTCAAACCAAATCAAGACACCACAAAAATGAAAACTCTTACAGGTTCCAGACACTTAATGAGAGGCTGGCAAACATAAGTGTTGATGTGACGAAAAAAATCAACCGCTTTCAACAAAAACCTGAAGAAACTGAGACATATTTTTACCAATCATTGGAAAAATGGGTCGATCTTAACTACACTGGAGTATTTTGTAACATTCAGAAAAAAAACTAGATTACCAATAACTGATTTTAAACCAAATTTTAGATGAGTTCACCAAAAAGGTTAAGTCAAGATGCCAAACCCTGGCATTGCTTATTTACCACAAAGATTATTTGATTGAAACACTAAAAGAATTTATCCCAAAAGCGAATGAACTCTCGCTTCAACCAATTTTAGAGTAAAATTTAAAATTAATTATTTATTTAATTTTTAATTTTTGCTAATTAAGTCTAACAGCCCAGCTAGCCAAAGATCTTCAAAGCGATTATTATGTTTACTTTCCGGATGTTTTCAAAAGTATAATCAAACTTCTCGATACCCAAAATACCGAAATTTTAGAGTGGACTTTTCAAACTTTGTCATATTTATTCAAATTCTTATGGCGTTACATGCTCAAAGACTTAGATACTGTGTACCATCTCTATTGTCCATTGTTTGACGAATCAAGAAAATTTTACATCAGAAATTTTGCAGCAGAAAGCTTCGCATTCTTAATGCGAAAAGTACAGGATAAAAATGAACTTTTTGATTTCTTACTTACCAAGCGTTTAATTGACCATCCCCAAGAAACAAGTGGTATTGGGCGCTTAATATTCGAAATGTTCAAGGGCATTAAGAACCAGTTCAACACATGCACCGAGTCTTCGTTCCAAATTTTGCTTACAAAGCTCAATTTTTTTGACAATGAGCAAAAAAATGAACTAATTTTAAAGTGCATTGGAATTACCGTGCAAAGCATGGCCGAATTTACCAAAAAAGAACACTCATCCATTGTCTGGACTTGTTTTTATGTAATGATATTAATATGAAAAAAATTTCTCTTATTTTTTATTAAGAAAGGTATTGATGAAAATATAGAAAATAAAAAAAAGTTGACTAGTCTATTGCAGTTGTTGGAAATCTTTCTTGAATCGAAAAACTGCTATTTGGTCAATAATTTAGACTTGCTTTTGGACAATATGATAAAAGTTGCCAATATTGAAATAGACAATACTCAAGACTCAGCTGATTTTACTAAGCGTTTCTTCAATTTAGGCAAACTTATTCTAATGAGTGAAAATATAAAATTTCCAATCGAAA
Source organism: Brachionus rotundiformis (assembly GCA_016802295.1). NCBI lineage: Eukaryota > Metazoa > Rotifera > Eurotatoria > Ploima > Brachionidae > Brachionus > Brachionus rotundiformis. Next base: position 3,983,272 of record JAESIW010000138.1, read on the forward strand.
AAACAAGCATACTTCCAAATAAATTATTTCAGGCAAAATATAATTACGGATTGGTGTCCGACATGACCAAGGCACTTTTTAACTATCCATTCTTTGAGACAGTAAGTTGGTTATTTAATTTTTGGACTGCTGTTTAATAAGCAAATATGAAAAATTGATTTCTTCTTTTAAAATGATTCTAAAATAACTTTGGAATTATAGCATGGTTGCTATTAAATTTACATATTGACAGACCATTATGTGGTAATTAATTATTTCAATTTAAAAAAAAAACTTGCCTAAATTATTACTGAAAATAGTTAATAGTACTAACTACTGGAAAGCTTATTATCAGAGTTGTTTTTAAGTCATTAAGTCAACTAGAATGGGTTTATTTTTGTGTGGTGACAAAAAAACTTTTTCGACTGATAAATAAATTTATTGACTGACTATTTAATAAATTTGTACTGACAACTAGAATCAAAAAAATCTAAGTCACTAAAGAGATATCTCTAAATCAAAAAATTTTTTAATTAATTTTTATTTATTTGCTGTTTTAATAAGATATTTATATTTAAAAAAAATAATAAAAAAAGATAAAAAATAGAACTTATCTCGAATGACTTGAAAAAAATTTCAAAAATTAATTAATTTATGATTTTAAAAATTGCTAAAATTTAGGCTCATTTGATATCTAAAATTTAATTTTTTGATTTAAAAAAAATCAAGTAGAAAGATTCAAAAATTAATTCCAATTAATTACTTCTTATACCTGAAAAACTTTAATATTTTGTAAAGAAAAACTTCAAACCTATAATAATAATAAAGCTACGGCAAGCAGGCTTGCACAGGCGTCCTATTAGGAAGACATCAATGAAAGCTAGATACATAGAAATCTATTTCCATTTACAAAGTTATTAATAGAGTCATTAATACCGTGATCTTATAGTATTCCACTCTCTGATTATACGATTTGAGAAAAAGTTTTCACGCTGGGTGAAGTTGGTAGGTGCTTGGACGGAGAAACGCCTCTTATACCCTTTAATACCTTGTACTGGTCTGGGTTGGAAAGAGACTGTACGGGGGAGGTCTGACCTAATCCATGTTATTTATCTAAGCGGCTACTTAGCTTGAACTTTTGGATCATGTCTCCTCTGGTACTGCGTCCGCTCAGAATGGGCAATCCTAAGATAGAAAGGTGATCGCTCAAAATTAAGTTACGGATTCTCTCTCTTAAATGAATATTTTTCAATAGAAAAATTTAGATATTTTAAAGTTTCACTGTTAAAAACCTTTTATTGCTTATTATGTTAGAAATAATAAAATTTAAAATTAGACTGAAAAAATGTTTATAAATTAATTTTAAAAAATTGTTTATCTAAAAACTGTAAATCAAGCTAATCATATTTGTATTAACAGGATAATTTTGAACTAATTTTTAAAATTTAAAATTTTAGATCATATTTCCAAATATAATTTCATATTTTGACAATCAAATCAAACATAATAAACAACCAAATAATGAAATCGAGGAACATTTTTTGACAATATTAGCCGAGTATTTGATAAAAGAGAAAAAAATACTCGAACCAATTTATTCAAGCGAAACTCAATCTGAAGATAAAATTGAAAACTTTATCATAACTAAGAGTTTAAGTAATCTTAGTCGCTTACTTAAAAGCGAAAAGTCCTTTTTGGATACCGAAATAGCAAAATGTTTGGACAAGTTTAGTACTAGTGAGATAAAAAAATTCAAAAATATACAACTTATGATTAAAATTATAATATCGAGTTTTCTTATTGGAAAGAGTTCCAATTTAGACCAATTAAATGAATTGGTAAAAAGATTGGTCGAAATTATTGAAAATGAGCTAGGTGCTGATGATTTTGAAACAAAAAACCTCACCAATTTGGAACTTAACTGTTTTTTATTGAACCTTACAACCTGGTCCCTGAGCATATGTACCAGAGTTTCATGTCAAAATCAAATTGTGCAACTCATACTCAATTTAAATCAAGCTAAAGAAAATCTAAAATTGAAACAGATAGTCAATTATGACGTGGATGCAATTGATTTATCTTCAAAACACCTGTTACAAGCATTGAGGTACTCTTGGGACAATGAAAGCCAATCTGATTCATTGAAACAACTCAGCAAATTTCTAAAAGCTGAACTTTCATCTCCATTTAGTGAATCCAGAGTTAGCTCTATATTTCTGTTGTCAACTTTATATAAATCATGTGATTTGCCGGTGAACGAAGACAATGAAAATTTGTTGGATCAATGCTTAAAGGTCGAGCTGACCGCCACAAGTTTGGATGAGTACAGACAAAAAATTTATTATCTACAAAAATTGGATCCTATTGTGAGCAAAAAGCTTCTCGGTGGTGAACTGACCGAAGAAGTGCCATTGAGATACATCTTTGGTCTTTTATTTGAAAATTTCAAGTTGTTCTGGGAGCCTGCCATTCAAATGGTGGTATCATATGCCAATTCAATGAAGCAGAATGATTTTTGGAATATTTTTAGTGATTTTCTCGTAGATTTGACTCATAAAATTGAGGCTAAGGGACAAGCGTGTCGGAGATGGTCAAATACTCAAATGGATGATAACCAACTCAATGTGATCAAGTATTTAGACAAGTATAGACTAGAGAACATGGACTCGATTGATTATATGAACAATAGAATTCTGTTGTGTAAATCGATGCAAAGTATTTCTCAAATTTGTGAATCGAAAACCAGAATGTTGATACCATTGTTCTTCAGATTTATGGAGTAAGTTTTTATTTATTTTCTAAGTATAAATTTTTCAAGGAGATCCTCAGGCTACTCAGAATCGAATTAAGTCCTTTTTTTTTGCCAAGCGTTGGTAAATAGAAAGAGTTATGTGATATTTTTTATAATAAAATAAATTTATAGCTTTTAGTTAATAAGTTTCTGTGTAGTAACTATTGTTTTGAGTAGTTTTTTAATTTGGAAAAATAAACTAAAAAATTTTTTTTTGCTTTTAAATTGATTATAAAAATCAAAGGGTTTATATGGTTTTTTTTTTCAAATTACCCTACTTTAATTTAAATAAAATTAAAATAAAAAGGCAATTCTAATTTGAGATTTTCTTCTTTTATGAACCAATAGCCTACTTTCACCTTCCATATATTCAAAATTATTTTTTTTTGTCCAAGCAAAATTTTAAAATTATTGTTATTATGTTTTTTCACATTTTTATTTATTACATTCTATCAAAAAAATTTTATAGCTTCATTCATACAATTCAATTAATTTTGGTAAACTTGTTAAATTTCTTATTAAAAAGAATTTTTAAATTTAAATTGTTCCTAATAAATATTTTTAAGTAAGCATGATTAATTATTTAGATAAATTTAATCAAGAAAACTTTACTAAAATTGTAGCTAGAATTCAAGTTGAAAATTATTTTCTTATCAATTTCTTTTCCTATTCATTATATTTATTCATTTTGAAAAAGATAAACTCTCAGTTTTAGTTTGTCAGCAAAAACACTTTGCATTATTATTATAATTATTTAAAGATTTAGTAAAATATTTTCTAAAACTTGCCAAATTAACAGAAAAATTCCATTAAATATTTCTAATACAAAACTATACAAATTTTTATTTTTCAAAATAGAAATGAATATTACAGAGAAGAAAACCGACTTTTATCAACATCGTATGATGACTTGACAACAAAATATGTTAAAGGTAATTTTTAAAAAAAAATCAAAAATTTTTTTAAACAACTCGGAAGCTCCAGTCCCTCAATACTCTTATCCAAAGGCTTTTTAACTAGATTTCTAATACGAATTCTACACAAATCCACTAGGCTTATTGTTTGGCTAAAATTAACCCCATTCTGATCTAAATACTCCTTCATCCACGATTTTTCATATAAAAATATATCATTTTTGTTAAGTCTATATCCAGATTTTATCAATATAATGGTCAAGCTTAGTAAATTTCTTATACCAATTTGGCTCAAGCCAAGCTCATCTTTACTGTCTTGATTACCAAAGATATTTATTTGATGAACAAAGCGGAATTTGCTCTTGGTCAATTTTAAGATATACTCAAAGGGTGAATCAACATGAAAGTCATAGCCGCGGTATTCAATTGCTCCTGTAAAGCCTTTATTTACATCGCATCCAGCTCTGATTAGATCAATTGCCATCTTTAATTTTTCAACACTAAGGTTTTCCATTAAACATTTGAAAGCAGTTTTATTTCCAAAAATAGATGTTTGATCCAAATTTTTGGCACTTTTTAGCAATGTTTTCAAAATATCCTTGTGTCCATGTCTTATAGCAATGTGAAGTGGAGTTTCTTGGTCATTATTAATGTAGTCTGGATCTGCACCATGATCCAATAGCATATTGACAACATCATTGGAACAATTTGCTACCGCTATATGCAAAGGCGTGTCGCCACGAATGCCTATTTTATTGACCAGACCACCTTTACTAAGCAAATACTCAACCACTGTTGGTTTGTCTTCATAGCAAGCAACAGATAGAGGAGTGTCACCATCAACATCTTCACTGTTAACATCAGCTTCATGTTTCGAAACTAAACTTTCAACAATATCCAAATAGCCTCTAAACGAGGCTATGTATAGAGCACTTTCTTGCCTAAGATTTTTAGCTTCTACAAATGCATTATTCTGTAGCAAAAGTTCCACAATGTCAGGATAGTTGTAGTAGCATGCCCGCATTAAGGCTGTAGCCCCATCAGAAAATTTACAGTTTACATTTGAGTTGGCTTTAATCAAAAGCTCAATTAGCTCATAATTGCCAAATTTTGACGCACTTAAAAGTGCTGTGTTTCCCGATTTGGTCTGATGATTTACCAAAGCGCCATTGCTGATTAGCAGCTTGGTCATTTGAAGGTCGTAAGGATAAATGAGCTCAGTGGCTAAAATAAGTGGAGTTTTGTTCTTGGAATTTTCGTAATTTACATTTGAACCACGTGATATAAGAACTTTGACGGTGTCCAAGCACCCTACGTCACAGGCAATTAATAAAGCTGTGTTTTGATCTTCTTTAGGATTACGATAATTGACGTCAAATTTGACCAGATCCAAAATAATGTCTACCAAACCAGTTTTTCCAAGTCTAGCAGCGTAGTGCAGACAATTGTCCTTTAAGTCGTTGTCCAAATATAACAAAGCCCAGTTTATTTCCTTGATAGCTTTGAATTTTTTTAGGCTCTTGAATCTTGGCAATGGCTGAGGATATGCTATGAATCTGCTTGTTTGTAGTATTTCTTTTACCTGGTCCATTAGTTCATTTTCAATTGAGAATTTTAGAGTTTCCCGTACTTGGTTCAAATAGGACTTTTCTATCTTCTGAACATTACGTGGCTGGTATGACCTTGGTGACCATGTAGAGTGTTTCTCAAAATTTTTACGTTTCATATTAAAAAAAAACAAAACACAAAGCCTAAATAAATAAAATAATTAATTCATTTAGAAAATATAAATTCACTTGGATTAAGTGAGTTGACTTGGCTACTGGCACAAACATGCCCGCCTAAATTAATTAAGCGCCTTTTTTTAACCAAAATTTTTATTTACAGATAAATCAAATGAAAAATTAAACAAAGAAAAATATTTTAACAAAAAATTACTCAATAAGTAAATTAATTAATTTAAGTTTAACATTTTTAATTAAAATTCAAAATTAGACACTTGTGTGCATTTTTGGACATTTTTGCCAAATTTACTTCGCCCAAATCATGGCATCAAGAGGAAAACTTACGTAACTTGTATCTAAACGTAAATTTAAAAAATAAAAATTTGTAAAATTTTTTTATTAATTTTAATAATTAATTAAGCTTTTGTGTCATTATGATTCATCAGTGCAAAAATCGGCACTTAATTGCTTGTTCACCTATCAATATGAATACCTTAAGCCATACCGTGAGCATTTGGAAAAGCTGCTTGAAGGGAAGCATTTTAGACATGAATTGGTGATTTTCAGCTTGGACGAGGGGTCAGGAGTGATCCATGCTGACCACAGACAGAAATTGTTGCCAATCTTGATGCGTATTTTGTACGGAAAATTCAACTCAAATGAGACAACACACACGTCCAGTCGTGACACCAAATCGAACAAAAGATCCACAATAATTCAATTTTTATCATCTTGTTCAGAACATGAGCTCAACTATTTTTTCAATTTAATCTTTGATTCATTGAATGTGGTTCTTTTGGAGTTGAATGAAAAATCACCTGACCGATTTGATTTCAATGATAATAACTTTGATGAAAATAAAAGAAATGAGTTTTTAGTTGGACTGGTAAAAAGATTAAATGAGCCTGAATCGTCTATTTATAATGTCAAAAAATGTATTCCATTCAAAAAAATACTTGGTATTTTACAAACAATGGACATTTTGTTCAAAAAATTAGCTCGGCAAATGGAAAATTTTTCTCACAGAGTGTTGTTAATGCTGAGTTTTATCCAAAAATATACTTTTAAAATAAATGACAGAATTTTAGCTTTGAACAAAAATGAAAAATTAGTAGACGATTATCACTTAAATCTTATTAGAGTTATCAAACAACAAGTCTCAATTAGATTTAAGCAAGTATGTAATATTTAAATTAATTTTAGAAAAATTTTTCTCACTATTTCAACACCTTGATAAAATTCTCTTATAGAAAAATAATCTTTGAAAAATATTTTTATTTTAAAAAATAATTTTTGGAAAACCCAGGGGTTTTCTGAATAGCCACATCATTCTTTTAAACCCTCATGTTAGCGTTTTTAAGATTGAATTATAATAAAATTAGCTATACAATTAAAAAAATCTTAGAAAGGTAAAAAAAAAAGATTACTATGTTTGAAAATTATTTAATGAGTATTTAAAAAATATTTTAATTAAGAATAAAGTCAAATTTTTCATCGATTTTAATTATGAATCAAAAATTCTTTCTCAGTAGAAATTAAATAATAATAAAAAAAAATTAAATTCAAAATTTTTACACAATCTAATTTAAAACTATGCTTTTTAATATTTATTTTAAGCTTTTCGATGTATTTGACCATTTAAATTTTACCCAATGTGAATATTATCTAATTTTCGACTCATTCATTTGGCCCCAGTCGTCGAAACTTCCCGTCGAATCTCTTCAAAATGTCAACAATTTACTCAAAATATTTCATCTATGGAGCGAAAGACCAAAATATTTTCCTCTATTGGTCGCTAAAAAGACAGATTTCACCTTTCTAGATTCAGACATCTTATCCCAACAACCTTTTGGCAACTCAACTACTTTAACTGCAGTATTTGAACTGATCGACTCTGAAAAGTGTTCCCAAAAAGTAATCAACTATGTTCTTGAATTGGTACATAACTTGGTCTCATTTGCCGATTTCAAAGAAGATGAAAATTCTGAATTGGAAAGGACCCTTAAACTTCCATTTAGCATCACATTCGACTCTGAGGAAGAGCTCAATTTTGGAACTCTTATTTTACGCCCTCATGTTAACTCAATTGTCAACCACATTGAAAAATTGGTTGCCGCCAACATGAGCAAAAAAGTTTTACCAAGCAAACCTTTGAAAATTCTAGCTCGAATTAGCTCGTTTGCATCAAATTCTCAAGCCCAATGTGAAAAGATTATTTTACTCCTAGTACCCTATTTGGTAAAAAATCGAACCCAAAGTGAAGAAAATGAACTTAATATCTTGAGCTCGATAAATTTCTTACTAAAACAAGTTCGAAAGGTGTCCGATTTTGTTCTTCCTTTGAGCAGATTGTTCTTGGTAATAAAAAATAGACAATCTAGGGTTGAGTTAGTAAATATTTTTAGAACTATCAGCGAAATTGATTCAAATTTTGCCATTGTATCCAAATTGATTAGCGATTTGAATTCGTGGGATGCCAAAAAACTAGAAGAGCCAGACTATTTGCTCAGACTGGAGGCTTTTAAACAGCTTAATGAGTTAATTACGTCATGGTCAAATTTTGAAATTAATTTAGCTGCTATTTCAATCTATAATTGTTTTTATTTTATTAACGAAATAGAAGATTTAGCCATCAAAGAGTCATCTACCAATTCAATAAAAATTTTATTAGATAAGAGCTCGTTGCTTGAGCTGAATAAACAAGATAAACATTTATTAGAGGCTAATTTTATGTCCTGCTTGAAAACTGGCCTTAAGTCAAAGAGCGAAAAATGTCGCCACGAATACATTCTCATATTTATTGAAATGATAAAAAAATTGGACAAATATTTCCCATTTTTGAAAGATTTTCACATTTTGTTTGATCCAGAAGACCAGGAAAAAGACTTCTACGAGAACATAAGGCACATTCAAATGCATCGTAGAGCCCGGGCTTTGAAACGACTGCAAAAACACTGCCAGGATGTGTCAAATGAAAATTTACTCGGCTTTATGATGCCTTTGGTGAGATCATTTTTGGACAACGAAATGTACCATAAATATGACTATTTGATCGAGGAAGCATGTCACACAATCGGTGCTATCTGCTACACTCTTGACTGGCCCAAATATATAAAAATAGTCGAGTATTATATGAAAATTTTGCCAAAAAATAAAATGAATCAAAAGTTGGTAATCAAAATTTTGGTTCAAGTTTTGGACGCTTTTCATTACGATCTTAGCTTATCGACTGAGACCGATTACTATGTAGAAAAAGAGATGGAAGAAAAGCCAGAAGTGTTTGAAGAGTCAAGAAGACGCAAGAAATTAGTTGGCTCAGCAATGGCCAATAAAATACATGCAACCGTGACCAAGTCAATTATTCCGGTGCTGTTCAAATGCTTGACCAAAAAGCTTAAATCTGAAAGTGAGCACAAAATGAACAAGCATGAAGATGAGGACGAGCAAATTTTAAGAGTTCCAATGGCTTTGGCAATTTTAAAATTGCTGAATAATTTGCCTAGACGAACATTGGAGACTCATTTACCTGGTCTGTTATTTAAAGTATGTGACATGCTTAAATCAAGAGCTATGAGTGTGAGAAATACAACAAGAGATTGCTTGATAAAAATGGTGGAATCATTACCAGAAAAAAAATACTATTTCAATGTCTTTAAAGAGCTTGGTAATTCACTTTTAAAGGGATACCAAGTGCATGTTTTATGTTTTACAAACTTAATTGTGCTGAAAAATGTTCAATCCAAACTGCAAGTTGGAGATTTGGATTCGAGTTTGTCTATTTTATTGAATAGTGTTCGCTTAGAGCTATTTTCTGATAGTTCAGAAGAAAAGGAAGTAAAGCAAATTGTTTCTAAGCTAATGGAAGCCAAAACGATCAGCTCGTTTCAATCTTTACAGATAGTTGCCAAATTTGTGAGCCAGTGTGAGCTATTGACTTTGCTTAAGCCTTTCAAAGAACAACTTGATATGTGCACAACAAGAAAAATGATTAAAAAAATCGAAGAAGCTCTTAAGTATATTTTGAATGGTCTTTTAGAAAATAGTAGTCTGAACACAGATAGCCTTATGTGTTTGGTATATGGATTGATAAATGACACTTTTGATGCATTCAAGAATCCAAATGATTACAAAACCAAACTGAAAAAGAGATTTGCTGAACAAAATGAAATGAAGCCAATTAATTTTGACGAAGATGTTAATGATGACAAAAAAATGCCAGAAAGCTGTCTAATAATTCCTGCAGAACCAAGAAGAGGTGGTGATAAGCCTAAAACTCAAGCCAAAACTAATCAACATGTGGTCATTGAATTTGCTTTGCAGGTAAGACTCTAATACTATCAAAATTTTGAAAAAAAAAAAACTACAAGATATTTTATTTTTAATTAAATATTAAGAAATAAACTTA
>JAESIW010000138.1:3994368-4071901 GCA_016802295.1 Brachionus rotundiformis
GTTTTACAAACTTAATTGTGCTGAAAAATGTTCAATCCAAACTGCAAGTCGGAGATTTGGATTCGAGTTTGTCCATTTTATTGAATAGTGTTCGCTTAGAGCTATTTTCTGATAGTTCAGAGGAAAAGGAAGTAAAGCAAATTGTTTCTAAGCTAATGGAGGCCAAAACGATCAGCTCGTTTCAATCTTTACAGATAATTGCCAAATTTGTGAGCCAGTGTGAGCTATTGACTTTGCTTAAGCCTTTCAAAGAACAACTTGATATGTGCACAACAAGAAAAATGATTAAAAAAATAGAAGAAGCTCTTAAGTATATTTTGAATGGTCTTTTAGAAAATAGCAGCCTGAACACAGATAGCCTTATGTGTTTGGTATATGGATTGATAAATGACACTTTTGATGCATTCAAGAATCCAAGTGATTACAAAACTAAGCTGAAAAAGAGATTTGCTGAACAAAATGAAATGAAGCCGATTAATTTTGAGGAAGAGGTTAATGATGACAAAAAAATGCCAGAAAGCTGTCTAATAATTCCTGCAGAACCAAGAAGAGGTGGTGATAAGCCTAAAACTCAAGCCAAAACTAATCAACATGTGGTCATTGAATTTGCTTTGCAGGTAAGACTCAAATCCTATCAAAATTTTGAAAAAAAAACTACAAGATATTTTATTATTAATTAAATATTGAGAAATAAACTTAGGTTTAATTAAAATTAAAAAAAATGCTCCTTTTGGATACCAAGGCGTAAAAGTTAACCAGTTAAAAATAATAAAAAATATGGAGCTTTGAAATTTTTAAAATTTAAATTAAAAGCTGAGTTTAGCTTTCTATCAAGGGGTCAATTATAACAAAATTCAATAGCATATTTCAAAAATCATATCTTTTTAAATAAGTATAAATTCAAAATTTTTAAAACCAATTTAAAAAAAATTTATTATTAATTTTGATTTAAAACCTAAATCTTATATTTTCTTTTTTTTCTATATGATAGTGATAATTATTTAATTTAGCTCATGAATTCATTGATGAGACAAAATCGTCTAATTGATGCTAACAATGAAGCAAAAAACATTCAAGTACTTGATCCTTATATTCCAATATTTGTTGAGTATTTGGACGGAAAGTATTTAAAAGTTACCATAATAACTCTTCGCTGTCTGGTCGGTCTAATAAAATATCCACTTCCTTCTATTAAAAAAAATTGTAAGCTCATAGCAGCCAAGCTTTTTAATCTATTACGAACATACTCGAGCTCTTCATCAGAAAGCGAACGCGGCGAAAACCTCGAACTACTTATGATATGCTACAAAGTCATATCTAATCTAATCAGAGACGTAAAGCAGTTTAACTTAGACGATGAACAACTACAGGTCCTATTGCACTATGCTGAACGAAATTTATATGATAACCAAAAGCAGTCATCAGCATTTAATTTGCTAAAAGCCATACTGTCTCGCAGACTTGCTTGTGAAGAGCTGAATGAAGTATTGGCCAAAGTAATGAAGTTGAGCATTCAGGCAGACTCCCCAAATGTGAGACTTCAATCAAGACAAACTATGCTTCAGTATATGTTAGAGTATTCTCTGGCAGAGAAGAAATTGGTCAAATTGCTCGAATTTTATATTATGCAATTGAATTATGAGTATGAGAATGGACGAGAGTCTGCTATTGAAATGTTGGCTACCATGTTTAGCAGTTTTCCAATGGCTAAATTGAACGAACACGCAGCGCTCTTTTTTCTGCCTCTTGCCATTCAGTTGCATAATGACGATTCACCAAAATGTAAAAAGTTAACATGGCTGGCAATTAAATCACTAATTGAAAAGATTAGCGAAGAAAAGAAAGACAATTTGTTTAATATAGCAATATCTCTATTCAAAAATGATCAGAAACCTATGCACAAACGTATTGCTGCTCTTTTGGTAAAGATATTTGTGGAAACAGAACAGGAAAAGTTCGAAAAAAGAGCAGAAGTTGTTTTTGAAGTTTTAAAAAATGAGATGAACGCAGAGAATTATAATCAGGTATATCAAATTTTTGAAAAATATTCCTAAAACATCGATTTTCTATATTACCTAAAAAAATAATTTGTTTATCTGATCAATCGTCTTTGTTTCTAAGTAAAACAAGATTGATATTTTAAAAGTTAAATGATTTAAAAAAACAATATAATCGAACTATGAATTTCTTTTTTATCTTTTTCTTTTATCAAATTGGAATTTCAATTAAAAAATCAAATAATCTTACTTTATTTCAAGCAAAAAAGATATTCTTAAAAATTAGGGTTTTTTGGTACAAAAGAACAGAACAAATTGTAAAAAAATTTTTTATTTTTTTTTCCAATTGTTAAAACTTTGTTTTCTGAATGCAACATGGTGCAGCATTTAAGGTTGAATCAACTAACAAAGTCTGTTGATGATGTGCCATATCTGCAAAATGCGCCAAGCTTAGTTAACTTTTGAAAAAAAGTTGAAATATTTTTTAACATTTTGCTCTGTGCCAAATTTCACAAAATCAAATAAGGTTAAAATTTTGACAGGAATATATTTGAATTTTTGTAATTTTAAAGTTTTAAAAATTAAATTAAGATAATTTTTTGTATATTAAGTGACATGAGATTGTTAAGTCAAGTTTGAATTTTGATAAATTAATTTATTTTTAATCTAAATTTCAGAATGTGGAAACAAATACAGACGCAAGCCTTGGTGAAAAATTCTACGACCAATACTTATACAATATCTTATCATTGCTCATCAAAATACTAACAGAAGCTAAAATTCTGTATAATAAAAAATATTCAAAAATTACAAATGACTTGTTTGATCAAGCCAAGAGCTTTTTGAACCACGAACATCTTTGGATTCGTCTTGCTTCATGTCAATTGTTTGGTGTTTTATTCGCCAGCAACTCAATTGAAAGCTTGCTTTTTGAAAAAAATAGCTTTTTTAATCACAATACCAGAGACCATTTGATTGGCAACTATTTAAAAATTAGAGATCTAATCGATGATTTCAGTGAACAACTAAGAGCACCAGTGCTAGAAAACGATCTAGCTGAACAAATTGTCAAAAATTTGGCATACATGTCCAAGATTTTGATTCATCATGAGCTTAAAAACGATGGTCAAAATGAGTTGCTAAAACATGATATTAATATTGAATGGTTGATAAAAAAAATAGCTAAAGAAGCTAAATATGAACTTGTCAACAAACCCAAAGAAACAATAAAAAGAACATGTATTTTTAAGCTGTTCGCAGCTTTTTCAATCGAATTAGGAAAAGAAAAGCTTAGAAATTATGTCCAATTTATTATACCATTGTTGCAGCGAGAGACAGAAATCGATCAAACAGATGAAAATTTGAAACATTTGGCCAAAGAAGTGCTGGACTTGATAAAAACAACAATTGGCGTTGAGGATTTTAGTCTTATTTATTCAAAAACAAATAAGAAAAGAGTTGAAAATAAAGAAGAAAGAAAACGAAAATTGGCACAGCTTGCTGTGGTTGATCCTCAGATGGCGGCTGCCAAAAAAATTCGAAAACAACAGCGCAAAAAAGATGCCAAAAAGCGAAAGATTACAAACGAAAAGGAAAAGATAAGGGGTACAAAAAAACAAAAAACTAAAGCTTAAAATAATATTAAAAAAATAAAGTTTTAGACAAATGATTAATTTTTTTTTTAATTAAACACGGAGTGACATCGTGTGTTTTTTTAACTTCTAAATTTTTTAAAGAATATTTTAAAATATTTAGAATTGAGTCGACGAGAAGATGATTTATTAAATTAAAACACTATTCCAAAGGTATGATCTTTATTTTTATTTGAAAGCTAAAAGTGAAATATTTAGCAGGAAATTAATTTTTTACCAGATAAAAATGCATTGTTAATTGGTTAATAATAATTAGTTTTAATTTTATAAATTAACTATCTTAAAAATTTATTTTTTTTAAATTAAGACAGCGTTTTGAGGGGCTTTACCCGGCCAAAAATCATCAAAAGATAACATTTTATGATTCAAAGAAAAATTTTTCTTAGCTAGATTGATTTTTTAAAATTTTAATTTTAAATGTAGCATAGGAAGGTTATATAATCTTTTATCATTAATTCTATCAAAAATCTGATAGTTGTTATTAGCCAATTTTAATAAATTGTCAAAAGGTTTTTCTGAATATACGTCACTATAATATTTCTTATATCTATTGACCTCTACCTATTCATTAATTGACATTTCTTATTGAAAAAATTTTGCTTTTTCAACACATATCTTGATTATTATTATTATTATTATTATTTATTACATTGAACATCTTTTAGACGATGCATAAAAAATTTATAATCAAAATCAACGTTAAATAAGACAAAAATTATTTGTTCATGAATTGGCGCAGTAAATTTTAAGTGCATGAATGAGCCTCGATCAATACCTTGTTAAAATAGACAAGTTATTGGGAAGTTGAAGCTTATGATCAAATTAAAATGGTCATGCTCAAAAATTAATATAAAAATATAATTTTAAATATTTTTGACTAAAAAAATTTATTGCAGAATCACATTTTTAAAGTAAACATTCAATGTTAAACTTAATTTTTTATTATGTCTGCTAATTATGCATGCAGAATTTTGCACAATACTCGATTATGATTTAATATGTTCTGTTACACACATGATAATCTATCTCTTCATCACATTTTTCAAATAAATAGATTCTAAAAGTAAAAAAAAAATTTATTAGCATGATTAAATGCGGCATTAAACAATAGAAAAGAAAAATAATTAATTTTTCAATTTATTTTATTTAAAAAATTAATTTCCTAATTCAACTTTTACTGCGGCACTTAATCTTGAAATTTAAATAATAATCCTGCGTTTATTTTTGATCCTTGAGTTTTTAAATGCGTTTTTAAATGCACTCAGACCTGAAAGTTTTATTACGGTATATGTTTCCATTGAAAATGATCTCCTGTCTAACGTAGTTGATAATTATATCGTAATAATAATAAAAAAAATTTATCAAAGTAGATAAAAGATTTTAGAAGTAGATATCATTTTTTAATATCTATTTTTGATATGCAAATAACTCAAAATAAACAAAAAAAACAAAAAATAATTAAGCACAAGATACCCTTATGAAATTGCTTTACACTAAGTTTTATTATTTTTTCCCTTTTTTGACCACTTATTTCCGTCGATTTGCTCCCTCAAGGGACTGTATGAATTTGGCAAAGTTAGCATGAGTTTCGTATTCGTCGAAAAATTCATTTGTCTCGCACTTTGATTGAAACTATCTTTTCGACATCACAATTAGTCATATTAAATTGGTTTTCATGATAATTGACTGACTAAAGTACAGAAGTATATGAAGGTTCATTATAGTTATGTTTTATTTTATTTTTTAAGTGTAATTATCAAGCTTTAAAGCTTTTTCAGAATAAAAAAAGGATAAAAAAGATAAAATATGATAGATGTAAATACGATAAGTGCTGATAGAACTACAAAAGGCAAAATAGTTTGGATTTTTTCCTCTTCTTTTTGGTTGAACTGTTTCCAAATCATCAGCATCTTGCAACGTTCCTTTATTTGATTCACTTTGGTTACGATGACTATCTTAATTTTTTTTTCAAAATGTTTGAGTATATAAACACATTTGTATTAGAAATCAGATAAACTAGATATCAATTATTTTTATGTAAATATAGTATCTACAATGCTTTGATAATATAAATCTTAAATAATTCTTTTCCTTGTTTAAATTCTTTATCTGAGATAAATATTTAAAAATTCAAGACATTCAAAATTCGTAGTGCGATCTTTTTTGAATCTAAAATGTGATGCTCCTCTAAAATAATGCTTCACGAGGCCTTAATATTTTAAACTATTAACAGTCTCGAATTGACTTTTTGAATTGATTGAAAGATTGTCAGGTCAGGCCTGATCCATTCGATACTATTCTTACTTGTTGAAGAATTTATAAAACTTCTAATCAAGATATTTTGAATATTCGACTCCTATGTGTAGTTGCTATTCTATAATTTCTTCTTTTTTCAAACATATCCTTTTGACTTAGCATATCGTTATTTTATATTTATCTCATTTTTTATTTTTTAACTTTTATTTGATTTTTTTAAATCTGCAAGAGCTTTTAGTCGATAATCATTATTTTTAGAAGCATAACAATCAAATTTAGAATCAGCATTAAAAAAATTTTTTATCATAAGTCATTTTTATCTTGATACAAAAACTATTTATCTACTAACGAAAAACAATGTCTTTGATAATTTTAGATATTCGTAAGGACTTTTTTCAAAAGTACTCATGTTAACAAAATTTCAGGAAAATATCTGTCTTAGATTAAAAGTTATTCAATAAAAACATAGAACACAAAGCACATCAAAATTTTCTAAAATACTCATTCTAATTGTTTTTTAACTATGTGTTATCGAAAGATTATTAAGAGAAATCAATCTTTAGTTGATTTGAATGAGAAAGAATTATCTACAAAATAAGTTGCATAAATAATGTTGAAATGAATGAATTCAAAGACATACCAAATAATTAGTCTTTTTTAATTACTGTTCAATTCACGTATCAGTTGTTTAATTAAGATAGTTGCAAAACTAATCCAAAATAATCTTTAAATCTTAAGACACAATCTTAGAATCATTTACCAAGTATTATGCCAACTATAAAACGTGTGTTGATAATCATTGCAAACATTTTCCAAGATTTAAAATCATTCTTAAATCACATATAAGTTTTTTTGTAAATTGTATATTTGAATATTTAAAATTTCAATTTTGTTCACATTTTGGTTGATAAATATAAGTATATTATTAAAATAATTATTTTTGACCAGTCCCAATTAAAAAATTCTATTTTAATCAGAATTTAAATTTTTTCTCTTTATTTTTAAGCTTATATCGCACTATAAAATAATTTTAGATTATGAGGCAACAATTATTTTTTCTTGTGGACTAAGTTTAGTCTCAAGATCTAAATTTAAAATTTCTTTATTCGTTTTATTTATTTTTCGCCACGGTAGTGAATTTGAATTAATTATCTTAAATTTGAGTATTAGTTATTTTATTTCTTTTGGTATTTAAAGATTTTTTTCCAATTAATGGAATTTAAATTATTCATTATTCTATTATCAGTTTTACTACCATTTATGGATTGACAACAATAGTTTGGAAAAAAACTAAACAATTTCTTTTTAGTTTTAAGATTTAGAGATGGTACGTGATGCGTGAAATACAAAGGAAGTATTTATTTTAAATTAAAGTAGTTCTGTGACTTTCTGCTAAAAAATTCTTTTAAAATACTTTGTCTATTTAATTTGGTAAAACAGATATTAAATTTTTTTTTAAAGATGAAAATTGGTTTGTAAATTCAACATCCATAGTTGCATTTTTACAAGTCATTTTGAGATTGGCAAATTTTCTTATTATAATCTTTTCATCATTGACAGAGTTTGATAGTTGAGAACTTGATTTATATCCTTTGAAAAAAGTAATAGGGTTTGTTCTAATATATCAGATTTCCCAAAGCCAAAAATTATTTACAGAAATTTTTGTTGAAAAACTGAATATTTTATTAATAAAATAATTGAAATCTGTAAAATAGTTAATAAAAAAAATGCATTTTTTTTAGGATAGTATCAATTGTGACAAATTATTAGCTATCACTATGAAACAATCTTATCAACTTTCTTTATTCATTTTTTATCTTAAGCAAATAAAGCAAATCGATGTGGCTTAATATAATAAAAAAAACGAAACAGGTAATCATTCATTATAAAATAAATTCTAAAAACTATTTTTAACCTAAGCGACACATTATGTATCCATGAGATAAATAACTGAATTACAATCGGATAGTAGACTTTTTGTTTTATTAATTTATAAAGGATAAATTTTTCAGAATTTTTGGATACTAAAAGGATTTGTTTTTTACAGAGAACACTGGTCACTTAGAAAAAAGTTTCATTTATTGGACTTATTTTCTTTATATTTTTAAAAAAAGTTAAACTTGACTGTCCCATCTGAATCGGATACGGTTGATTTTTAAATATAAAAGGAAAGGTTTTCTGAAATATTCTTGTACATACAATTAAAGAAATATCTAGTAGTTTTTTCAAAATTTCTAGAGCTTTATTACAAAATTATTTTTTATATTTAGAAATAATCATATCCTTAAAAATTAAAATAAATGTTTGTAAAGGTTTATATAGCGAATTGCGAAGTCAAACCTATCAATTCAAATGATATAAAAAATAAAGTTTTTAATTTTTAGATTTTAATGCATAAACACATTTTTAATTTGAGAAAACCATGTTAAGCCTTTACCATTCATTTTGCTTAATTGTGCATCTATAATTTTTACATGTATTGCAAATATAAGGAATTAGTTTAATTTGGCTATTAAAACTTTTTTCTACAAATACAATTAATTTTAGATTAAAAAGTTGCTTTTAGAGTTTTATTTTGATATTAATTTTTCAGCATGATGATCTAAATTTGGTCATACGCTCCAAAAGTATAAGTTTTTTAAACATAACGCTTCATTTTAAGAGCATCCAGTCTCTAGACTTTCAAAACCTCAGAGTTCAGCTTAACCTTTGGAAAATTGAAACAAAAAATTTCTTATCATCATTTTAAAATAGACAAAAATAATCATAAAGTTGGGTTTTGTTCTAATTTATATATTTCAAATTATAATAAATACTTTCCTCATTTTCGAATTATATTTTTCGAGTCATTTTTTATGTTAAACTAAAATATTTATTCAAAAATTAATTAATTTTTAGCCAATATAAATTTTTAGAACAGAACTTGAATAAAAAATTCTTGAAAAACGTTAATTTTGATCTAAATAAATTTGTATAAAAAAGATAATTTTTTTTTATGCAGTTTATTATGGTTCCATAAGCTAATTATGCAATAAAAAATATTCTTATTTTACGATTTTGAACACAAACTTAGATGATTGATAAAGAGCTTTTATCATATTTGGAATTGGAACCCAAAGACTCGAAGTGGCAGCCAAATGAGACTGTTCCCGAAATAAAACTGGACAAAACCAACAGAAGACTAGCAAAATTTTTGACCAAGATTCCGTTCACTATTTTATACTCATCGGACCACTTGGCTAAACTCAGTTGCACTTTTGATACAAACAAATTTGATACCGGCCTAAGAAAAGTTAAATACATTGGCTTCAATTACGAAAAATATATAAACAATGACAATTTTGTGGAGTTAAATGAACGCTACCCGAAAAGAAAACTTGCACCTAAGTTGGAGAACAGTATTCCGCGAAGTTGTAAAAAAATAAAGACAGTACCCAAAGTGTGTCTAATAAAGACTGAGAAATTTTCATTTGAACAAATATTAGATAATGTGAAAGTAAGCCTTAAGAACAAGAATGGTACATGGTCTTTAAATTTTACCATAAAATTAATTAGATATCAAAAGAAACGCGGGATTTTATTCTTAAAAAAATTAACAATACTTCGAAAAAAAATAAAAAATTGAACTTTATACCAGAAAATAGTGACCAAGCAATTTCAATCGAAAGTCAGCTCGGTGAAACATTAAATCAATCACAACTCAGCTTGTATAGTAATGAGAGTTCCACAGTCAACCAATTTAACAAGGCTAATCACAATCGCGAAAGTGGTATCTGGTTTGACTATATCAATTATGAGGAATTTGAAAATTTTTATGAACATTCTAAAAAAATTCAGCCCCTTGCTGAACAAATAAAATCTATTAAAAAATCGAAAAATCCTCAAAGGCCAGATAAACCTTTGGCCAATTTGAACGAAAATTTTGAGCTTATTGATTTGACAAATGACATAATTTAAGAAAAAAAAGGGCAGTAAATATTTTTTAATATATATATTTTTTAAAAGATAAATATACATTTACAAAGATTTTATAAACTAAGGTTTTTATTATAAAAAATAATCGAATATTTTTAGATCAGTTTTTTTACTTCGCTAAAGGAAATACATCTTTTATTTTATTCAACTAGGTATTTATTAAATAAGTTGAACATAAAAATATAAATCCTGAACTTGATCGATGAGAGCTAAATATAATGCTGATCAGGTGACAATAGAATATAAAAAAATATAAAATTAATAGTTATAATTTTTGACGATGAGTGTTATCTGTTAATGTAATAACAATTCTATTTAACAATACATTCAAAAGTAACAGGGTATATTTTTAATAAAAGCTAACTAAAAATTATTTTTTTCCTTTATTCAAATTTAAATTTAAATCAACAATTCATACATTCAAAACTTTTTGATTAATATTCTACGAAACGGTCAAAATTTATTTTCTTGTTTATAAATTGACACATCTATAAGCTTAAAAGTTGGGACCAAAATGCTGATTGAAACCTTTAATCGTCGTCTAATGCAGTTATGGGACAGAGCTGAACCGTTCAAAGTCTGACAGTTCAAAAATTAAAATGAGCTTAGCTATTCTGTTTTTTGTTAAAATATGGTTAAAGACTCGACACTATCCATTATTACAAAAATGGCTGGAATAAAGTAAAAGAAACGAGATTATCAATTTAATAATGTCGTATGGAATAAGAATATAAACAACCACTAATCGATATTTTGGCACTTTATTTATTCGTTAATGAAGTTTCCATACAAGAACCAAGATCATTAAATGAACTTAAAAAAAATTTACTCATCTTTACAAGCTCAATTCATGGCATAAAAAGTGTTATTAATTAACTTAAATCAAAATTAAAATTAATTGCTATTAATAAACTTTAAAATCATCTCAATTTTATTTTTATATTCTTTTTTAGATTATTTAAAATATTTTAATTAATATGATGAGTTAAATTTTAAATTGTTATTTTGAAATTTAAAAAATTAAAAGTAAGTTTTTTAAATTAAAAAAACTGTAGGCGTTTCTCAAAAGTTATTTATTTTAGTCTAAGAATTTTTTAAAAATAGTTTGTTCTTAATTTTCGTTATTTAACAGGTATTTAAAAAATTATTTTTTGTTTATAAATGTTAAAAAAAAATACTAAAAAAAATATTTATTTTAAAATATGCCTATCTAGAAATCATAAAATATAAAAATTACTAATCTCATTTCACTTAGTGCTTATCGTTTTGGTAACTTCGGTAGAAGATGTTGAACTTGTCTTGGTAGTAATCGTAGTGGTTCGGGTCGTTCGAGTTGTTGAAGATTTTGAATCCAAGTCACAGCCATTTTTGCTAAACATCGACCATTCAGTTGATTTCTTAGGTCCAGCCCTCAGTCTTTCGATCATACTCTCATCAAGTGTCTCCAAAATTCTATCAAAACCATCATCTTTCTCAGACTTGATCACTCTGCTGGACGATTTTTCGAAATTGTTCAAAACTCTATTATCATGAATATCACTGTCAGGATCGGACTCTATCCTGGCCAAACTCGCTTCTATACCTATCGGAATATAGTGACTTTTACCAAGTTCGAAATTAGCATGTGTATTTTTTGGAAAAGACACCTTTTCAAACAAACTTTGTGAAGACATCAATTGTCGTTTAGAATAGAAGCCCATGGCTGAATCGTTTATTAAGTCATCAGTTGATGTTGATTGATTTCTGATCTTTTGATCGCCAGTTTCTGTTGACTTGTGCGAATAAACAGCCGGTTTGGAACCATATTGGTAGTAAGGCAGGCTGGTATAATCTCTATTGGATCCACTAAGTCTAAATTTAAAATAATGTTCAGTGTCATAGTATCTAATGGTCAAGCTCTCTTCCACATAAGAATTGGTAGTTGATTCATCATCACTCAAGCAGTTACTTGTCAACGATTTGTTCCGCAAGCGCTTCTCGGCCAAACGAGAATTGCTTCTTTTCAAACGTGAGTTAAACACAGCTTTTTTGGTATCTGGCAAATAGGGCAGCTTTACCTCTTCGAGCAAGTCTTCAAGACTATTTGATTTTACTTTAATGTTTTCGGAAGCTTCGGGAAATTGAACTGACCGGTCTTGAACCAATTTTGGCGGACCGGATCTTTCGTATACTGCACCTTGAATGATTATTATTAGTTTACACATCAATTTTAGTCTGGTAGAAAAGGGCTCAAAGTCGAAAAAAACTGGCTCGCCAGGTCCCAAATCCTTAACAGAACTTCCAATGCAAGAAGTCTTCGTTCTGTACAAATCAATTTTTGATTCCAATGAGCACCAGTTTGAGTGTCCGTCAGTGTAATGGGAATCAAGAAGCGATGCGGTCAGGACTTTTTGATGGGTAATGAGATGACGCTTGGGCTGTGGTTTACGCTGCTTTGGCTGCGTTTGCATCTCGCTCAGAATTGTATACAAATCAAATTCATTGTTCACCTGAGACCGCATTTTAAATTTGATTTTCAACTTTATGCTGCCAATTGCGTAATTTTTTCGAATATTTAAATAAAATTTAAGCTAGTTTTATCTTTTTTTAATTAAAAATTTGAAAGATAATTTAAAAAACGCTTCATTAAAATTTTTTTCAAGGAAAAAAACTGCTAATTGCTTGATGAGTGTAGGATTACATATGAATCATTAAGTTTGAAGATATTATTTTTTATTTATTAGCTTTATTTCTTACAAATAAATTTATTAAATGGGAAAAAATTAAATAATAATAACGCCAGTATATTTTTACATTGTGAAGGCAGCAGTCTAATTTAACTTTTTGGTATTCTACAATGACCTATGATTGTGGTCTAATTGATTTCCAAATTTGGCATTTATAAGTCAGCCTATTCTAAACTAACAAAATAGCTTTAAAATTTAAAAGCCATTTAAATTCAATTGAGTGCAAAAAGAGAAGGAGGTTTTGACGGCTTCCCAAATAAATTTGAAATTTCGGAAAATTTAGAAATGGCTAAATGGTGCCTCATTCTGCAAGACTAATTAACTATTTGCACTAATATAACTTGTTATGTAATTTTTATCTGTAATTACAGTCTTAAATTTTCTCTTGGTACACTGAAAAATTGAAGCTTTTTATTTTTAAAACTTGACACAAAAATAAAGAATAAAACTTAGTTAAAATTGATTTTGAATTTTTAAAACTTTCAAGTTATTTAATATTTTATTTTCTTGAATACAACAAAGTATTTAAATTAACTAGTTTTTTGAAACGTCACAAGAAACATTGTGAACAAATAGAACAAATTGTCTTTTGCCAAGATGTGTTAAAAAAAATCTCAAGCACGGGATTTAAGAGAATCCGTAAAAAATCTTAAATGGTTTTTTTTGAGTAAATAGACAGGTAAATACATTGGAAGTTAAAAAAATAGTATTTTATTTAACATTTTTGAAAAACCTTTATATTTGCTATTCACTAAAGTAGCTATGTTAATTAAACTAAGATAAAAATGTATCCCAAACTAGAGAACAATCTTATAAATTAAAAAAAAAGGAGACCTGTAATTAAAGTCGAAAACACGCCAGATTGCTGTTTTTTTTTTATTTTAATTATTTTTGGATGAAATGATGGAAAATCTTGAACATAATTTGAAAGTTTCTTTGAAAATGGTTGTTGTTGGGAAAATTTTGTCGATAAAATAATCCAAGTTACATGCTATGTAAATAAGAACCTGAAAATATAAAAAATTTTAATTTGACATAATTCATCAGCTAAATATTTATTTATTTTAGCTATAAATTTAATCAAAATGGTTGAGCGAATATTCTCGCTGATATTATTTTCCTAATAATTTAATAATATTGTTTTTAATTCATCGCTACCAATTGGTATCAATTGGGATTTATTTTTATAAATAAAAATTGAGTATATATGTTACATAATAATATTTACATTTTATTTTTTAATTTCCGACTTAATTAAACTTTAATTTATTCAAATTTCCAAAATTAAATATGATATTTTATAACTTGAGTTAAAATTCGAGATTAGAATCAATTAATGGTCAAATATTTAATTGTAATTAGCAAAAATAAAAGTATCAAAATAAAATTTTAATAGTAAATTTAACTTATTTAAAAAACTAAGGAAATAAATTTGAGTCGATCGATCCCAAAATCAGAATATTAGTCCAAAGCAATTATTTGCTTTAGGAATTCTAAACAAGCCAGTCTCAGAGGCAAATCGCATGTATTCACACTTTTCTTAATTACAAAACAAATGGAAAATATCATACTCGATTACCCTAATTTTAAGGCTTTCTTTGGACTTTTTTATAAGCAAATTAATAATTTCTTATTTATTTTGATTGATTTTAAAATTATTGGTAAATTTTTCAGATTTAATATGATGATAAATCGGATTTTTATATTTAATTAAATCTTTTAAACATGAATGTGAACAAAAATTAATGCCAAAAACTTTCTACGAGTTAAATGGTCTGGTATTAAATAAATGTTACATTTAAATTATCAAATCCAAATAAGATTTATAAACTTATCGGCCTTAATTATTAAGTATAAAAAGAGCTCAATTTCATAAATAAAAATCAAGATAGTTTTTTAATTAAAATTATCTTAGAGTATAAATTTTGTAAACTGAAAGAAAAGTATTTTATACTTTCTGTATTTAAACCAATTCTAGTTAATTATTTTTCATTCCATGTTGTAATATTATGCAAAGTTCTGGTTCAATGCTAAGTGTTAATACAATTTTTTTTTATCATTATTATTAGTTCGTAAATAGACTAGTAAATAGGCAAAATAAACAACAAGTATTATTTAATATAAAACATAAAGTTAATATTATATTTCAAAAATCAAAATAAGCCTGCAACCTGAATTATTCTAAAGTTATTTGATCATTTTATATTGTTTATCAATTAAATTCAGAACTCATGAACAAAATACAATTTAAATTGCTTTTACTTTTAAATTTTTTGCTTTTTTTTAGTGCCATATAACAAAATAGGGTTAAATTATTTTATTAGAAAATATTAATATTTTGAAATTTATGATGTTTTCATAAATTACTCAGCTATTTTTTAACGAATGAATAAACATTTAAATAAACAAAATCTATGAATTCCAAGAAAATGCAGATAAACAAATTATTTTCTAAATCTTTATCAGAGAAACTGTATGTCTGACCTTTTGCTGCGGTGGATAATGATAACCCTTAATTGTTGGAATAAACTTCAGACTTAATGATTGCCGAGCATTTATAATATATTGATTTTTCGCTATTTTATAAAATAAAAACCATGATTCTACGCCTCTAAATTACAATTTATTATTAAAATCTAATGCTCTAGTTTTTACTTAAAAATAGAATAAAGAAGAAAAATTATTGTGAGTCTAACTAACTATGAAATTAGTTATCTTCTTTTTAGTGTTTTGTTTGGGCGCAGTTCGCCCTGAAATGTTTACCTCCTATGAGGAAATGAAACAACTGGCCGCATCGCAGCACTTGGTTACTCAAAATTTACAGAAATTTGTTTTATTACATGAAGAGCGGCTAAATCAGGCCAAAAAAATTGTGGCTGATTTTGAAAAATTCTCCCAAGAATCTGGCAACCAAGCCAACATAATTGGAAATCCGGTCAATGCATTTCTATTAATAAAACTAATGGTTAAAGATCTTCAGCATTTTGTGGACAATCTGAACACAATGGATGAATTAAAAGTATTTGTCCGAGATATAAAAGAGCATTTTTTTCTTCCTGGCAACGAAGATTATGAGGGTGTTATAAAAGCAATGCATAGACTAGAAGATACCTATTTACTCAAACCAAATGACATAAGGCTTGGAAATTTAAATGCGATACACCATTCGCGACCACTAACTGCTTTTGAGTGTTTTGAGTTAGGTCGGGTTGCCTACGAGAACAGCGATTATTACCATGCTTTAAGATGGATGAATGAGTCTCTTGTTCAGTTGGAGCTCGAGGGTGACAGCCCTTCAGTAAGTGCTGTCCAAGTTTTGGACTATTATGCTTTCACTACAGCTAAGGTAGACTATTTTTATATTCTTATCAAAAGCTCTTTTTATCATTTTTAAAAGCAAGGAAATTTAAAACATGCCCTGGATTTGACCAAAAGAATTTTGGCTATTGAACCTGAACATGAAAGAGCCCGCTACAATATAGAATATTTTGAAAAAGAGCTAAAAGATTACAAACGAAAACTTCAGGGCGATTTGGGCGATTCAATTGAACTAGAAAATAACCCATTTATTTTTAAAAACCCTCGACCAGAACACGTACTTGGCTTGGAAAGAGATGCCTATGAGTCATTGTGTCGAGACAATCCAGTAGTTAAAAAAAAATCAAAAAATTTGTTTTGTCGCTATTTATCTTATCATCCATTGATAAAAATAGCCCCCGTTAAAGAAGAAATAGTTAATGATAACCCTAAAATTTGGTTATACCATGACATAATAACTGAAAAACAAATACAAATAATGAAAGATTTGGCAACACCTAAACTTAGAAGAGCGATTGTTAGGAGTCCTATAACTGGTCAATATGAAACTGCTGAATACCGAATAAGCAAAAGTGGCTGGTTGACCGACAACGAGCATCCAACTTTATCTTATCTGACAAGTCTACTTACAGCAGTGACTAATTTGAGTATGAGCACAGCCGAAGAGTGGCAGATAGCAAATTATGGTATCGGTGGCCAATATGAACCTCATTTTGATTTTGCCAGAGTAAAATCTTTTAAAAATTTGGCTTTAAGTAAATAAAAGTTATTTTAGAAAAGTGACCCTGGAGACGCGTTTGGTTCCGAAATCGGAAATAGAATAGCTACATGGCTTTTCTACTTGGAAGCTCCAGAAATTGGTGGAGCAACTGTATTTCCGCCAATAGGGGTTCGAGTTAGTCCTGAAAAAAGATCAGCAGCATTTTGGTACAATTTGCATCCGAGTGGAGACGGTGATTACAGGACTCGGCATGCAGCGTGTCCAGTTTTGTTTGGAACCAAATGGGTTAGTAATAAATGGATTCATATGGTTGGACAGGAATTTTTAAGGCCCTGTAATTTAGAACGGGAAGAAAGCCCAGAAGTTTACTTTTGATACCATTTAAACTGTTTTTATTTTTACTTTGAAAAATAATCTTTGTTACAAACGGAATGTTTAAAATTCCAAATTAGTGCCAATTGAGAAAATATAAATTTTTTTTTAAGAATAAAATTATGAACTTGCAAAATACGATTTTTTCTTAAACCTTTAAATATAATATTCAACTTTAATTAATGCTTTTGGAAAGAGTAAAATGTTTAATATGGATTTACAACTTAATTGTTGTTAAAATAAATTTAGAATAAAAATTTAGAGCAAAGGTTTTTTAAAGTTTAAGAACAAATATTTGATATCAATGATTTAAATCATCTAAATAGCTTTATACCAATACCAACTAGAATATGTAACTATTAGCTAATAAATCTAATTATTTTTTTTACCTTTAAACTAATCTATCTAAAAATTTATAATTCATAAACAGAATTACTCTTAAATGACAAATAATTAAAATTTTTCATTTAAATTTTTAATTTGAAAAATCAATTTTTCTTAGATATTTTAGAAATTTATTTAGATTTTAATTTATCTCAACAAAGAATCTAAAGGCAAACTTAATGGACCTAAAATTTAAGATAAGTAAAAATAAATTTTATTTACAAATCATGAAATATTTGCTCAAAATGATTATGAACTTGAAAATATTTTAAAATGAGAAATAAATATTTAATTTAAATTGAAATTTGATAATTTGAAAGTATATTAATAATTTCCAAATTATATTATATAATTTTAACTGGCATTTAAGATCAAATCTGTGCTCAAAAGAATTTAAATCAGTAAACAAATGATCTAACTCACATAATGTCATAAAAAAATATTATTTCGTTAAGTTGGTCAATTTTTCTCAATCCAAAAGACTTGTTACCTGTCTTAAAAAATAGATTCTTAAAATTTTTCTAAAAATTTGTAAACATTTTTTTATTAGATTAGTCTCAAGTGAAAATAAAAATCAAAAATTTTTGAAATTTTTTATTTATTTCTTTTTAAATATTCATTACAATAATCTAAATTTATTTCAGGTAATACGCTTCCAAATGATTTTAGTTCATCAAAATTCAAAATTAAACTATAATAATTTTTTCCAATATCATTTAATTTATTTGTGGTTTCTTCTAAATACTTAGTCTCATCTTCAGCATACCTTTTAACTCTTTCCCAATCAATGGTAACCATATTTGTCATTAATTCAACATTACTGTAAATTATATTGCTTAGTTTTGTATTCAAATTTACTAAAATTTATTTAAAAAAGTTATTAAAGTAATTTGGTTTTTAAATATTTACTTATTTTGCTATCTTTTTGATGTTTTTCGATTGTTTCGTTGGAATTTTGACCTTTGTTAGCAAAATTAAAGTCAGAATCCAAAGGAATAAATGAGTTAATTTTAGATAATTTATTTTTAATAGAATTCATTTTAAATCGTAAGAGGTAATTACTTTAAAATGGTTTTTTTTCGATAAGATAGTTATTAAAAATTTAAAGGCTCATGTGATCATTTTTTCCTATCTAAACAAAACCACAGCTCTTGTTCGATGTAATTATTAAATAATATGCTATAAAAAATTAGAGACATACTTTAAATAAATGCAAAAAAATATAATTTAGATTTTAAAAAATAAATTTTGAATTTTTTATTTTCTTTTTTTCTCGTTATACATCCATAATTGTGAAATATAAGGTCATTATTTATGTTTTCATTACAACCAAGTCGATTTTTTGCCTTCATCCTTTTCCCATTGAAATTTTCATTTTACCGAGCTCTTTGGTGACTGTAGTCGTCCATGTTATAAGCTTTCTTTGTCTTTCCGATGTTCATTGAAGAGCTCCGTTTTTCATTCTAATTATATGGTTAAGCCAGTCATTTATTCTTGATACATTGACTAAGTGGTTCTGACTTCGAAGAAATGGAATGATTCAAATAAAATTCTCCGAAAATCAATTCTTAAATTAAATTGTAAAATTTATTTGCAAATATCTTATATACAGAAAAATACACAAAACTTGGTATAAAAAATCTCTCCACTAAATTTTATTATTACAGATACATTTAAAATATTCTTTAAATTAAATTTTAATTGAGAAAATTAGGTATGATTTTAAAATTAAGCTTGCTAATCATTTAAGGGCTCAACTGTTCCAGACAGCCAATTTAGAGATTCAAGACAAATCAAAGATCAAATTCTAAATGATACAAAATGAACCATCAAAGATGTTTTAACTTGCACCTGGTGACGAGTAATTTGGATAATGTAAACAAAAGGTGAATATATCTGTTAAAATTTTAGAAATATCTTTAATTTATTTATAAACACATGATAATATATATTGAGTAAAACCAACAAATAATGGTTGTTTTTTGGATAGAGAATATTGTTTATACCAAAATAAGCTATAACTTGAAAAATCAAAATTTCACAATTGACTTATGTCAAATAAATTGACAAAAATAAAACATTGTTGATGATGAAATAATACAGAAAAAAGTTTTAACAGATGCAATTTTGTGCCAGATATAAACATTGGTAACAGTACTGTAAATATTTTTAATTGAATATACTTGTTTAATTTAAAGTCTTAATTAATAACCAATTTGGTCAAAATTGTGGCACTGTTTTCTTTTCCAGGTTTAGATATTCAAAGTTGATTTATTAATTGTATTAAAATATTTATAAATTGCATCTTCTTTTTAATTTGAATAAAAATTAGATTTTTTTATTTAGATTTTATTGAAAATTAAACATTAGTTTAGAACGATTATTTGTTATTAACTAGGTGGTTATAGATTAGAGAAATTGGTCTAAGCCATTTATTTGAGAACATGTTCAAACTCTCTTATTTTCAAAACATTAATTTTTCTGACGAAACTGGTTTTTAGATAAATTTCGTCAAATACTTATGGCAAACCCCAGCAAAGCTTTAATTACAAAGTCATAATTTGGACTATCAAAAGCTACCAACGTTAAATAAAGTTTGAATTTTAATTATATCATTGTCACCTTCTAAGAAGGTAATGAGATTAGAATATGGGTTAAGTAATCTGAATCTGATTAGAAAAATTTAATTCTTATTAATGAATATTTTTTTAATCTTTTTTATAATAAAAAATTTTCATTTAAATTTTTATCTGTGGTTAATTTAGCTTTATTTAAATTGAATAAAAAAAGTTAAAATAATTAAAATTTTATTTTAGATTTTTCTTAAGTTTAAAAGTAAAAATGATTAGTTTATTAAAACATCAAGGTGCTGCTTTCTTATGATAATAAGTGAACGTGATATGAATGAAATTGAAGCGTCAACAACAAAATTTGATTTTGATTTTAAAAATTCAAACAAATGTCAACTCTGATTATAATCTTTAATTGAAAGGTATAATAAAAATTCAAAGTCATAGTTAAATTACATTTAATGCTTTGTCTAAAATGAAAATTCGTCAAACTTTCTTAACACATTCTTATTCATTTGAGACTTTTTTAAAATCTTAATTTTAAATATTTACTGACAAGGATTATAAGCATAAATCACAGTTTATTTAGAATTCATAATTGTCATTTTTAGGACATATATGAAATTTTTATAAAGAACCGCAAAAAATATATTAAAATAAATATTCAACCCTGTTTAATCAATTCAAAGATTATATCAAACATGCTCGAAATATAACTATTAAAAATCTAAAAAGTAAATATTTAACAAACATTTTTAGGCTTTTAAGAATAAGCCGATTTTTAGCCTTTATCACAATCACTATTTACCTACGACCGTGTTAAATAGCTCTACCGAGTCTTCAAATAAAACTATTTATCTAATCAATTTTAGCATTTGTTTTCCAAAAATGCAATATGACAATTTGGTACACCGCACAAACCAACATCTACATACAAATTTGAAAAATTAAATTTATTTATTTAAATATTTTTCTTAAATAAAACTAATTCAATTCAACAAATGACATTTTTAATTTTTATTTATTATTTTTTTATTTGAAAATTTAAATGAAACCATGCACCAACATATAAAATAATTTCTTTTTCACATACTTAATGTATTTCACATTAGTGGCTTTTCACGCGGATCTTTTAACATGAAGCCTGTCATTTTAGTTTTCATTTCTAAGTGAAAGAATTAATTTAAAAAATTGAATTTTAATTTAGTATAGGCATTAAGATTAGCAATTTAAGGGTCAGTTTACACAGTGGCTCATTTGGAATTTGAATATATCAGGTCATTAGACTTGATATTAAATTTCAAATAAAAGACGGGCGGACAAGTCGAGTAAAATTTATTGATTTTGATCAATTAAAACAATAAAATCAATATTTATAAACAAGTCAATGGATGTTGCTGCTCCAAGTGCTCTAAGCTTTATTTTTTTAAACTTTTATTTACACTTGAACAAACATTTATCTATTTGAAATCTAAGCCCGACTTATCCTCTCTTAATTAATAATAAACATATAAGTTACATATTTATTTAATTAGGATGCTTGAGGCGCCTAAGAAAAGTTAATTAAACACTTAGAGCGAGCGTAATGCCCTGCTTGAACGCTCCACTAAATATATCTTGTCTCCAAAAATTTAACGAGCTATTTTAATCCTCTTACACAACTCTTAATTACATGGCTCTGTGCTCTCTGGGAATTTGCCATGGCTTAAATATACGCTTCAGTTCATGCCCTAAACCATATAAAAATTTTTTAATTGTTCTCAATCAAACTTAATTGCTTAATAATTTAAACATGACTCTTTTTTAATAAAAATATTTAAAAAAATTTGATTAAAAATTTATTTATTAAATTAAAAATTTGGATTTTGTACAAAAATTAAACACTTCTAGAAGGATACTTGAAAAAAATGTTTATATTGTGATAAAACTTATCAAACGTAAGAATATGTGGTCACGCGATTTTGAATCGGATTGGAATTTTCAATTGGATTTGAATTGTAGATTCGCTCAAATCGTTCCAAGTAAAGCTTTACATCAGTTTGTTTGCTCTCAGCGGTCTTGTATGGATAGAGATTGGTGACCGCTGGTCGGTATGTTGAGGACGCATCGGAAGAAGTCGAAGGCGATGAGAGAACAGATGAGGAGGTGAAAGACTCATTTTTTAGTTTTTTTGAGCTACGCTGCTGAAAAGAGTCCGAGTAGTCGGAGCTGCCATAATAGCCCATGTCGTTTACTTGAATATTGTCATCGGTTTTTGCCGAAGATAAGGTGCGCACATAAGACTCGTCGCTTATCGAGTCTTCCTTTTGCGCCACCTTTTCGCCAAGCGCATTTATTGCTGTAAAAGACTCTTGGACTAGGCTTTTCTTTGGACATTTTAAACTCTTTAAATAAATAAATTTTATCACCTGTCTAGAATTATTTTTTTTTAATTAAACACTTACCATATTTTTTATTTTAGTTGAGTTAATCGAGCTCGAATCGGTCGAGTCCAGCTTTAAATTAAGCATTTTTCGATCCGATTTGGGCCTATAAGTTAATGATTTGTACAATATAGTAATTAGTAGGATTAGAATTATTAGAATGAAAGCAAGCACTGTCATTATTAAGAGATTAGAGCCTTTTGAGAGCAGGATTATGCCGGTCAGACCCAACAGTCTTTTTGAATTAAAATTGGTCAAGTTTGAGTAAACAAACGATTCCAAATTATCACTGTCGTTTTGGTTGTCCTTTAACCGTTTGCTGAGCAAATCGTGGTTTTGAGACCACCATTGCTGAACAATTTGGCCCAATAAGTTAAAATGGCTCTGTGTTAAATTCTCAAATGTTCCATTTAGAAGAAATGCTTTAACCGAGTAGACATGGACTGTGTCCGAGTCGTTCAAATGAATGCTTAGGTTATACAGACCAATGTTTACACTGCAAGGCTCAAATATATTCAACTCAGAGCTTTGGTTTAGCTTAAAATGGTTTCTTAAGTTAACTTTATGGGATTTGACTGTCTCCATTGGAACTATTGTTTCTATTATCTCTTTTACTAATTTAGTTTGATTTTTGTAATTTTTGAGTATTTCTCCAACTAGTTGCCAACTAAATCTTCTAATCTGTCCCAATTTGATGCTGTTCTGTCTGTTAATGGCATCCCTGTCCAAATCAATCATATCAACATCACTCAGCTTAACTCTAGAACAATTCAACACATTCACAATTGGATTGTAATCTTTCAAAGATAGCACAGGTGGATTATCATTCAGATCCTTGACCAGAACAGTAATATTCAAATTGTCTGAATAATTTGGATAGTCTGCGTCTTTGACAAATACTGTGAACGTAAAATTGGAATACTTTTCAGCATCTATTTTATTAGCTGTTTTCAAATTTCCAGTGTGTGGCTCAATGATAAAAAAATTGTTCACTTCAATTGGTTCTATTAGGTACTCAGTCCTAGGCTGAATATCATGATCAATTGGTTTAACATTACCAATAATTGAGTTCAGACTCATATTTTCCTCAATCTCAAAAGCAACACTTTTCTCCTTGTAAAAAGGCTGATTGTCATTTTCATCATTTACTTTTACTACCACAGAAACATCATTGGCAAAAGTGCCGTCCGACACCCGGACTGCAAAATTGTACACTTCTTTCTTTTCGCGGTCCAAAGGGCCGCGCAAGCTCAGCGATCCATTACTCGGATCTATAAAGAATAGAAAATTCGGATTTATATCACTGTCCGAATCGAGTATGCGGTACTCTAGCTGCTGTCCCAGGTCCAAATCAAACGCTTCAACTGTTCCAAAATTGAACTCCATCAGATTCTCTTTGACTTCAAATTGAAAAAGATCTCTTTTAAACTTGGGCTTATTGTCATTTATGTCAATAGCTATTAGCCTAATATTAACATAGCTTGATTTGGATATTTGATTCTTTAGGGAAAAAGCTCCATTGTTATCGCTCAATTTTATTTTGATGTCAAAAAAAGCGCTTTTTTCGCGATCAATTGTATCCAGTAGCTGTAGACTGTAGTAGACGTTGTTGTAGTCTTGTGAAATCGACTGTAGCCTAAAGATGGGTTGATGCTGGCTTTGAATAGATCCGGTCTGAGTGTCAAAATAAGAAACAGAAACAAGTTGGGCAAATAAATTGAAACCGTTTACATCAGCCGAGTCTGTGTCGCTAATTGTCAAGAAGCACAGATTAGCTGGAGTTGGATAATTTTGTTCCTCCAAGATCCACATGGTATTGTTAGATCTATTCTCTTTTTGAACATATTTATCCGAAAAAGATATGTACGCACTCGGAGCATTGTCGTTCATGTCTATTACATTAATGTAAACATTGGTATAGATGGGAACTGGATTGGCGCCTTGGTCTTGCACCTTAACATTTACCACATGTCTCTTACTTTTCTCGTAGTTCAGCTCTGTCAAAAGTCCCATAACTCCCGTTGTTTTGTTTATGTAAAAGAGGGATTTTATGTCTTCCGCATTATGGTCAATGCTGTATATCAATTGAGCGTTTGGACTTGCTGGATCGTCCAGGTCATGGGCTTCTATTTGTACAATACTCTCATTTTTGACATTTTCCTCTATGGTTGCGTTGTAGGATTGCTTCAAGAAATATGGAACATTGTCATTGGTGTCTAGAACATTTATAACCAACTGAGTCTGAGTACTTGTCAGGTTATCATTACAGGAAATGTTCAAAAGGTATTTAGAAGTGTTTTCCCGATCCAAGCTTTTTTCAATAAGAAGGAGTAGATTTTTATTATCTTTATTAAAATTTATGGAGAATATATCAGTTTGAGTGAGAATTTCACATTTTTGTATCGAGTTCTCATTCGAATCAAAATCTTGAGGTGTATCAAGTGAGACGACTGTTTTTGAGGACAAATTTTCGCTTATGTTCAAAGAGTAGCTTGATTGCTTAAATACTGGCTTATTATCATTAATGTCCTGAACAAATACAGGCAAATTGAATATCTTAACAATGTTGTTGTGTTCATCATAAGCGGCTATCTTCAGTCCCAAGAGACAGTGGCTTTCACATTTGGATGCTTGGATAAGAGCCTCGCGGTCAAAACGAGCATTTACGTAAATGGTTGAGTCCTTAATTCCAAAATGTGGTGATGACGGAATGAGCTGCAACTTGTGACCCCCTTCAAAAGTGTACAATGGATAATTTTTATACTCGGTCTCCTCGATTATGTCCACTTGATCCAATTGAATCATCCGATTAAACGACATAGAGCTTATTAACGAAATTAATATAAATGATATATATATCATTTTTAACACCCTTTATCTTATTTTTATTTGGGTTTTTATAATCTGTGACTAAATCTAAATAAATTTATAAATTTTTGATAAGAGTTGTTTATTGTCTTTAGTAAAGATAATCTCCTCTAGAATGACACAAGGCTGATATATTGAAATTTTTAAAAATTAATAACTTAAAAAAAAACAAATATTCGTGTGGCTGAATATTTGCTACTTGTTTAGGTAGAGCTTTAATAATATAGATCTTCTTTATACTTGTTTGCTCTGCTAATAAGCTAATAATGAGCTTTTGAGATTTTGATGAGCGTGTGAGCTTAAATCAAAATTCAGTTAAATAACATACAAAAATCGAATATAATCAATCTAGTTGTGCACTGACTAAATTAATTTAGAAACATTCAACTAATAAATAGAGAGAATGAGAATAAATAAAACAGAGCCACTCCTACGCAAGGCCAAGCCAATCGTACTAGTCTACAGAGACTAAACCAATCAAAACAATGAAAGAGGATACTTAGAAATTAATTAATAAAAACCTCATAAAAAAGTACTTGTTTTTGTTGTAAATGTCAATAAAACAGGGCCTAGTATCTGATTGATAATAAAGATGATCCGGTATTGAACCGTGTGATAGCTGGAATCTTTGTTATTTGCTAAAAAAAAGTAAAATTATTAGCGCGTATGATTTATCTTATCAATAACAATAACCCTAAGGCTTTTGGCATACTGGAGTGCATGAACTAAAAATAGTCGGTCTTTTTACTTGCAAAGGTGTTCGTACAGAATAATAATCGTTTGTTATTCTAATTAATTTTGCTTTAAAGTTATTTAAAACGGGTAATAAATCAAATTCAAGTGGATTAATATGTCCTTTGTTTAATCGATAAAATTTATTGATTTCACTTGATGCTTTGTTTACTCTTTATTTACATAAAACCAATAAATCGGAATGATATTTCAAACTTTTTTGTGTTCTTCAATTTTACGCTTATTTAAAAACTCTCATCCTAAATGTCTCATTTACCTGATATGTTTTAACAGCTAAATGCAAAAAACCATAAAGCTAATATTAGCATTTATGTAGAATAAATGTGCATGGACATGTTCTCCCAGCTTATATAACCCGTCATGTATTCGCCAAAAACTAAAGCTGAAAATTAAATGATTGATGAGAATCAATCACGCTTTTTCATGTGCCGACGCGTCCTATAGGGCGTTGGTTAAGAAAATAAAGCTGATTATGAGAACCCTGTAAAGTAAAAATAAAAGCGACCTTAATTAAAATATTTATCTAATTTAACAATTTTCTCATTATTCTAGTCGGTTAATTTAAATAAGATATAAAGAAGTATTGAAGCCTTACAAATCGTGATTTATGAACTAAAATTAGGATTTTATATGGACGTTTCAACTGAATGGTGTTGATTCAATTGCATAAACACACTACGTGAGGCAATTTTTTCCTTGTTGGATTTTTGTTAACTAGACAATACCTGAAGAGCGTTAAAATTTACTTGAATATACAACTTTTATGCAACCATGTTAAAATTGAATAAAGATAAATATTTGTTTTTCTAAGCCAATTTTAGCACATTGGAAAACAAGCTCTTTGTTTCATAGGGTAAATAAGATACTTAAATATATTTAATAATGACAGCTGATGATTTATAGCAATTCGTAAGTCTTTTCTAGTTTAATATTTGGCTATTTTATCAGCGACATAAACTGGCTCAGATAGCTAGCTACCTTTTCATCGCCCGAACCTGCTCGCTTGAAAGCCTAAATTGATCTATTGAACATTCTTTGCTAAAATAAATAATTTTAACTACTTTAAACATATTTAATTAATTTAATATTTATTTTTATCAACCTGAAATTGTATCAATAAAAGACGAGAAAATAAAATTATATGATTTCTTGCTTTTGGTGATAAAGTGGTCCAAATAAAATATTAGTACACTAATTGTACTTGATAAACTCATAAAATCTTGAATCTATACACTTAATTAAATTAATAAACTAATTTGTTATTGACTTTTTAAATTTTGAACATTAAACTATCTTTTGATAAAAAATGATAAAAAATTTTAAAAAATTCAAAAAATCAAAATTATGACAAAATTAATTTATAAAGAGCCTACACAAGCAAACTTAAAACTAGAAGTACAAATAAATTATATAAATTATAATTTTGTTTAAAAAAATTTATCAATTGGTAAGATGATTTAAATTAATAAATTTCTAATTAATTTAAATAACCAATGTCTCAATTTTTTGCTATTAAATATTTTAAACCTTGACAACTTTAAGAGAGTATTTTTAACCATTTTGTTTTGATTCTAATTAATAAGAGAATTAACTTAGTCGTATGGTTTATGACAAAAGCTGAAACGTTGCTCATAAATTAAAGATAAAATATCTTGATAGTTTAAAAATATTTTTTGTTTCGTTTTTAGGATAAAGATACTCTCAAATCTAAATCTAATATTCGAACCATGTCTAAAACAATTAATTCATATATTTTCTGGCTGTTTGTTTTATAAACAAAAATTACTTGTACAATAATTTATATAATATTAAATTTAAAGTAAATATACTTTGTACGCAAAAGTTTTCTAAAATATAATTATTCAATATCTTTAAATTTATTACGAGGCCAGATTTCAGAAATTAATAAATATTAAAATATACAATTAAAATTTTGTTTTATTAAATTTTTAAAAATACCGGAAATGATTTAAAAAAATAAATTTATCTTTTCTTGATGAGAAACAATTTAAAATATATTTGATAATGGTCTAGACAAAGATTTTTTAAAATAACTCATTTAACTGTAACAGCCACTATCTTGATCTTAAAAAGTAAATAAAACAAGTCCAATTAAGATCTTATCTGAGTGCATACTTTAGTCATAGAAAGGATACTAAGACTTCAAAGAAAAAACGACCAGTTTAAATAGTCACTAAACTATGTCATCTTAACATTCCAATAGACAGGCATTACATCACTATCTTAGCTTTATCTAAAAGAGATAATTTATGATTAAAATATCTAATTTTAAAATACTTGAGTTAATATATATTGTACATCACCAAGAAAAAAAATAGATAAAAATCAATTTTTTTATTTTTATTTCAAAAGGATATTTACTTGATTTTTAAGATAAAATATTTCGAATGAGCATATTTTTTCAATTATTTTCATTGAATTACTTAGCTTACTCGCGGTGGAATTTTGCCCAGAGAAATTTATATTCGCTTCGGTAAAATGAAAAATTGGCATAAAAATACGAGTTATATAAACAGCCCGAAAATTCAGCTTGGCATTTAGAGTTGGCATTTCTTGGGCATGTTATGTCTACAGTCAAAACTTGTTTAAAAATAGTTATCTACTCTTTATCTCAAGCAATCAATCAAGACACTGCTCCGGTTTTATGACAAAACAGTTTAGCGGACACCGGAGCAGGCCTAATCTCCAAAACTACTCAAACTATTTAATTTGCATAGGCCGAAAGTTTTAAGCCAAACCAAAATTTAAAATTTAGCATTTTGGAAACAAATAATTAACCCATATTCCAATGTCGCTTGAATTAAACTCAATAGATCCATTGGAGCTAAATGAAACACCGCTTCATTTAATGCCCTTTATATTTTAGAATTGAATCAACGGGCTATCGCCGCCGAATCGCTGGTATGAATAAATAATTTAGACATACCAAAGGTTTATTTATTTATTAGTTTAGAAAACAAGCTAAACTGGTGGACGTACAAAGCCGGCTACCGTGCAGGCGTTTTATCTTTCCATTAGCACCATGTTTAAGGACACTAAATAAATAAACATTTTGGAAATCTTTCAATTTAATTTAATTAATTCGGATTTTCATTAAGTCCATTTTTGTTATTTGAATAAAATTCTAATATACAAATTAAAGAAAAAATAATAATAAAATTTAAAGGCATTGTTTTGAATAAATCTTGTAAATAAAATTTAATTAATTTGAAAAATATTTATTAATATCTTAATTAATAAAATGTTTTCTATCTAAAAACAGAGTAAGTTTATCCAAAATTGCAAAATTCTTTGGGGATTTGTTAATTAAATGTGTAAGATTATGAGGTTTATCTTAGAATAATAAAAACCCAATTTAAATTCATCGAAGATAAAATCAAACCTTTTGAAATCATTTGTTCGACTAATACCACAACTAGGATACAAATTTGAGAAAATTTTGAGCAAAATTAATTTAAAAAATTTAATTAAAAAAAATAAATAAAATTCAGATTAAATCAAACTAAGCCGCTTAATACCAATATTATCTAAAAATTTTTCAAATTAGAAAAACTTTATTTTGTTATTTAGATTAAATAATGGACATTCTTTGACAAATCTTAACCTTTTTTGTTTATTAAATTATGACTTAATCATTTACAAATTTATTTAATCTGTTTGGTAAGAAGAGTTTTTGTGGTCAAACAGAATCATTAAGATTTTTTCTACGTCTGTTTAACAGTTAATCACTACTTTGATTAATTTAAAAATAAAGATAAAGATAAAATTTATTATTTTGAGAAATTGAAAAAAATTTAAATTATTTTTTAGCCAAGGTCGGAAAATTTATAGTAAGTAAAAAAAATTGAAAATTTAATTCAGTTTAAATAACAGATACCCCCTGAGTAAACGCTAATTGACAAAGGTTTTATCTTGCATTCAGACACACGTTGTCTTAATTAAACATTTTCGGAAGGAGTTAATTTAAGCGATCAAATTTTTTTATTATAAAAATTGATTATTAAATTCTAAAAGCACTTGTAAAGGATACGGATATTGAAATTTAAAACAAAATCGTCTGCCTGATTCAATTTGGTTAATTTCATCTCAACCGGCTCGGACAAGAATAGCCTTAGAAATGTGTCTTTATGATTAATTAAGTGCTAAAATTAACACTGAATGATAATAGAAAATTTGAAATAAATTCAACCAGACCGAATATTATTTCAAAATAATTGAAATCATCATTATTCTAAAGCTAATTATATCCGATTTGTAATTAATCTTAATTAAAAAAAATAGATAAATTTCAACTTTGTATCTCAAGTAGTTTTTCCTAAAGATTCGGTCGTCCGCGTCGATTCTCTTCAACACATTTTTTTTTCTACAGGCATCTTAAATTTAAATAGAGAATAAATTTATTCCAAGTGTTTTTACGCTCTTTTGGGATCAGATAAGAAATCAATAAATCGATTTTATGGCAAAAATTCAACACATTATAAACATTAAATTTAAAATGTGTCAAACATTTAAGTCACTTTACTTTATTAATTTTAAATGATCCCACTGCGTACACTCTTATGAATAAAATTTTAAAATAATTTTTATCTCTAAATGCAGATTAATAAAATAATATTAAATTTTAAACTTATTTTTTCAAATCAACAATTCAAAATATTGTACTTAATTTCTTCAATAAAGCTTAATTAGTTTACATGTTTGATAATAAAATTAAAAAAATCAATTTTGATTTTCAACAAAAATTTTTAAGATGAATTTTGGTCAAATTTGGCTCAATCAATGTAAATTTTAATTTTTTGATATTAATACATATAATAATTTATTATATTTTAATAAGGAACATTAAAAAGAAATTGAAATAAAAGTAAACTAAAATTGAGTTTTATATAAATATATTTAAGATTTTAGTTGATTAAAAAATTAAATTAATCAACAATTGAGATAATTTTATAATTACTTATTAATATTTTTTATTTTTCCATTATCTGAAATGAAAATAAATAAAATAATCAATTTATGGATATAAAAATATTTTTCAAATCCTAATAATAATTTTTGATCAAATTTAAAAATAAAAAATACTGAACAAGTTATTTAAAGATCGTTAAAAAAACCGGTGCCGTAAATTTCTTTATATCTTAATAATTAAACCTTAAGATTGTTAGACTTTATAATTTCGCAAAATTGCAATTGTAAATTTGTACTGCTCTTTTGTCTTGCTGTTACCAAATGAATCTGAATGGTAATCAAACCATTATTTTTATTTTTTAAAAACTTTAGAAAATTGAACTTTCAAATCGATTCTGAATTTATGGTCTTTTGAAAAGTACAAAATTTCTATTTTTTAATATTTAATATCCAGTAATTAACCACAGTAAACATTGATAGTAGATCATTAGATTAAAGGATAAACCAGGGGGCATCCTAACCACTGAGATAGAGCA
Source organism: Brachionus rotundiformis (assembly GCA_016802295.1). Taxonomy (NCBI): domain Eukaryota; kingdom Metazoa; phylum Rotifera; class Eurotatoria; order Ploima; family Brachionidae; genus Brachionus; species Brachionus rotundiformis. Next base: position 4,025,849 of record JAESIW010000138.1, read on the forward strand.
AGAACAAATAATTCTGGGAGGAATTAGAGGTTCTTTGGATGCAATACTTAGAGAAGAACAAGAGGATCCATTGACTAGATATTTGCACTCAGGAATATCATAGAATAAAGCCTGGAATGGAAAAACCTGTTCTAAACTTTATACTTCAAGAAGACCTTTGATAGTATACACAGAGAAACCCTTTAGGCCATTCTGAGAACTCATGGTATACCACAGAAGATAGTAAACATGACAAAACTCTTTTAAGATAATTTCAAGTGTAGCTTAATTTTGGAAAAAGGACAACCTGAAAGCTTAAAAGTGTCGACAGGAGTTAACAACAAAGCTTGAAGATGTAGACTTTGCAGATGATTTGGTGCAAATAACAAAAAGAGAATTTGGTGAACAACGCTTGACCAACTTGACCAATTTTTACTCGAAATAAATCTGACCAAAACGAAAGTCATCAAAAGATCAAAAGACTGGGATAGCTTACACATGTACAAAGAATGAAAAGAATACTAATACCAAACAGGATGAATGGACTTCGCAAAGGCGAGGAAAGATAGGCCGACAAGAAATAACATGGAGGTCAACAATGATTAAAGAGCTCACAGAAATGGGAATGACACGTGAAAAAGAAACGATGAAGGCAGAGTATCGACTCGAGAAGAAACCAAAAATGATCTTATGCTCCACAAGGATAGTATAAGGAAAAACGAAAAAAAAACACACTGATAATAAAAACATAATTTTTATAATATTTAAAATAAAGAAGCCTAAAAAAATCAAAATAGATAACAGATATGTAACTAATTTATTAAAAATAATCGTTATAATATAAGTATGTTTATATCTTTGTATAAAAATCTTTATTAAAATATTTATAAAAAATGTCTGTTAGATAATTTTTTTTCAAATCTCTTGGTAAATTATTTTTTAACAGGTTGTTAATGAAATTTAAACAAAAATATAGTTTATTATTCAAACTTTAAAAAGTCTTATATTTGCAACGAAATAAAGCTTTTTTCCAAATTAAAATTTTAATTTAAAATTGGATGCTTTTTTTATCGCAACCTGAATGCTAATATTATTATACTATTACACACATGCTTGGAATATACTAAATTTGAAATCTTACCAAAAAAAAATTCAAAAATAAAAAAATTTAAATAAAATTTAGAACTAAAGAATGGCAACACCAGCATTCGGTCAACCTGAAAATGAATCGCCAGTCATTGATCCAACTCTGTTGAGTCGGAATCCGGGAACTTTCGAAGATTTACACAAAAAAACCAAAGATTTATATCCGATTATATTCGAGGGATTCAAATTTACTTTGAACAAAGTTTTAAGTACTCATTTTCAAATAAACCATAACATTGTTATGAGCTCGGTTGTGCCATCCGGTTATAAGTTCGGCGCAACCTATGTTGGACTTAATCAATTATCCGCAAGCGAAGTTTATCCCATAGTTCTCGGCGACATGGACTCAAATGGCAACTTAAACACAAACATAATTCATCAATTTCACCCAAAAGTACGGACAAGGATTGTGGCTCAAATAGCCGACGGAGTTCTTGCCGGATACCAAATGACCAACGACTATAAAGGAGATAATTACACAGCTTCTGTAACAGCTGTTAATACAGACATAATACAAAATTCAGGTGTTGTAATAGGCCATTATTTGCAGAGAGTAAGCAAAAATTTAGATCTTGGATGTGAGTTATTGGTTCAGTATGGTCGTAATGTGCCTAATAATAGGATGGCCTTATACTCTGTCGGCTGGAGATACTTTGGAAATATGTGGCAATTTTCCGGAGTGGTAAATCCCCTTGGATCTCTTCATTTGTGCTATTATCACCAATCGAAATCACCTATTCAGTTCGGAGTTGAACTTGAGACAAATTTGAGAACAATGGATAGCACTAGTTCATTCAGTTATCAAGTAGATTTGAACAAAGCAAACATGACCTTCAAGGGTATGGTAGATTCGAATTGGACAACAGGCGCTGTGCTAGAAAAAAGACTCCTACCTTTACCGTTCACATTTGTTTTAAGTGGATTCTTAAATCATGTCAAAGCAAGCTATAAGTTTGGCATTGGATTCACAATTGGTTAAATTAAAATTTAAACCGAATTTTATTTGACCAAATTAGATATGTACACCATATTTTTAATTAATAATGAAAATAAAGTATTAAAAATACTTTTTTTTTTATTTATAGTTTTTATTTTTGACACTATACACTCTTTGGAAAGAAATTTGAATAATATAATTTATAGTACTGTCTCTACAAGAATCATAGGTCAGATAAATATATAAAGTTATATTTATCGGAAAGAATAATTATTCATTATCATTCATATTCAATAGTGACCTAAATAGTCTAATATGAATACGGAACTTGGTAATACTGCTTCAGAATTACTCCTAATTTCGACTACTGGAAGTATTTAGTTTGGTTGATATGAGCGATTCATGGTCTTCACTGGTAACTCGTTCTTTTGCAGGAATCTAGTCTATCTAATTATCTTGGAATTTAAATTATTGTATGGTACAAAAAGTGGTACCATATTTCCTCAAATAGAATTAACTTGCTTGTATTTCAATCAAAATTATCCTTCGTTTAAATTATCTTTTTAATAAAAATGGGTATTGTTTTAAAGAAAAGTAATGAATTATGTCTAGTGCATTTTTCTTGTCTCTAATAAAAGAGAAAGATAGCCAACTTTTTATTTCATTTGAGTGACTATTATGCAATGAAAAGTTTGTATATTTGATGAAATTTTATTTAAAATAATTTTAGCTTAACTTGAATAAATTTTAGTAAAAAAATTATAAGAAAATTTTAATGTCAAAATTATCATTATTTATATAATTTCTTAAATCAAAGGGAAAAGAAATAAAACTAAATAATTTAAACATTTTGTAATAGTAGTAGTAAATAATAATGCGACCCTATTGGGTTAAGCTTCTTGGAAGCTATGGCAGTAAATTAGACTGTTTCTTGAGCCATCTGTCCAGATAAGTTAATGATTGATTCGGAATTGACGATGTACTGAGGTAGACTATTCCAGAAATTAACTACTCAATTCGTTAAAAAATGATATCGTTGCATGAAACTTTTCACATCTTCTCTAACTATACAATTTTCATGTCTTCTTAAGCTATACGACTGATTTCGAGAATAAGTTATACCATTTTCAAAATTGATAATTTCACACCTTTAAATAATTTTAAAAAGTTGGTTTAAGTCTCCTTTCATCCTTCTAATTTTGAGATTAGTTAAATTTAGCATTTCAAGTCTTTTCGAGTAGTCAAATTTTCGAAGTGAAGGGATTATTTGTTACTCTTCTTTGTCCTTTTTCAATTTAAAAGATGTTTTTTTTTAAAAAATGGACACCATGAACTAGTGACAAACTCTAAATGAGGTCTAACCAGTGCTGTATAGAGCATTCTCAATGTTTCAGTGTTTAAATTCCTGAAACTTTTTCTAACCATACCCAAAATACGATTTCCACGACTCGTGCAATATTTTATTCGGTTAGTCCACCTCAAGTCTCTTTGAATATAAATACCTAAATATTTTGTCAAGAATTGTTTTAGATAAATTCTTTGTACTGTTTGTATATGCTAAAAATGGTATAGTTAAACAAAAGATTTTTTTTTGAATCAAGATGCATTACATTGCATTTTTCGATAATTAAATCCAAAGACCAAGTAAGAAAATAAAAAAATATGGTGTGTGTTGGACTTACAAAATCTGATTTTACAAGAACTCTCGTATCCTGATTTTCTCTTTTCGATTATTCCTAATATTTTAACTCTCTGATAATTAAAATAAAACGGATGCAGTACGTTTAAAAGTTATTAAAAAAATTTTTACACTTTTTATATTATATTCCTTCAGTTTTTTATAGATTAGCCTCTTTAATTTATTAACCTCATATAATAGCATTGTGAATTTTGGAACAACAAAGAAAAAAAAAGTCTGAACAGGTTCAAGACTCACAATGTCAATTTAATGCTAAAATATAAGATAATAGTTGAGCAAAAAATTAAAATATGATATATATTTCAAATGTAATTGAAACTAAAAATGTTTTCAATCCCCTAATAAATAAAATCAATCATTAAAAAAAATAAAATTTATTATAAAATTAAACTTATTAAATTAAGCATCAAATTAAATCAAATAATTAATTATGCTAAGGTTTATTAGGGATAAATTTATCAATAAGCAATTAACAAAATATTTTATCCAGTTATCATTTTTTCAAACCAAAAACTAGTCCACATACGATACCAATAGTCAGAACACAAGTAATGAATAAAATAACAATAATGCATAGACGCTTATTTTTAAAGAATAGTTTCTTAATTTTGGAATTTTTTTCTTTGGAAATAGTTTTGCCAGGTTTATTGTTTACTTGTTGAAGTTGTTCATCTTTAGGTAAATCTATTTTATCTTGGTCAAATTCAGTTATTTGTTGTAAAAACTCATCAGATTCATTGTGAACATTATATCTTCCTAGATTCACATCCAAGTGCTCGATTTCCTCTTTAAGGGTTTTAATAGACTCAAAATTGTGAATGCTTTCATCTACGATTTCCTTAATTGGTGCCAATTGATCTGAAGTCTCATCAAGTATTGTCACTTCATCTGCACTTAGTTCATCCAGCTGATCAAACTCTAGGTTCACTAAACACTCTGATTCATCAGCAAAATGTGCTAGTAATATATTCAACTTTTTTATTAAGATCTCAAAATAGGCTACACTAGATAAAGTAAAGCAAATTAGTCTATCTGTTTGGTGGCGATCTGTCTGCCTTCAGAAAAATCAAAAAAATAAATCAAAATTAAAAATTAAAAAAATTACTTTTTGATTGCTTGGCCAATGGCATCTTTTTGTAAATGAATATTTTTGAATAACTTTGACTCAATTTTTTTTATCTTTTGACGAAGCTTGGTACCATCTAAAGCTGTACCAATAAAAAATATGTAATGTCTAAAACGATTTAAATCTTTTCCGCATTCGAATAAAATCTTGAAATAAGAAAGATAAAAATTGGGTACAATAAGTTCCTTTATTGTTAATTAAAACGCCTGGTGATTAAAATTTTAAACATTTTAAATAAATAAGAGTTTTTTCTCTACAAAAAGATATTTGGAATGTGATAAACGGCCCTGTGTACCAAGCGGTCTCAGAAATTTAATGGCTGAAACATCTCTCGTACACAAAAATCGATTGTTGGCTTTCTTTAACATGCCTGTGCACCCAAAGTCCAGGTTACATTTTCAGTTATGGGGGGTAAATTCTATCAATTTACCAGGATGCCATTTGGCTTTTCTATAGCCCCATATGCTCAGCAAATTAGACCGTGTCCTTTAGTATATCTAAAAATCCTTTACCAATTATACTTGTAGACACCTGGACGACCTGCTCATAGCGCATAAGAACAAAGAAAAGCTCCTATCCTTTGTCCAGACCAGATAGGCAAATTTAAAAGAGGATGATGGGTACTAAATGTTAAAAATTCCATTTTAAATGCGGTTAAGAGGATTTCTTGGAACAGACTGGTACGATTTAGGGATATCTAGTACAACAGAGGCAACTTAGTTCGTTAGGAATATGACTGAGGCGCTTTTAACATCAGATCCCAAGGCTACTGCAAAGAGCTAAAGGATATCTTAACTATTACACCTCTTTTGCAGGTAAGGAAGCGATATGAAAATTTAGATAGACAGGTTCCATTTCTTCACTACTAAAGGGACCCAGAAGAAATCTGGTTTACGGATGCTTCCTTCCACTGGAAGTCTGGAAAAGAAGTCTCACTTACAGTCCAACGGAAAGCATCTTAATTAAGCAGCGGTATCGTTAATTCCCTTATAGGGTTCTCAAGCCCAAATCTACAATCAATGCACATGTTCTTCTAGCTCGTCGTCTTGGTCAACTGGTGCAGTTGTAATTAGAGGAAAAATCTGATAAGCAAAAATGTATAGTGTATGCTTAGAATTCACCTAGAGTTTGTAGTGTAGGTTTGGAATCAAAAGAAAAAAATGGATGTGAATGCATTAAGAAAAAGTAAAGGAAAATACACCATAAGTAACTTTGACTGTGAGAAGGCTTAGTGAAAGAAGAATGAGATGAGATTTGTTTGAAATGTTTAAATTAGCCAACGGAGAATAGAAGAGATCATTGGAACAAGTTCTTTCAGCGATTTAAAGAATAGAAAGTTCACAAGGAAAGCTTTTTTGACAGTGAAAAATTTTCAAGTTTCTAAGCTTGTTTTTTAAAAAGAGTTCCACACTTCTACAAGAATAGGTTGCAGTAATTCCCTAACCAACCCACTTCAAAGCAACTTTAGATAAATTCTACAAAAATGACCAAAAAACCGCACAAGTTCAAAGCAGTGATAAGCTCAGACATTCTTTTTAAAAAGCCGCAGGTTTTGCAGTTTCTAGACATGTTTTTTACCCTACAAAAAGATCGTATTTCTTTTTAATTTAATTTTGATTAAAAAACAAAATGAAGCAATTTTTTGAGATGCTTCGAATCTAATAGTTAAAATATTTATTTATTATTTTTTGAATATTTCAATATATTTCAATTTTGGACAATGTGCCATATTTAAAATGTAACAATTCAATATTACCAGTCATTTAAAATTGACTTAGACTATAACAAGCTTAAAATATAACATATCGGGCTTAATATTCCAGATCTGTAAATTTGATGTAGCTTAGTTTTCATATTCGACAGCCTCTAATTAATTATATCAAATAACTAATTTTATTATCATTGAATACCTAAATTGTAAATAGAAACTATGGCATTTTTTTATATACCTTTTATACTCAATTTTGAAATATTTACGGGTCACTGAGCAAGTGGTCGGCGATCGGCCCTAGCTTAGAATTAATAAATAAATAAGCTTAAAATAAACTATAATTAATCAAACTAATTAATCTAATACTAAACACATACCAAAAATATTTATAAATTTAAAACTTATTATACAAACTTATTTGAATTTAATTATAAAAAAATCTTGAAAACTTACTTTGAAAATGTCATTTGTAGAATTTGTTGTATGGGCATCTTTATTTTGCATATTTAAGTTTGGCCTATTTCAGCACCTTTTTTATAAAAATTTTGTAATTATTTTCAACTGAAGTAAATTATATATTTTGAAAGAGATTTACAGAAAAATGGTAAATATTTATAATTTAAGGACAAATTATTAATATTTACGGTTTAATTCGAAAATGGAAGTTTATCAGTAAGATTTTAAAATTAACAAGTAAAAAATCGATAATTTTGGTTTTTCATTATTGACAGTAGATAGAAAATAATAATATAATTTTGGAATTTTGACAAACTTTAGTTCAATATTATGTCATGTTCAATAGAGGAAATTTAAATTTTAAAAATTTTGCACAAGATTTTGAATATTGCTCCAGGAATATTAAAACCGATAATATCTGATTATACCAATCAATTAAACTTTACTCATTGTCGAGTAATCATCGGAATTCAATTTAAACCATTTACGTCATGTCTATTTGCGCCAACATGAAATCAATATATTTAATTGATTTAACTTAAAGATTGAATGAATCTCAATAGATATTTGATTTTTTGTAAGGAAGTAGCGTTCACTGTTCTGGCTCATATAAGCAAAACAGATGTACAAAAAAATATAATAAATTCTTGTAAAAATTTAAATAAAAAATTTTAAATCAATATCAAACTATTTAAAACCTTAATTATACATATTAGCTATCTATTATAGCCCATGGTAATTTATTGAAATTTTTAATCTACCATTTTAGGATATAGTTGAGCCAAAAATATGCTAAATGTTTACTATGATAATTCAACATTTTGACATAATATTCTTAAAACTAACTTTTTAAGACTTATGGAGGACCTGATTTTGAAAACTTAGCAATTGGAAAATCATCGAATTTTTTCGGAGAATTGAAGTTAATGATCAAAATTTAATGATCTTGCTCAAAAATTATTTTTTTTAAATTTTTTAGATGTTTTAATGCAGAGATAGATTTTTATGAGTTACAAAACATGTTAAACTACAACCGAGTATTGTGCATAATTCTGCATTCATAAAATTTTGTAGAAATTTTCAGATATAAAAAATTAAACTTAATATTGAATGTTTATATTGAAAATGTGATTCAACAATAAATTTCTTAGTCAAAAATATTTTAAAACCTACTTTTTAAAAATTTTTTGTTATCATCAAATTTTGATCACAACCTTCATTTTGCCCAAAAAAATTTAACAGATTGAACTTATTTTAATTAAATGATATTTTTCCTTTATATGATATAAATTTTCTAACCAAATATCTAGAATAAATTGAATACTTGTTGCTTTTAACTTAGCGCTTAAAAAATAATTAAATATTTTATTCGTGACTAGAGCAACTTTGATGTTAAATTTTTAGAATTTTTGTCAAAGTAAACTTTGAATTCTTTGGTCTTGTAAACCCTTCAAATTACCAACTTTGGCTTTATTCCAAGTAAATAAACCTATTCTTGTCCAAATTTTTTAAATTTAATGAAAACCTTGGCTAAGTTGAAGTGATCTCTTTGAAATATAAATTAAACCAATATCTGTAAATGAAAAAATAAATAAAAAACAAAATTTTGTCAAGTTTATTTTTACGAATTTGATTATAAATTTTAAATGAAGAAATTCGAAAAATTAAAAGTAAAAAAAAACAGATATACCGTTTTAATCCAAATAAAACTAATATGTTATTTTTTCTTAAGGTACTTGCGGGTTTAACATAAAAATTTTCTAAAAAGGTAAACAACTTTCGGGTCTAAAAGAACATTTATAAGTTCATTTAACCTGTACAATGGTATTTAATATTTAATCAGTTCCAATCCTTTTCCTGATCTAAAAAATTAAAATTGAGATTTGAGAATAATATTTAATTTTTTTAATTTTCCTTTCTTAAAAACAGTCTATCAAAAATCAAATTTTTATTAATTAATCGAATTCTATGCTTAATAACATAATATTATATAATTAAAAACAAAGATAATTATATGATTACAATTTGGTTTGCGTGTGCCATAATTTCAATCGTTTATAATTACGTTAATATTTTTTATCAAAATAATCAAGGTAAATAAATGAGGTAATAGATTAATCAAGGCCATCAATTAATGGACTGACAAAAAAGACTAGATCTTTTAAATTCATATTAACTTTATCTTAAATCCTAAGATAAAATTTTCTTCAATTAATTTTTTTAATAATTAATATCTGGCTACATTTATATTTAAAAAAATACAAAAAATTAAATTAAATTTCATACAATTAATTTAAATGATAAAATTTTCTTTAATTTACATTTTTGCTATTATATTTAATTCGTTTAATATTTTTAGAAAAAAATAATATATCGTTAACAATTAAGACAAAATGTGTGTGTGGTAAAATAAATTAATAATTAATTTGCATTCATAAAATTTAAAATTTGCATTCATTATAAAATCCTTTTATTTTTGAATTGTTAGAATTTTTTTTATTACGCTTTCGTTTATAAATATATTTGTTTGATCCTATTTTTTGTTTTAAAAGCCACACACGCTGCACCAGAGATTCAAGTTTTCTATGACAGCATGGAGTCAGACACCCTCGATGAGATAATCGAAAAGAGCCAAATAAGTAATGCTCAAACTGACGAGTCCATTTCCAATCTGGCTAATGATATTCATTCCTTGAGTAAAGCACCCGCATTAAACAGCTGTGATTTCTACGATGTAGAAAATGATAACTTGGAGTTCATACTCAACCAAGAGTATGAGTTCACCTCGAACAGCAAGGAATCCAACGATTGTGAAGAGTTGATTGATGATATACCAGATGATTCGGTTTCGGAAGTTATAGAACTAACACCGCAAATATCCAATTTTACCAGACTAGAACTATATCCTAGCCATGACTCCAATTTGGACAATGATGGTCCATTGTCAGACAAAACTAATTCCAATCAAGTTATTAACCAGATATTAAATGACTTAATTGATAGAGTAGATAAGAAGTCGACTCTCAGCCAGGAACAATCTTCTCAGGGAAATGTTTCTAGAAGTATTTGTTTAAATAAAATATTTATACTGAGCCGAAATTATCTTTTATATTAAAGTAACTATTCAAAAAAGAACCGACATTGAGCCAGAGATTGAACCAAAGGATCAACCTTTAAATAGGTATCAGTCAATGATAAAAAAAATTAAGTAATTGAGCTTAAAATAAAATGAAATTAAATCTATATATTTATATTTTTTTAAGTAGACACTCAGATCCGGAAGATAAATCAATTAATCTTGTTGAATCGTTGAATGAAGTAAGGCGCTCAAAGCCAAATATACTTAGAAAAAATCGCCACTCTTTGGCACCAAATCAAAAGCTTAAATCAATGCATATATCTGAAATATTGAAGCATTATGGAGGAGCCAAGTCAGAGCCGGAAATAAAGGAGGAAAATGGTCCAATCGAGCCTAATCCTGACATGTCGCTCAAGACACGTTTGCGCCAAAAAATAAACATTTTGGTAATAAAAAAAACTCATCTGGAGCTGGTCAGGGAATATTTAGACTCGAACAATAATGTTGTCAAAGAAGAGATAATTGAAAAAAAAAATCATAAAGATGTGCTTCAATCTTTGAACAATAACAAAATTGTGCCAAAAAGTACAGCCAAATTGCCAAATATAGACGATTTGTCATGCACAAGTTTAACAGAACTAAATGAACAAGTTAATGAAAAAAAGAATAATAAAAATGACGGTATTAAAAAAAGCTATAAGCTAGCTCTGTCAAATAGATACAGAAATCAATCGCCTGAAACTCCGAGCCAAGTCAAAAAGCGTCCAAGCCGTGGCAAACGCAAATCTACTCAAAAGACCAATTTTAAATCGCCACCAAGAGTAAACAACTTCAATTTTTCTAATCTAAGATTCAATTTGACGCCCCAAGAGCGCAAAAAAGACCTAATTGAGCTTAGAAGTGGAATCGGATCGGAAAAAGAGACAAGCTCACCATCTAAAGAATGTCTCATTGACGAGACTATTGTAAATAAAAAAATTGATAATTTCCTAGTCGAATTTGGCAATCAAATGAAACAAATGGTCGACATGGATGCTGATGTAGTAATCAAGGATTGTCATGTGCCAATTGAGCGCATACCTGAATCAGAATTTGAGTTCTATATTGAAAAATATAGAAATGATCAAAAAAAGCCAAGAAATAAATTTAAATTAGGTGATAAGGTATTTGTACCAATGAATAATTTCTTTCTACCAGCTGTGGTAACAGACATACAATCAAAACGTAAGTCACAAAGCTCATCGTTTTTTAACACATCTTCATCAGAAATTTACTACACGTACGGGTGCTCTTTGGTCCAGAAAAGAAACCAATTAAAGCCAACAGATCAAGTGGTTTATGAAAATGAAAGTAAAATCATCAAGTATGACATCATAAGGCCTAAAGACACTCTGTTGGTATTTAACTTCAAAAAATTCGAATATGTCAATTCGTCAGTCATAGGTATTTCGGCCAAACTTAACAAGGAGACCCAAACTAAAGACTTCATTGTAAAACAGTATCGGTCAAGATTCAACAAGTCGTAAGTATAGAGCTTATTTGAGACAGAGTTTTACTCTTTGAACATTTAAGAGTACCATTTCAGCTAATAGCTTTCAGTCAGAGCGAGGCAGAAAAATTTTTGAAAAGATCTCTGAATGAGGAAATTAAGGCAAATGTTGGTAAAAGTCCGCACAAGAGATTTTCTTATGTAAACAAAGTGGTTGATGATGTGTTTTCAGAGAGTGAAAGTGACCTGTCAATCAAGAAAAGAAAATCGGACGACGAGTACTTAGATGAGAGTGAAGTAGAAGCTAGTGAAGAAAATGAAAATACCATCGCCTTGAGAGCTAATAGAAGGCGAAGAAGTAGCACTGTCAAGCGTCGACGCACCAGCGTGAGGACATCGAATGACCAATTGAGTAAAAATTTAAGCCAACTTTCAGGACCAGAGTTGACCAAGAAATCACCCGATCAACAATCATCAACAACTAGCTCTTTTTCGGACATATCGTTGTTGTCGAACAACTCGCTAAATTTAACTGTATGCCGGGCAGCTAACTTAAATTTGGACAATCAGTCAAAAAAGTCTACCATTGTTACCAATAAGAATTTGAAATAATTTTTTTTTATTCCAGTGAAAATAAATGAATTTTATTGATTAAAAAGCTTAAATAATATGTTCTGTGCAAATGAAGTATAAGTATCCTTATGTCAGATTTTTTTTTCTTTTTTTGTTGATTTGTTAATTTAATTTTTGTGTTGCTATAATAAATATTCAGGATTTAAATTTTAATCTTAATTTATTTTAATTAAGTATTGGTTTTCATAAATTTTATCAGATTGAAGTTCACATTGAACACTCGTGATGAACAGACTTGGCAATTTCTTGAACCATTAAAGAACAACCAATCAAAGAACATGACATTAGCCAGGGTTTTGGTATTCATTTGTTATTATCAAATATATAATTGAGGGGAAAACCCCAGGCTTCGTCCAAATGGTGCAAGCCTTTTGAAAAAAAGAATTTTTTAGGTTTTTATAAAAATAGATTTTTATATTATTACAAAAAGTACATAAATTTAAAAAATTGAATTAGATTTAGCTTTAGCTTCCTAATTAAATTAGTCAAGTCAAAGTTATGACTTGACTTGAATTTCTTCTTAAGTTAAGTAAATTACTTATAATTTACAAATAAATGATAAATTTTTTCGTAATTTAAAAAACCTAAGTCTTTACATTTAAATTTTCATGTAAAACGAAAAATGAATAAAAAATTATTGGTTTTAGACCAGTTGAAAATTTTTGTTTTTTGAATTTTTTAAAAATTAATTCTAGAGTGAATCTAAAACTTATAAAAATTTGATTGTTATTTTATCTAAAAGTGTATTAGGATAAATAATAATTAAAATTTTAAAATGGTTTCCCTCACAATTTTAAAAATTTATTAAAATCTTTTTCTCTGTTTTTTGTTTCAAAAAATAATTGTCCAAGTAAAAATAAAAAAGTTTTTTTTTTATTCAATAAAATTCAGAAAAAAATAATTTAAATCATTAACAATATAATCAATGCAAAATTTCATCATATTTTATTTTATTATTTTATATGTTTTTTAAAACAAACAAATATTCAATAAATTTAGGAATAATAATATAAAGCTCTTCTCAATAAAACATCTTTTAAGGATATTAACCAACTATGATTATTTCTCTATACCAAATTTATTTTGATATTGAATTTTCTAAAATTTTTCTAGAATAAAAATTAATTATAATTCATACAAATGTATTATATACGCATTTAGAAATTAAATATATTAACTTTCAAAAAAAATAAATTCTTCTAATAAACCCACCCTACCAATGGTCTTCTAAAAATTCCACATAATATTTTTCCATCATAAAATGATTAAAAGATTTTTTTCCACTAGGCCGACAATGGTGAAAAAAGCTTTAGTTTTCTTAGCCGAAGGTGCCGAAGAAATGGAAACAGTAATCACTGTGGACACTCTTCGTCGTGCAGGCATAGAAGTAACTCTAGCTGGTCTAGCAGGGGATCAACAAGTAAATTGCAGTCGTAATGTCAAAATAACTCCTGATGTTGCCCTTGATTCAGTAAAATCTGAGAATTATGACGCGGTCATTGTTCCAGGAGGTCTAAAAGGAGCTGAAGCATGTGCCATGGTAAATTTAAATCTTTAATTTGAATAGTTATAAATAAAATTTTAAAACTTAAAGAGTAGTATGGTCGGAGATATGATCCGTAGGCACTACGATAGCAACAAATTAGTCGCAGCTATTTGTGCAGGTCCAACTGCTCTTTTTGCTCATAGATTGGCATTTGGAAAAAGCATAACCTCTTATCCATCATTTAAAGAGAAACTTGGTGCCAATTATGTCTACAAAGAAGACCGTGTGGTTCATGACGGCAATTTGGTAACAAGTCAAGGACCAGGAACATCGTTTGAATTCGCACTAAAAATAGTCGAATATTTAGAGGGAGCGCAAAAGGCACAATCTTTAATTGAACCAATGAGACTTAAATTATAAAAATTTATTTTAGATTTAGAAAATATTTAAAGTTTTAAAAATAAAATTTTTTATTTATATATTTTTTTCAACTATTTAAAGATGCAAAGAGCTATAATTCGGCTCAACCGTTCTAAACAGAATAAGCAAAAGATGGTAAAAAAAGCACTAGTTTGTTTAGCTGATAAGGCTGAAGATACGGAAGTTGTGATAACAGTTGATACATTGAGGCGTGCTGGCATTGAAGCGATTGTCGCTGGTGTTCAAGGCTCTGAGCCAGTGACATGCATTGAAAATGTTAGAATTGTTCCTGATTTGGACATTGACCGATGTCAAAATGACCTATTTGATGTGGTTGTTCTTCCGGGTGGACCTGGGTATGAACATCTACAAAATGTAATTTTTAAATTTTAATTATCTATCATTATGTGAGAAAAAGAGTGAGAAATTTTTTTAAGAGTTCTACAGTATCTTCCATTGTTAACAAACATTGGCAACATAATAAAAAAATTGCCGCTATCTGTGCAGGTTTAAGATTAGAATTAATTAGAAAATTATTTTAATCTTTATTTAAAAAAAAGGAACAAAAGTTTTGAAAAATTTCAAAATTGGTTTAGGCTCAAATATAACAACTTATTCAAAATACAAACAAGATTTGAGTGATAGTTACAAGGTGTCAGATGATCGAGTGGTCATTGATGGTAACTTAATAACCAGTCAATGTCCTGGAACTGCATTTGAATTTGGTCTATCAATTGTTAAAGAATTATGCGGACAAGATAAATCTAATGAAATTGCCCAGATGTTAAAAATAAATTTGTAAATTTTTTTTAATTATCAGTCAAATCTGCAAATCTAACTCTTTTGACTGTTTTTCTGCCCAATTCACTGAATAAACTTTTAGCATCATCTTTTTTGTTACTAAAATTTGGTCTACAATTCTCTACATATGAATCATCCAAATCATAATTTAAAGTATTTAAACTCCAGTCTTTTTTAATTCCCAAATTTCTATTAAAATCTAAAAAAGTATCTGTCTCTGTAGACATGTGGCGGTAAGATACCATGTTAGTTTGGGTAGCACAAACTCGTTTTACAATCACCGGTGTTTGCGTAAATGACGATGAAACAGGCTTATTGCAATGTAAATTGGTCTGGGTAGATTTGTTTATTAGGCACATATTTTCTAGCATAAAAATTGTCTGTGAAAAATTATCTATTTTGATTTTTTCTTGATATTTTTTCAAATTTTCCAACAGTTCTTTGTTATTTAGCTTAACAAAAATATATATATCAGAAAAATTAAGCTTATTATCTATCAATATACCTGTGTTAGATATATCTGCTCAACTTTCTCATCCAATTGACTTTTAAATAAATTTTTCTCATCAATTTCGGCTTTTAAATTTAAATCTAATTTTTTAATCTTTCAACAAAAATATTATTTATTGATCATATAATTATTTTCAAAAAAAAAAACCTGTTTTTTAAGCTCATTAATTTCATATTCACTCGAAATTTTCAAATTATTCAATTCCATATTAAGAGAATTCTTCTCGGTTTCGAGTTTTTTAATCGCTTGGTTTTTTTCCTCCAGCGAATGCTCACTATTTTGGCAATTTGTTTTTATGTTGATTAAATTTTGGTGATTTGAGATCAATTTTAATTCAAGTTGGTATTTTTCAGAATATGCATTTTCATATTTTGATTTAAAATCTTCACATAGCTTTTTTGTCTTAAATAAATAAAATAAATTTCCAAAAATTGCCAATCTAGTGTTTTGGCTACTTGTAAAAGTTCTTCATTTAAAAAGTCTATTTTTGAGTCTGAGTCCGACTTGTAAGTTAAAAGCTTTTCATTTTGGGAACTCAGCTGACCAATTTTTTCTTCATATTTTTTTTTCATGTCATCATTATCTAATTTTAAATTGTTGACCAAACAATCATGGTGCAATATTATTGAGCGTAGGCTTTGATTTTCACTTAGCAAAGAATCAGCCATTTGACGGCTCTGCTTCTCAATCGATTCCAAATCACTTATCTTCTGTTCCATGCATTTAAATTTGTACTTCCAGTTTTCAACTTGGCAAGTGAATTTTTTGGTCAATTGTTCTATTTTAAGTTCAGTTTCAAAATTATGTTTTATCTTATCATCGTAATCACTTTGCTTAGACTTTAATGATATTAGCTGTTTTTTGATTGTGGCATTTTCTTCCATGGTTGTGTTCAATGTCAAAGTAAGACGCGTCTTAAAGGCTGAACTAATAAAACATATCTAAAACATTAAATAAAACAAACATTCTGCTCAGTTAGAAATCTAACTTGGTCATTTAAATTTGGGTCTTCGACAATCATCTCCTTGATTTTATTTTTTGAATTTGAATCAAAATCATTTAATATGGTTTTATATTTGACCTTGGCAATTTTTAAAAAATTTTTGGACAAGGTCGAATTTTTTCTAAAATATTTTTTAATAATTTATTGTATTAATAATAAGTCTTTGAAATTAATCTTTTTATCTCTCTGAAAGATAATTTTCCGAAATTTTTTGTAAAAAATTTTAATTATTAATTAGGAATTTTAATTTTAACATTAATTACTATTTTATTTAAATTGAAATTTAAAAAAAAAATAAAAACTAGCTTCAATTATAAAGCTGTTTAGAAGTAGGTGCCAAAGCTACCAAAATTAGCAAAGGAAGCATCAAATGGAGCAGCAGTATATGATGGATATTGAGCTGTTAATCCAGTGGCAAAAGTTGGGAAAGCAGCTGGAGCTGAGAATTGAGCACCATAATAAGTTGTGTCAAATGATGGAATTGGAGCAAAATTAGCAAAAGAAGAATCAAATTCGAAAGAAGTTGGGAATGAAAAAGTTGAAAAAGTTGGGGCAGCTGAAGGAGCTTTTGATGGTGCTGGAGCGGCTGATGGTGCTGGAGCTGCTGATGGAGCTGGAGCGGCTGATGGAGCTGGGGCTGGAGCAGAAGACATTTTGATATTCTAATTTATATAATTAATCGGATTGAATTTTTATTGATGTTTTGCTTTAGCATACTGCGATTTGGTATTTTTATACCATAGTATTTTAACGCTTGGATAGTTTACTCTATTCATAAGTATTCAATCGGTATTTTGGATTTGGAAAATAGAAATCGATTCTCAATTAAGGTTCACCTATTCAATTTAATTAATAAATTTTGACTGTTCTATTATTTTTAAGATTTGTTTTTATATATTTTTCAAACAATTCTCAACAAACTAATTAGCTATCTTAAATGTTTGTAAAAAAACAAATTTTTATAAATGTTTATCATTGATAGTAATCTCTTTTGTTTCTACACAGTGATTTTTAGTTTTAAAAACTAATTTACATCACGTTCCTCTTCGGTGGGATCAAGAATCCCTTGTAAAATTTTGAAATTGATTAGAACTCTGAAAATATGGATCTAATTCAGCATTAAAGAAGCAAACCTTAAATCAAAAAATTCATTTATTTTAGAAAAGATAAAATATACAATTCAAATTTTCACATGTTTACATTATGTATTAAACATATTTAAAAAATGATCTTTTATCATTTCCTCACTTTTTTAAAAAACTTCAGATTTTGAGTATTAGAGGATAAATTTTATAATTTCAACTGGTGTAAAAACACAGAAGACAACTGCTAATCCTGTGGAAAAATGTTGGTCGATTTTTTTAATAATTACCGTAAACCATTGCAAATAAGTGCCCCCAAAATCGTGTCTATATTGAAGAATTTTAGTCTTTAGTATGGTAGAAAATTTTGTGAATACGGTATTTATAATTTTATGATTTTTAGTTTTATATATACATTTTAAAAGATAATTAAACAAGAATTAAAAAAATATATATCACTTAATTGAGACTAATAGTTCGAAAGCTTTTGCCAAAAAACGAGAATATTTAAGCTAAATTCTGAACTGCCAATAAATGATCTTTGAGGTGCTAATACCAAATTTTTTTCTATTTTATAAAAAAAGTATTTAAATATTCTTTATCCTCTTATATATTATATAATTGTGCAAAGAATATATTTTATTCCCTTGATGTAAAATATTACTCAAAAATGCGCTAACATTTAATGAACACCTGTCAAGAAATTGGTCACCCTTGTTATATTCAGGCACAAATTTAAAGAAAGCATTAAAATATTTGATAAAAATTAATTTTAGTTTAAATTTAATTTCAATTAAAAATTTCAACTTATCAATTGTTTAATAATTAGATTTAATTAAAGAAAATATTAATTTAGCCAAACTGAAATCTGAAAATTATTGAAATTTGAAGCTCATTATTTATTTTTTATTAAAAATAAAACTTCCCCGAGAATTTGCTTTAAATTATTCAAAATTTATATCTATTTTTTTTCTATTTTTTTCGCTTTTTGTACCACCACTCAGAAATTAACCGCTTCATGTAGTTGACTCAGTTCTACACTGCGAACTTTTAAGGCTTCTGTATACCACTTTAAATACTTGTAAAATCTTCACTTTTAGTAATCATTTATCTTATACATAAGAATATTATTAAATTAAATAGTTTAAAAAAAGCAAAATTTATGGATAAATTAAATTGGTTTTTTTATCGGTTTGGTCAAACCAATAGGTAAGTCTTAAATAATTTCTTATTTTAAGACATTTCAAAAACTTTATTCATTTACCAAAATTGTACCTCACTGACCCATCTTGTCAAAATTGGTGTATATTTAAAAAATTAAGCATTCATTAATCTAAATTTTAAAATTGATCATTCACGTGATGCCAATTTTTCACTAAATTAAATATTTAGAAATAAAAAGTCTTTGAAAAATTAGTTTTAGAGTCTGATTAATTTGTAACTATTGGCAACATTAGTATTTACATTTCACTATTCGATTAAGTTTTCAAAAATTAACTAAAACCCAAATTTAGTTACTTGGAGTCGAATTTCTTTAGAAAATTAATCATAAAAGATGTCTTCGGACCGAATGATGGCAACTTCTTTTCGCTTTGAAATAAATAAAGGCGGTAATAATCCAAAGCGCAATGCTCGAGAAGCAAGAATAGCTGTAAGTTAAATATGACCACAAAATTCAGAATATTTTAAAGTTATATCATCTTTTTAGCTTTTAGAAGAACAAGCTTTAGAAGAAAAAGATATTTTGAAGTAATTTTAGCTGATTTAAAATCTCAATTTATTTAATTTTTTTTCAAGGAAAAATCAACAAGGCTTCAAAACATCTTGGAACGACAACTTCGATACTCTGAATGAGTCGTTTAGGGCGTTGAACCATCAAAAAGGCCTTCATGAAGATTTGAAAATTATCAAAAAGGCTAATGTTATGGTGAGACGTGATGCCTTGAAGCGTTTGTATCATCAAGATTATGCTCAATATGAGGCCGAATTGAATGAAAAAGGCCTTTGTATTCATAAAGAACGAATTTAAATGCATTCTTAATAATTCAAACTTTTATTTTGTAAATAAAAATTTTTGTATTAATTGATGTTTTATAAGTTCACATTAACACCATTGTATATAAAAAGACTTAAGTTTATATTAATTTTTCAAAGATGAAATTGTCTATCTTATGTTTATTGGTGATTTCGGCTTTGGCAAGTGCTTATAAAGGCCAATATTATAATAAGATGAGAAAAAATGAAAAAGGTGGTGGATATGGGCCAAGGATTATTGGTCGAGTCAAATGTAGTCAGCTAGAAGACTTGACCAAAGTAAATGGTAGATGCAATCAGTACAAAACTTGTGAAAATGGCTATTTGAAATACTGGAATTGTCCGAATAACTATGTTTTTGATTCAATGATGAAGGCTTGCTCGCCAAAACATCTAGTTCCAAATGCTTGTTCCAATCGTTTTTGAAAATTACTGATTTTTAGTTTCCTAGAATAAAATTTTAAATAAATAGCATTTTTTGTTATTGTTATGTTAATTTTTATAAATTTAAGCTTTTATTTTGTCACATCAAGAAAAAAATCAACATAAAACAAATCTAGAACTTTAGTTGCCTTTAGAAAATAAACAATTTTGGTCAAAACGTGATCAATATTAAGCTTCTAAACATAAACCAAAAAGATATTAAATTAATTTTTAAAATAAAAAATAAAGTATAAAGTATTTCTATATATTAGTGAATCATCATAATCCTTTATTCCTTCTAGAAAATCTTTAAATTCAAATTTTTTGATGATTTTAGCTCATTTTTATTTAATTCTATAAGTTCTTGAAATTTTTAACTTAATTTTATTCCTAGTTTCTTCTACATTTTCTACTATATTCACTCATCTGACACAATTTCGGTTTGTTAAGCTATATTTTTTGTAATTTTAGATAACAAGACTTAAAATTTGATAAAAAAAATTCATAATTCTGCTATTTCCTACAATGAGCCAAATCAAGGCTCACAAATACTTAATTTCATGCTAACTCTTTTTGAATATATTTGGTTCGCCAGTGGTTCAGGAATTTATTATGTTTGATTTTTTATATAGTATTTGTTATAAGTAATTTCGATGTATATTAAAATGTTAAACAAATGTTAAGTTAACAGCTTTTATTTTTTAAAATTCAACAAAAAATTAAAACTAAAAAATTTCAGAACCACTAGCGTACCAAAGTTAACAACCATTGTGACCCGCTTAAACTAGAGCGTTAAAATAAACAAAAGTTTTATAAGCAAATTTTATCTTTTTAAAGATAATGATGTCCTGAATCATTCTCATTAATATGTATTCTTGATGTATTCTCGGTATTTTTTGGTTTACTCATAAATACATCTAATTATTTTTTAAAGTGGATTCCAAGAGTATTCTGGAATAGATCGAAAATACGTATAGAATACAAAAGCATGTATTTTCAAATACATTGATGTATTTTTGTGTAGATTAAGCTAAGAATATGTATTTTTTGAATATTCTGGAATGCAGAATTGAAAAATGATGTATTTTTTAGTTCAAAAGAGTACTCATACTATGTCAGTAGAAAATCCTCTCTGTATGCGGATGACTGCAAGATATATTGTATATTTAATAAATGAAATGAAAAGATAATAAAAGAGAACTTGCAAGATGATATAATATATATATATGTATATATATAGTCTTGTCAAATGGTGTAGTGGATAGTCAATGAATCTCAAGACTGAAAAATGTGAATTAATGCATATTGGTGGGAATAACCCAAGAACGGATTATTATTATCAAAGGAAAATGTAGTCTATAAATTGACGAAGGCTTCTGAACAGAAAGATCTAGGAGTCATAGTAAATACCGACATGAAATGATGTAAGCAAATATGTGCTTCATCAGCAAGAGCAAACAGAATTCTTGTGCAAGTATTAAATGGTTTCAGTAACTATGATTCAAGTATTATAAAAAAAATGTACACAAGTCTCGTTCGACCCCATCTCGAATATGCAGTCTCAGTTTGGAATCCATACTTGAAGAAATATATTGATACACTTGAGAGAGTACAGAGAAGAGCTACACGAAACATTAATGGATTTAGTGAGCTAAGCTATTCAGAAAGACTCAAAAACTGAATCTTACAACACTTTCGACAAGAAGGAGACGCGGTGATCTAATACAAATGTACAAGTTCATGTATGGACTTGACGAGATAAGTTGGTATAGCGAACTTTTGAAAGTGTAAGTATAATACAATGGGTAATCGATACAGACTAAGAAGAGAACTTACAAAAAATTGTAACAGAGTTGTTAGCGATTGGAACAAACTGACAAATGATATAATAGAATCGAAAACAATTGACTTATTTAAAAACCAACTAGATAACATATTGAGAGACTAAAATATTGCTTACAGTCTGGTTAATCCAGACTTCACGCATAAGCGTAGCAATATTTTCAAAAATCAAGGATTAATTTTTACTCAGTTTTTATTTTATTTTCTAAATAGTTAAAAATACATCATTAATAATAAAGATAAAATTAAAATGTTAAACAAATGTTAAATTAACAGCTTTTATTTTTTAAAATTCAACAAAAAATTAAAACTAAAAAATTTCAGAACCACTGGCGTACCAAAGTTAACAATTTAATTATATATCTTTTTATAAATAATTTATTCAGATCATTAGACTAAATTTCGTTTTATTTTTTCATATACGACATAAGATATGCTAACAGCCGGAACAACCTTTATTATATTAGGCAAAAGACCCCGATAGAGTCCTCGAACCCCTTCATTTCTCCAAATTATCTTGACCAATTTAACCATTGTGTCTCTTTCGGCCGAATTCATTGGAACCTCTTGAGCTTGGAGTCTTGTCCGAATCAAGGCCAATGGATAACTAACTAATTGACCGCATATTGTACTGCAAGTGCCACACAATAGCAAAATTGGTACCGAGGGCTCGCTGATTTGATTCCGACGCATGTAAAACCGCTTTAAGGTCTAACAAATTTATAGTTTAATATTTTCTCTCTTTTTCATTCTTTATATCAAAATCACCTCATACACAGCCAAATCTGTCCCAGCATATGGAATAATGCCGAGTATATTTGGTATATATCCTTTATAGAAAGACCTTATTCCTTCATTTTTAATCACCTTTTTTGTACAATCTAAAATGCTGGAGTACTCTCCAGTTTTTCGCAGGACCATGCGAGTCTTTAGAAGCTTTTAAAAAGAAAATTAATTGACATAAAAGATCAAATATAAAAATTATTATACTTCTAAGGGATATATAAAAGATTGGGCTAAACCGCCTGCAATCGAACCGCTCAAGAATCTTTCCAACACATTGGCTTCACGATTTTTGTCATTTATAAATAAAGTTTTCATCTTAATGAAAAATAAATAGATAATTAAAAGCATAAAAAAAATTACTTCTTCATAAAAAGTAAATTTAAGTGCAACTTCGGGAGCGATTTTGATAACATTCATGCCATTGCCTCGCCAAAGACTGGTAACGCCGCCCTCTTGAAGCATATATTTGAAACCTCCCAATATTTCGATTTGCTTCCGAGATCCTAGGGCTTGCATTACCGTTTTTAGGCGGTCAAAAGGGGCTGTGCAGGTTCGCGAAACAGAGCCAGCGATTCCTCCTGCAATCAAATTTCGGTAAACAACATCAAAGCGAGTATCTGACTTTTTGGTATCCTGTGGAACAGTTGGATCATCTTTAACATCTAGCAACTAAATTTTTATAAGATAGAAGTTTCGATATTGGTAAAAAGTTATTACGGTCGAAAATCTCCAGTATGATAGAACGTCTCCTATATTGTCAATAGGAGATAATGAAAAATATTCTTTTGGATTACAAACCGCATTTCGCATTATCACTTGCTTGTCACCACCAAGCTCATTTAGGAAATTAATGATAAAATAAGCTTTTTTGATAATATGAGCAGGTTATAGTGAGTTATAATGAAATCTTGAAATTTTAAACTATAGTTGAATATAACTTAAAAATAATTTCATAAAAATTTCGAAATTAAGTTAAACTTTGTTTTTTTTTTTGGGTTAGAAATTTTTAAAGAAAAATTAAAGAAATAGTTCACATTTACCAACTTTTTTAATTATTTGATTATAATTCAAATTATTATTTAGAAAGAATACACATTTATTATATTTAAATTCAATCTGAAATATCAAAAATCAAAGATTAAATTTTAATTCAGGTATTTTTGCCAAGTACTTGGCTTAAATATAAATTTCATCTTGAAAAAAATCTGAAAATTCAGCAATCATGGTAGTTATTGAAGTCGCCTTTAATGCATTATTGACATAAAAATAATTTTTAGTATATATCTTTAACTCTTGGCTAAAAAGAATGGGACTTGTAATAAATACAGTTCATAAATTAAAGCCAAATAAATGAATCAATAATTTAATAGTATCACTAGAATACCCAGGAAATTTTTTGAGCTCGTTTTCAAAATCTCAAACTATTGTATTATCTTAAATAATCATTTTAATAATTTAAATACGTTTTTAAATATTAATGTTTGAACAGTTTTATCAATTACTAATTATTTATAAAAATACATTTCTTTATTACAGAAGATTGAAAAATGACCAAAAACTTTCTTGAGTTATCTGGTGTTAATTTCTTATCCTTATTCAAAATTTTTTTAAGATGTTCTTTAAAAAAGGTAAAAGTAAAGTAACTTTTTTGACCAGAACTTAAAAAATTTTATTTATCTTTAAGAACTGCTTTTATGAATAGGCATGTATGGTAAAATCCAAAAACTATAATGTGCACCATTATTAGAGACCAAATTGTTTGAGCCGCGAATTTTTATTTTAATATTTAAAATAAATCAAAGACAATATGTATTTAATTAGATGATAAAAAAACAAGAAAACAATTGTTTTTGGTCCTTTTTAAGTCTCTTTGTAAATAAGTGTCCAGCAGATGGCCTAGTGGTTCGAAAAGCTGCCATTTAATACCAAGTAACCTCAAGATCAAGGTACAAATGCTCCTAGAACAAGTGGAAAGCTTATTCGGAAAAAACTTGTACTTCAGCAAGCCTTCAGTAGGGCTTGCGTAACCACCCAACCTTAAATTTATTAAAGAGTTTCAACGAAATCGAATACAATGGCCCTATGCTCCACAAGAAACGCATAAGAATAAAAATATAAATAAGTATCATATTAAAAAAATAAATATTTTATTTACAGGTTTTACAAAAATTAAATTTTTATTAACTTTTTAGAAAAAAAAACAATAAAGTTTTTTTAATAATAATTGAGAAAATTTCAAAACAAATTTTTATCTAAAATTTTAGCATAAATATATAAAAACATAAATATATAAAATATATAAAAACGATGAAGTTTTAATTTTTTAGAACAAAGATATTTTTGGTAATAGAGATATACTTAAATACGAAAATGAGTAAGCCGATTTAATGAATCAGCTGTAAAAAATTGGCAAATTATATTTGAGTGCTCATCTGATGGTACATTCTCTCCATTACATTAATTGTGATACAGTTCGAAAATCATTATTTATATTTGAAAAAAATTAATTTTGCTCAACTTTGTCTTTGACAGAGCTAACCATACTTACAAGATAAATAATAAATTAGTCATTCATTATAACTTGGTTGTTAAATATATATCACTATTAGCCTCACTTGATTTCTTTTCAACTATTTTATTTGGTTCATTTGAAATAGCCAAGTACTGAATTGCTTTTTCCAAATTTTTTTTGTCTCTTTCATTTTTTATTATCTCTCTACTACTTATGCAGCAATTAAGATCCAATTTAATATCTAAATCATTATTAATATTTCTAATAATAGAATTGTTCAATGCGAAAACAATGTCCGAGTCCAAAGACCCGTTAAATGGAAAACTTTTCATTACTTTCTCTAATGAAGTCACATAATTAAACAAAATATTTTTAAAATAGTTAATAGACTTTCTCTCATTTGGATTAATATTGGTGGCTTTGAGAATCAAATTTTTGATAAATGAAAGCTCAATTAAATTAAGCTTGTTAATATTAAGCTGATTGTTGGCTGTATAAGTGTGTCTGTGGCCACTGAACAGATGGTACATGACCAAACCAAAAGAATAAATGTCAATTCGACTGTCGTATTGTCCCATGAAAAACTCCAATGGCAAATAGTACAATCCACCAGTGTTGTTATCATAATTATCCAAATTTCCATTCTTCATAGATCCCAGATCGCATATTTTAGCCGTGTAGTCCAAGTCTAGTAGAATATTCTTGGGCTTGATGTCCGCATGGATAAAATTCTTGCCATGTATGTCACTTAGGCCTGTCGCTATGTTGAGCATTATCTTCAGCTTTAAAATAGGCGAGATTTGATTAGGATTTTTTTTTATCAAAAAGTCTTCTAGAGACCCGTTTTCCATAAATTCCATAACCAAAAACATACGATGCAAGTGATCGCGTCCATGACCAAGTAATTTGACTATATTTGAGCTAAAAATTTCAATATAGGCCTCTAATTCTTTGTCCACACAAAGCAGCTTCTCATCCAAATTGACATCTCTGGCAGCGAAATTGAATCGTTTGAAGGAAACCCTGTTGTGGATTTTTCTATTCATAAGTTTGCATGCCACATGGTATTTGTATGGTTTCAAAATAGAATCGTACACAAAACCAAAGTTTCCATTGTCAACCATGTTCTGGAGTTTTAGATCTTCAAACTGAAATCGTTCAACACGCACTGTCTTGTACAGTATCTGGCTATGACTCTTGTCATGTTTTTTGGAGCATTCAAGACACATAAACATACAGTAGCATTTGTTGCATTTTATGTAGACTCCTTTTATTTCCTCATCACAAAGATCACAGCATGTATTAAAGTCACGATTTGAGTATTGCTCTACCAGAGATTGAAGATTGTTTGAAGTCGAGCTTGTCTCTGGGTGAACTATGAGCACACATGGATGGTTAATTTCGTGTTTTTTGCTTATTCTATTTGAGCAAAAGCATTCAGAGCAGAGATTATAATTTGGACATATGGCGCAACAAAATCTGTCGCCCAATATGTTCTTTTTTTCACATGAATCGCAATCTATGCCCATGTGGCATCGTTTGATGGTCGCATGGTTGTTTAGATCGATCTTTTTGACCACTTTGGAAAATCTTCGTTTGATACTGTGCAACATTATTTAGGGCAAGAATAGGAAAAAATATTTCTTGGTAATAGTTTTTGTGAAAAAAGCAAGAGAAAAAAAATTTTGAAATTAATATAAAATTTAATCATGCGTTTGATTTTTGTTTCTTGTTCAATTTAGATAAAATCTAGCTTTTACGACTCTGGAATAATTAGCTTAGTAATGGAGGCAAAAATTTCACTTAGATATTTTAAAATTATTCATATATTTTGGCAAAATTTATAATTATTTGTCCTATTGGGCTAATTTAGGAACCAACTGGACCAATTCATTAGACAAATATACTTTTAAAAGCAGTAATTTTAGTTTTCTTTTGAAATGGATTTTTTATTCTTAAAAAAATTTTTTTGATTTCTCAAATGGTCATTTTCTAGCAAAAAATAGCTTAAACAAAAAAAAATCAAAAAATCAAGCCTATTAATATTTGAAATTATTTTCAAAACTGAACAATCAAGATATATAGAATAGAGTTTTTTGATCATTTTTCAATGATGCAATGGAACCAAAAAATTAATGTGGCAGCATTTTTTTACCAAGTCTAAATGTTTAAATAAAAGCTTTTTCCATTTTTAAATGTTTCCTTCATTTTTGTTCAATTATTTGAATTTTGTTTCCTATTAATTAAATAGCAAGTTAAAATAATTAACTTGTGCATAAAATATGAAAAAATTTATTGATATTTTTGAAAATTTATTAAAACCTTCTTGATTAATTTTAAAATTTTATTTAATTCGAATCTTTTGTTAATAATTAAAAACAAGGAGTTTTCGGATTAGAAAGTGAGATACTTAAAATTTTTTCAAATAATTAATTCCTAGCTTGTAGACAATTTTAAATTAAACTTGTGACTAATAAAAAATTCATCAATCTTTGATTAATAGTTCAAATATTTTATTGTAGAAAAATCTAAGATAAAATAAAGTACTTAAATATATGCGACTTATGATTAGCTTAATAAATAGAGATAAAATTTTATATCCAAATGATTAGATTATTTTTCAACAACTTTTTTTTTCAATCAAATATTCAAAATCACATTATTGCAAATGATTAATTGATATTTGTTTAATTTTTATGTGAAAATAAAGAAAAGGTAAATTTTATAGAACAAAAAAGATAATTCTATGGTTTTGAAGCACTTTTTTCTTTCCAAACTTTAAAAGAAAAAAACAGTTTGAGTTAAAAATCCAGTTATTCTAAAAACTGTTTCTAAGTCAGTATTGCCCGAAGCAATTTCCTAAGACTTCATTTTTAAGGTAGTTAGGCAATAATTAGAAACATTTCTCTCAAACAGATTGACTTCATTCGAAGACAACAATTAATTTATTTAGTAAGTTATTAAAATGCGTTTTATTTAATAAAGTGATTTTTAAGCGAATGAAAATAACTAGCTTCTAAAAATATGAACCTGATTGAAGATGAATTGACAATTGGGTATGATTTTGCAGTAAGCGGCACAAAAATCCAGCTTAATTTGCCCAAAGTAGCTAAATTTACATCCAGCTAAATAATTTATATAAAGTTAAAATTTAAGTTGGATTCAACTTCTAAATACAGATTTAAATTTTCCAAACAACAAAGACTAATAAACCACTTCAGTCTTGAGAAGTAATAAATATTTGTTTTTAAACCTATTTACCAATAACTTTTTTGTTAAATATACTCTTAAAAACAGCTTTTTAAATACTCATAAAAACAATAATCAAATGGTAATTTCCATGGTTTTGAAGTTATTTTTTAAGACTTTATTTTCATTTAAATGACATTTAAGTTTCCAAATGGTGACAACTTGGTCAATGGCTTACCTGAAATCGCCACCAAGGAGTTTAAAAAGAGCCCAAGAGTGGTCCTGAAGCCGGAGACATTCAAGCTGCCTCTTTACAATGGACAACCACATTCAAGAGAACAAGAAATACCCGAATCAATAAGGTAAAATTTAATAATCTCATTTAAATTTAAAATTTCATTTTTAATCCATTGTTAAATTGGAATTTTTTTAGCTTTAGACTAAGTTTAAAAAGAGTCGAGTATTATTTGAATAAATAAATATTTATTACCCTTGTTCCCTTTAAATTTATTAAGTTATTTGTTTCTTTAAGAAGTTATAAAACTCTAGCACTAGAGCACTTTTTATACACAAACTTTCGATTAATTTAAATGTTTATATTTTTAATAGGAAGCATAAAAAATTGGATCCTTTGACAAAGTACGCCGATTATAACAAATCGGATGAAAATATTCGTTCCAAGTTGATAAAATTTCGAAAAATGGAAAATAAGATAGCCAAGTATCAAAATTTAAATTCACACTCAAATCTGGAATTAAGCTCTTTGGATCCAAGTATTGACCAAGGTAAGTATTTAATTTTAATTTTGTGTTTTATAGCTTAATTGAGTTAAAATTCAAGATGGTTCTGAAATGCAATTCAGCTCTTTATCAAGTAAAAACTTAGATAAGCTTTTGACAAAATCAAAAAAACCAGAGGTATCGCGAGCTATTTTAAAGAGTAAAACACCAATTTATTATTCTCCTGAGGAGAATATCAGGAATGTTAAAACACCAGCACATGTATATAGTGGCCGATGGTCACCAATTAAAATTCGCTCCAACAAAAACCTAAAGCTTCACGAGGTACTTGCAAATTTTTAAACAAAAATTAAAATTTTGTTTTTTATTTTTTCATTAATTTGAATAATTAATTTAAGGCTTATTTGGTATAATTTAAGTTTTCAAAACTTTAAGTATTAAGCTATAATTAAATTGATTTTTACCACATCAATAATAAGCCATCTTTTATTTTTTGGTGCAATTTTAGAAAAAGCTTTTATTTTTGTTGATTATATGGTCGAAAAGTGTGCTGAATTTTGCGTTTTCCAAAATTAATTAATTTGTTATTAAATAGGAGGAGATCTGACGCAAATAACTGTTTTGTTGACATTAAGATACTAAAAGATTAATTTTATCTTTTGAAATATAAAAAATAGGTCTATTTGACAGTATTCACAGATCTGTATTTTTATTTTCAATAAAACATATTTCTCCTACTAATTCATTAATTTTTTTAACAATTTTTCTTAAATCTTTATATTAATAATAATAACATGAGCTTTAACAGACATAGCCTGTAGAGTAAGACTAAAAGTTTCACTATGGTAGCAAAAAGTTTATGCTTCTGACCACGAATGTTACCAGCAGGGCCGTTCAAAAACCATGAACTCATAAGTTTATTTGGATTATGCCAGTCAACTTTGCTATACCCTTTATTAATCTTGAAATATTCGACAAGATCAGCTCTCTCTCTCCTCACTTTTAAGTTGGTTAGTCTTTTATGTGAGGTAACAGCAGGACTTGATAAGCTTCGTTGCCCTCGCCTGAACTTTTTCCAAAATGCTCATGCCCTTCTTTTTATAGGGACACCAGGCTGCGATCGCGTATTCAAGGTTAGGTCTAACAGACGCAGCATAAAGTTTCTTGAAAGTGCTTAATGTCCAGCAGTTTAAAAAAAAGCTCCAATTCTATTGTAGCTCTATTGGCTGCCAGTGTTGTTTGGTGATTCCATTTTAGATTCGAGCACAGCACAATTCCAAGATCAGATTCTTGATGACAGAAATTAACTCTGTATTGTCTGCGAATAGCCTGCAAAGACATTTCATTAGTAATGATGGCATATCATTAGTAAATAAAAGGATCTAACACTGAACCCTGAGGTACTCCAGTAGGAAAGTCTAACCAGTATGAGATAAAATCACTTATAACAATTGTCTGTCTGCGACCACTAAAAAAGTTATTGATCCAACTGACTAATCTTGAATTAAATTCATATATTGCCAACTTTTTGACATTTTTATCTATTTTTCGAAGATAATTCAAAAAATTAAACTTTGAACGGTGATCGATCTTTTGAATACACTTTTTTAATTTCTCAATTCAACAAACATCTTCTTCTATCACAAATTATCTCCAAATTTAAGTTTTCTTGAACTATTTTATCATATTATTTTAAATAAACTGAAATTAATAAAGTAAATAATTTAATTAATTCAAAATTTTCAAGAGATTCAAAATCTGCCCCGAATATAAGTCCATATTTAACAATTTAGACGAAGATAAAGATGGTCATTTAAACTTCGATTCTCTAAAAAGTCAATATTGTAAAAATATGGATCATGCACAAGTTTCATTTTTTTACCAAGTAGGTTGAAAATTTATATTCCAATTGGTTAATGAAATTGACGATTAAGATTTATGATTATTTGAGCGAAGCAACATATTTTGGCCTGCAGGAATTTAGTACTTTTTTTCAGCTAGTCGAAGGTTTTAACCAACTTGACTATAAAAAAACCGGCTATTACTGGGATATTTACATATCCAGCGATTTCGAAGATTATAGAAAAGAAATCAAAGACTATATTGTAAGATTTTGATTTAATAATTAAAAAAATAAATGAAAATTTTTGAAGAATTTAATTGATCTGATCGATTTTGAGAGTGATCTTATCATTGAAGATGTGATGAGAACAAAAATAAAAAGCTTAGATAGCTTGACATTTAGTTCGCAGCAATCTAAAATGAAAATGGAAGCAAATAAAATAAATCAAGTTTTGAACCAAAAAATCACCGGAAGCCACAGCGAAAAGAACATGGAAATAAAATTGGTTAATTATGTTTTATTCATTCCCATTTTTATATACTTGGAGGCATTTTTTAAAAATAAGCAAATATTCCAGCGAAAAAATAACTCAATTCTTAACTCCAAGGAGTCAACAAATTTTCATGACTTTAATAGGCGCTCAAATTGAGCTTAATTTAATTGAAAACAATGTTTTTTGCTTATGTGTACTCAGTCATAAGTTTTTTCTTTTTTTATACAGTTTTTATTTTTGTTCACAATTAATTTAGTAATTTTGCCACCTAGAAAATTTTGAAAATGGTAAAATGGACCATTCGTCACATAAGTTGACACCAAAGTCCTTAAAAAAAGTTAAAATTTAAATATGAAAATCTATATTTTTTTAATGAATTTTTCAAATCATTGAGCGAATATTGGAAATTTGTTAGAACAATTTTATCTTATCTTAAAAATAATTTTTTGTCCCTTAATTCAAGTTTTGGAAATATAAAAATAAAAATCATTTAAAATTTTTTTCTATTAATTTTTGAATTCAAAAATGTGAATGTATAACTATCAATAGAATATCTATTAAAAAAAATATTTTTAAGGCAATTTTAATTTCACTCTTGAATAGTATTTTTAATTGAGCTAAATTAATTTGATTGAAAATTTAAATAAATGACAATTAAAAGTCACATTTTTATCCTATAAAAGCTATTTTTTGATAATTGTATGACAAAAAGTAACCAATTTACTCTTTTTACCATTAATGATTGAAAAAAACTAATGAGATAAACAACAGGACTATCTTTTATTTACAAAAAAAGTCAATTATAAAAAATAATTGTTCTATTATTCATCCAAAAAGATCTAATTTTATCAAGAACAAAATTTCGAAATGCTGTTCAATTTAAAAATAAGCTTATCTTGTAAAGTGAAAAAATATTTTCCAAAGCTATTAATCAAATATTCTTAATAAAACAATCTAATATCATATTTTTCTAAAATTTGATTTAAGATACAAACGAACAAGACATACTTCGAAATAAATTACCATAAAAAAGCTCCCAATCAAAACTTTATACATGACCAATTTTGAAACTTATAATACTAGTCTATCTGGTTCTTTTATGAAAGCAATTTATTAGAAATTTCTTATTTTCGATAGAAAAATTATCAATGAAATTTGTAAAGACATATGAGATAATATTGGCTTTAAGCGTTACCATTTTTCTTGTCTTTTATCGGGTATTTTTGGCCACAGATGAAGAAATAAGAGCAAGACTGAGAATAAGCAAAGAAATAGATAAGATAGATTTTTCGGCGCCTATATTGTCCAAATTGGTCAATATTGTTTCCCATCCGAAAAATGTCTGTCAAAATCAGGCTCAAGAAGTCGACATAGTGTGCTATGTAATGGTTCAGCATGATGATTTTCAAATTAGGCAAGTGATCCGCAACACCTGGGGAAGAAAGGCAAAATTTCCATATGTAGATGTTTTTTTTGTGCTAGGAAAATCTCGAAATGAGAACACTAATAGACAGATAATGGAGGAAAACGAAAAATTTGGCGACCTTTTAGTGAGTGACTTTTTGGACACGTACCGAAATTTAAGCTTTAAATCAATAACTGCATGGAAATGGATGTCACAAAATTGCCAGCGAGCCAAGCTTTATTTGAAGGCCAATGATGGTCTATTGGTCAATTTTGACAGCATAAAAGCTTCATTAAATGAAAATAAATTTCAGAAAAACTCGTTTTTTTGCCAAGTTGAATTCGAAAAGCAGGTTGAACGAGAAAAAAGTTCACTTTTTTACACCTCGTACAGCGAGTATCCAAGAGAAGTTTACCCAAAGTATTGCAAGAATCAAGGTGTCATTTTTTATAGCGATTTATTGCCTAAGCTTTATGAAGAATCTATAAAATATAGAAACTTTTGGATTGACGACATAAATACGGGTATAATTGCCAGTCGGTTGAACGCTTCGTACCAATTTTCGTATGGTAAGCACATAAACTTTGAGCTGTTTGAAGAGAGTGAAAAAAAATTTGGCGATTTCTATTTCATCTATGGCTTAGGAGGTTCTAAGAATGTTAATGAATCATGGAATAGAGTTTTAAGAACCTGAAAACCAAATGCATTTATAAAAATACTAACTAATTCAATAAATAAACCAAGTTTAATTTTTTTAAATAAATATTTAATAAAATCTTTTTCTTTTTTTTTTTAAAGCTTTAACTACTAGTACAAATGAATGTTAAAAATAAGTTAATGTTTATATTAAGAAATAAAATTAAAAGATGAGATTTAGCTAAAAATTGAATAATTACGTAAAGTTAAATTAAAAATTAATTAATTTATTTTTTTTTTTAAATTATTTTAAAGGCATATTTAAGAGTACAAAATTGATAATTTAAAAATTTAATGGAACAATTTGGCAAGAAATAACAGCCATACAAACAAGTTGATTTTAAATTTCTATGATTATTAACCAATTTATATTGGAAATATAGCGATTCATATTTTAATCGAGTTAAATACTTTATTTTTTGGTGATTTTTGAATATTTGGACTTAAAACTTTCACCAAAATAAGTGTAGGATGCGGCCAGACGAATCAAGTCCGTTTGGCAAACAATTTATAGCGGTCACTTGGCCGATTGTAACATAGTCATTTTTATAATATACTTAAGTTTGTTGAATAATTTAATTTAATAAATTTAAAAATGGTTTATATTTGTTAAATAAAAATTATAAAAATTATTTTCTTTTCGAGTTACAAACAAAAAAGTCACAAAAAATAAATACCATCAAAAAAACTCTATAGAAAATAAAAACTTGTCTGTATCGGTCAAACTTTGTCTGAATAGCTGAGCATGCTGAAATGCGTTTTGACCACTTCCTTTATGAAGCTCTGCTCTTACAATTATATCTTTAATTCCATCATCTAATTCAATTATAAATTTATCATTCAAATAATTATATTCAATTAATAATTCCTTTTTATTTGAGCTTGATTTTTCCAAACTTGTTTGGCAAACTTTTTGTCCAGATTGATCGATACCAATTAATTTCAATCTAACTTCACCACACTCAAATACAGCCCAGTTAAAGGACAAATTGATCTTGGCTCTTATGCCCAGATGAAAAAACCATTCAACGAATCCTTGAATGGTGCCTTTCTCGCGTTCTAGATAGCACATCTTCCAGTCGTGTTCGACCTTGAGGCGTATGTTGGAATAAGCATAGACAAGACTTTTCCAATCTGATATTTTTTCTTCATTTTGTTTTAAGTACTCATTTTTAGCTGTATTATATTTTAAAACAAATGGTTTTTTATCAATTTTAAATTTAAATCCACTGTCCAGTTCATTAACAGCTTTTATCTCGCCTCTGCTAATTCTCCACTGCAATGAGCCTGATTGCCTACCAACATCTTCACCTTCCTTTGCTTTTTTTGGCGTTAAAAACTCAACTATTTCTTTCATAAGTCTAATTTCTCTCTCTTTTTTGTTCACTAGATGAATTCTCTTCTCTGTCAATTTATTGGTATAGTGAACCAACCACATTTCATCACACTCATTGCGTCTTTTAAGTACATCTTTGTGTTTGGTCGAATAGCGCCATGTAACATCCAAGCATTCATATCTGGAAAAAGCGATTATGTAGCTCAGCTTTTTGTCCCATCCGTGTTCGTATATAAGTGGCTTATCCAGCGCATTCTCACATGGATCAGCATGCATCCATCTTTTCTGTGATTCTGAATAGACTTCACACCACACATGATCAGTCCAGTCAAGAACATACCTGGCATCAAAGTCCATTGAGCGTAAAACTAAGCAAAAACAGTTTGCCCATTCTCCACACCGTCCTCCTCTAGTGTCCAACAGCTTACTCGGATGATTGTACCGAGGAAAACGGGTCAAAACCTCACATGCAGAACATCTTGGAAAAACAGAACTTAAATTCTAAAATTGGCAAAATTGGCGAATTCATACTTGTAAACTTCGACATTTCCGGCCATCCAAGTAGCCTCATTGAAGCTTGGCTTGTCATTTTTTAAAAATACCATTTTCCCATTTGAACCACAAGACCCACAATCAGGTTGATTTATCCACCTGAAAAATTCGTTTTTAAACCATTCCAAAAGTTCAAGAACCAAAAAATCCCTCTCATCAAAAGGCTCCTTGTCCTGATTGTTAATCTTATATGACTGGTATTTTTTAATAGCTGAAGATTCAAGTCTATTGACCGGAATGATTCGAAGACACTTTTCTCTCAGATCAGGGTTCTCATACACCATTACATGCTCGAATGATCGGTTCAATCGGTTGGCAAAAGAAGAATTTTTTGGGTTTTTGAGACCAAATTCTGGCCTTGAAGACACGATGGTTGAGGCACATATGGAATTTGATTTCTGAGAGCAAATTTTATCAGTATTTTGGTCAAGAATATTATTTATCGATTGATAAAACTGGGCTACAATTTTGCGGTCAAAGTTGTCCGGCAAAAAAAAGTGGTCGTCTCCTTCCAGAAATCCAATTTCGAAAAGGATTTCGAGACCGCCAGAAAACGGCATCAACTTGTCAGCAATCAGTTCACTCTCAAGATCTAGCTTTCTAAATTTTGATTCATTAGGATTTTTAATTATTTTGTCTAATAGATCAAGTAGAGTCCTACACAAACTTTGAATTTCTTGCTTTGAGTTTGTTTGTAAACGTGACAAGCCGATCGAGTCCGACATTATAAATCTTTTTTAAATTTTAATTTTAAATTAAATATTAAAATTTATTCATTATAAAGAGGTACATATATTATTTTATTATTTTACTTTGCTAGATATAATATGTGTTCAAAAAAATAAAAATCTTTTAAAAATTATTCAAAATTTTATATAAAAAGTATTGCAAAATTTAACATTTTTGAAATTTAGTAGCAAAAATAATTAGAATTAATAAGTATAGTAGATAGACGAAAAGTGCAAGGCAGCATGAATACAAATTTTTTTAAAAAATAATATTTCAATTAGACCTATTCTTCTATGACAATTTTATCAATAATATTAAAGGGTTTTAACACTCTTATAATCATATCATCTATTGTTAATGTCAGTTGAATGAATGAAAGCATGTCTATTTAAAATCAATCATTGTACCAATGGTTAATTTTTGTCTCTATGTTTCTTGTTTTTCGTTACTTTAGTCATTTTGAAATTTGCTTTTTTAAGAGATTGAAACTTAAGAATAATTTTTTACAATTGACTTATAGAAAATAAGTCAGAGAAGAATTGGCATAATAGAGTATAAATGCAGATATTCTGCATCATTTTGCAATATATTGAGCGTCCTCGATTGCCTAGAAAAGGTCAAAATCATCTTTTGGAAGTTTCATCGACTAAAATATCGAAATTGACTCCTGTTATGGGGGTCACGTGGGATCATGAAGCGGCCTACAAGTTGGACTTTTTTTTTTTTCAAATGAAAGCTGAGGTCAAATAACATAAAAAACATCTCTCGTTTACTTAAAATATTATTTTCTAAAAGGATTTGTATTCATGCTGCCTTGCACTTTACTTTGACGTTATACAGTATTGCACAATTTTTTCATAAGATTATTTCGTAAGACATAAAAATATTTAAATTTGTTAAAAATAAAAATATATTAAACAAAAAGATAGATTTATTGCTAATTTAGATAATAAGAAAATAGTGTCAAAAAAATTTAATGTTAAAGTAATCTACTGCTAATTAAAAAAATGCCAAAAAAAATCAATTATAAGAAAAAAAAAAGAAATTCTAAAGATAACTGTGGGTCTCGCCGTATTTGTTTAGAAACTCAGATGCTAATTGAACTTCCACTTTTTCAGCAACTTTTTAGCGTAAAATAAACATTGCAGCGTCTCGATCCTTTTTCTTGATTCGCTCCCACTGGATCTCCACATGCGTTTTACTTCATCTTCCATATCCTTCGAGGTAATAGCAGCTGTGTATTCATCTGTTAATTGTTTTTTTCGCTCTTCTTCAGCTTTCTTTGCGTTTGACATGGCATCTAAAGTTTCATGGTCCATCAAAGAACGAATATAGTTGAAATGCGGCTCCTCTGGATCTTCGTCTAACGTATCTAGAAATTGTGCTATACTTACACAGTACCATGATTTAATCGGATACATATAATTTATTCATATACCCGATATATCCGAATATTTTAAAGCAAAAAAAGGGACGGCTAAAAATTGCCGCTATGTACAGACTTTAATGAGCTTTAAAAATTTCGGATGATCGTAATGTTAATATTCTGGGAATACATCAAACTTAACTTCATAGTATAAAAATAACCTTTTTTCAAATTTTTACTGATAAATCATATTAATTAAAGCAATGAGCCAAATTGTAGCTATTAAAAGAGTGGTCGATTACCATTACAAGTATTTTAAATCACAAGATATAAGCATTTAAAAAAAAATTTTTTTTTGAACTGGTCAAGTTTCAGGCCGTCTTGTTTAAAAAAGATGAAAGCTTAATTATGGATAATCTAGTGTATTTATGGCTAAATTTTCAGGTCAAAAATGTACTTAACTATTATTACTGTTATAAAAAAATTTGTTATTATTACAAAGCTTACCATTTTTAATATTTGTGATTGATTAATTTAAGTCAGTGAAATGTTTTATGGCTGAACCATTTTTAAAACGTTTTTTTAAAATAATGAAATTAATACCAGTCTTAAATGGTGGTGAAATTTGCGAAATAAGAAGTCCAGATGAATTCTAAAGTTTTAAGTATGTGATGGAAAAGAATTACTGAATACAATAAGTGTAGAATTATAAAAGAGTTGGCATTTCTCAAGGAATACCTAAACAACTGAATTGTCAAACGTGTTGAGAAACAACTACAAAGTCACTAAAGAAGATCTTTGTCTTAAAAGAAGTAAAAAAGCAATTTTTTAGAAACTAACTTATTTCTTATTATCAAAATTTAATTTAATAAACATTTTAAAATTTTTTAATTTTTGATAAAAAGTCTAAATAAAAAAATTGTGGTAAAAATGATCCAAAAAAGTGCTTCAAAGTTGATCGAATTTAACTTTTTATATTTCAAAAAAAATTATCGCTTATTCAAAATAAATATAATAATAAAGCAATTTTATGCTAATTCTTGTTTCTATGGTTATTTAGTATAAACTTGTCTATTTTTTAATTTCATATTTTTTCTCTTTAGCCATTATTTTAAGAAATCTTATTTTATGCAATATTTTAAACATGCCTTCTAATAACCTAGCGCTAACTCTACCAGGTAATTATCATTCTAATATCTAATTGTCAAAGCTAATTAAAAACTTTATCTAAAGCAATATCGAAAAAAAATGATGCCAATATGGAAAACCCGTTTAAAATGCCGGCCGATACAGATATTCTCATGCTAAGAGAAAAGGAAAAACAACAAAAACTTCATGTAATTTAATAATAATTTTCAGAATTTAATTTATTAATTAAAAAAAAGGAGCGCGAAATTAACAAAAATCTCAAAGTCCACCAAAAGTTGACACATAACCGTAAAATGGTGGAGGGAATGAAATCGGGTCTTAAACCTCAGATATCAGATGACGAATATGATGAAGATCTAGATGATATTGGTAAATTAAAGGCGTTCCCGGTAAAAGAGGACAGAACATGGACAGTAGCGGTTACCAGAGACCGTCGGATCGAAAAAGAAAGCCTCAAAGACTATATTAATAAAAAAAGGGAGATGTTTTTTGTTCAATATTCTTTGGGTGTCAAGCGCGACGAAATGAGAAAGCTGGAAGAGATCGCTGCAGCTGAGGAAAAGAGAATAGAAATGGCTGAGAAGTATTTGGAAGAAGATGCTGCACTTTTTGACGAATTTTTAAAAGAAAATGGAAATAACTCAACTCAAGCGGTTAAAATGTTATTAGAATTTTTTTATTAATTTTATTTTAAAATTAATTAGCTTTTGTCTTTAGTGCTGAGGAAGAAACGCGAAAAAAGACAGAAAAATCGAACGAAATAAAGAAAATTAACACGCAAATCATGGTTTTAAAAGGCGAAATTACCAAAATGGAAGATACACTAAAAGAATACAAATTATACAAAAAATTTTTGGACAAAGTTACACCACAAGTAGCCGAAGAGAAGACCATTTTTTAAATGAATAGACTTAAATTTTAATTTTAAGACTCTAAAAGAAGCTAAAAATGGCAAAAAATTATCTTCTAAAAGTCGACTAGGTAAATTTAACCACTTTTTTAATCATATCCTCTACAAAAAATAATTCAAAAATTAAAAAAGTTAATCATTTTTTAATTAATGTTTATTATTTTTATGACAAATTAGGAGGAAATTAAGCCCTTTGGCAAGATTATCTTTAAAAAAAGTAATTTAATTAATTAATTTACTAATCTGCCTTTTCTGTTGTAAAATGGTGGTAAAATTTTTTGACCATCAAAACATATAGCCAGATGTTTTATTAAAAATTTTGTGATAAGATTTTATAAAAAAGTGAACAAAATTAAAAAAATTTAAACCATTTAACAAAAAATTAGACCGCCAGAAAGACTAGTCAACACTGAGGACCATATGTATCATAATTTTTATTCAATATTTAACTTTTATAATGAAATTTATGTAGGAGAAAAATAAAGTCTATTAATTATCATCTTATTTTTATCTTTAATTATTATAAATTTAATTAAAATATTTATTGATAATATTTAAAAGTTAGAAAATTTTTGATTCGGATCTAAAAAATCTGAAAAAAAATAAAAATTTCCTTTAAATTAGATTCGTCAAAATCGAGCAGCACAATTGATCAAAAGGCGAGTTCAATTGCTGAAACATCTCAATCAAAGAGCTCATTATCAGTGGTTAATGAAGTAATAGAAAAGGATAATGAAGATGAGGAGGACTCTGATGAAGATGAAGATATGGAGCTTTATTTTTCTGATCCCCAGCAATTGCTTGACATATTTCTAGAGCTCGAAGAACAAAATTTATCTTTGATTCAGAATAGCCAAGATACTGAAGAAGCCCTGGAAGAAATGAAGCAAACTATCAACAAAACCAAGCAAAAGATGGAACGTGAAACTGAATTGCTGAAAAAACAAATTGAATATTTGAATGATGATATAAGACGCGAAGTGGACAGAGAAAACGATTTGAAAATTAAAGCTAGCTACTTTAATTATGGCGAATTTAAGGCCGAGGAACAGGAAAAAATCCTAAAAGAACTTAATACCAAAGTTGAGGATGTCTATATCAATTGTATAGGTTCCAATGAAGCGAATATTTCGACATTACAAATGTTGACAAATATTGAAAACAAATTGGAAGAGTTGTTCCAGAAAATTGAGCAAATGCCGCCAGAAAAGGTCCAAGAGGCGGAAAAAGCCAAAGAAAAGGAGAGACGGTTGAAACAGCGCGAAGAACGAATAATTGAGCAAAAGAAAAATCAAGAGGAAAGAATTAAAAAAGCCTTGGAAAGAGCTCGAGCTGAGCCAAAGAAAAATGTAAGCTAGTTTTAAATTAAAAATAGAGATGAGTAAAAAAGATTTTTTTTAGATGGGAAGGCGGCTGATGGTTCGCAGTAAACCCCCAGCTTCTGTCAAAATAGACAGAAAGGCTTTAGACGAAGCGAATAAAATCGACGAAGAATTAGCTTATTATTTTACTTAAATTTAAAAAATTAAATTTTAATTAAATTTTATTTTTTTCAATAAAATGTTATTTGTATCAATTTTTAGTTAATTAAAAGAAATTTAATATGTTGATTAGGATTTGATTACTAAAAAAAATTGACGAAAAAGTCAAATGTTTTAAGTCAAAATTTATATTTTATATTAGACTTAATTGTTCTTAATTGTATTTATTTCTAATTATATAAATTTTCCTAAAAGAAGCTCTGAAAAGAGGACTTAAGCCGCTCGAAAATGCCTTGGATTTTATATCCAAATTATTTTTTTAATTGTTATTTATATTTTATATAATTTTTTATTTAATCACATAATTCTTTAAAATATTATTAATTTTTTAGGGCTTTTGAAGAATTTTTAATTGAATTTAATTTAATTTTAAGTAAAGCTGATCAATGTAAATCGTTACACATTTTTAACTTGCCACGCTCAGAGTCACTTCTTTTTCGCATTTCACCGATTTACCGCGCGTTCTAGCTCTTATTAGCTGGCCATAATTAACCTAATATCATGCTTTATTAATTATTTAATTTTAATAAAATGAATTTTTAAAAGTTAATGTAGAAAGTGTGTTATTTTGACCTAAAAAAATTTTAAAAATAAGTTGATTTTTTATTGAGGGCATCCCATCTAATCTTCCCATCATCGTCTCTTTTTTTTATCACTTAGCTTGGTCAATTCATCTCATTCCATAAACAATTAAGGAATTTTTATCTATGTGTCTCTACTTTATCCAATGTATTTCCATTTCACATTAGTAACTCTAAAATAAGATTGCCACTGAAACTTTGGGCTCCTGATGTTTCACATTGTTCTGTTTTATTTAAGGACATTTTTCAATTTTAATTTTAAATAAAATTCTACAAACTTAAAAATAAAATTAATCAAAAAGATCTAAATTTTTAGAATATTGTAAAATATTATTAACAAAATAAAAATTAGTTTATTTAAATTCTGTCATTAATTACTTTATTGGTTAAATAAAAAATAATAAAAATAATCTTTTGAAAATTTTAAAAAAAAAACAATTTATTATTTATTTTTCTGAGCTGCTTCAATTTCAAGACTATCTTGAGTATCCTCGTCAAAGTCCTCTTCCGGTATATCATACAACATGTAGGTACCACTAAGTCCATAATTCCTCTGATAATAAGGAACATAGTCATTAAAATCGTCTTCCTCTTGTGATTCATTGAACTGTTCGTTAGCAACTTCCTCCTCGCTTAATTCGCTAGAAGAACTTTCCGATTCTCTGGCAAATTTCTTTACTGAACCATGCTCACTTGATTTCGCTTCTTCATCGTTTACAAACGACTGATTTTCTTTTATGGAAGCATTTGATTTTTGAATTAAATCATTTAAATCTTTGATGCTTGACTTTTTCAAGAGATTATGATTTGAGGCCAATACGGATAAAATTTTGGCATTTATTTGATAGTAGTCTGATTTTTTGGGCTTTAATTTTCCTGGCATGGCGTAAATATCTTCATCTTTGGATTTTCTGGAGAAACCTGGAGTCTCAGTGAAAAGCCTAGGCTCGGATATGTTTAAATTAGTTTGGGAAATGGGCTCGCTACTGTTTTTTGTATTGTAAACATACTCTTGAAAAAAGTCTTGAATGTTATTTAACTTTTTATTAAATTTTTTATTTATATTTTCATAATTGTTTTTAATTGTGGCCTTGAAACTGTTGTCCGGGTCTATTTCCGAGCAGGATTTGGTATTTTGGCAATATTTGACGCCGGTATTGTCAGAATGCGCTGAAACATTCGGCAAACTCTTGAATGATGAAGCCGAATTGGTGGACATGTAAATACGGCAGTTCGAGCTTGTGTTAAATGAAGCTGAGATTTTTTGATCTGAAGTATTTTTTGGAATTGGTTTTCGGCTAGTCTCAATCAATAATTGCTTAATCCTTTAAAGATAATAATTGATAAGAATTTTTTACACAAAATTAATTCCCAAAAACAATTAAATTGGCTTTTAAGGAATTAGTAAATTGGAACTAGCGTTTTATGTGATTTTAAGTCACATAAATAAGTAGAAAAATATTTATTAAATATTTAATTATTACTTTATTTTGTAATAAATTAATGACATGACAACAATTACTAAAAATATACAAAAAATCGATATTGAAATGACTAATGAGTTCGAGTCTAAAATTAAAAAAATTTATTAATTAAAAAAAAGATAAGTAAAAAAATTAGTTTAAAAATTGGAAATTTTCTTAATCATGAAAATGAAATATAAATTTTTGAGAATTATTTAATTTTTTAAAATTTTGTTAATAAGCTTGATGCGTTTTTCAGATGAGATTTAAATTTAAATAGATAATGATATAAATCAATATTTTATAATTCGAATTAAAAAAAGATAAAATAATCATTTGATAAAAGAGATAAATTTGGACCATAGTTGAAAGAGAACTACACAAATCTGAATCAATTGAAAGCTAGAACCTAAAAAAATAAATATATTTATTTAAAAAAATACTAAAATTTTTTAAAAGAAAAAATTATTTGATGTAGAAATTTAAATTGGTCAACTTTTTGCTCGACTAGTAATTTATATTCTTTTTTTTGAATAGGAAACAATTAAATAAATAACAAAATTTAATAAACGAATTAAACTTCAAAATTAATTTCTTATTTGAAAATGATATGAGTGATATGAGATATTAAATATTAAATAGGCATAAATATTTCAAATAATTTTAATTTTCTGTTATTTTTGATACTAATTTATAGTTTTATTTAGAAGAAGGATCCATACCAAAAAATTTATGTAATTTTAAGTAATTTTTTTTAGTTTATTTAAAGTATTGTCAAATTCTCCTGTTAAATCATATAAATAACATAATATAAAAAACTTGAAAATATAAATATAAAATTTAATAACATAATGTTAATGTACACTATATAAGAAAACAATTTACTAGATAATAAATTTAACATCCAGACATAATTATTAACTATCAGTTCAGTATCCAGACACCGACTCTTCGAATACGACTAGTCCGAGAACACCTAACCTAGCTGTGAAGACACTGATACTGAAACAAACGAAGTGGCGCCACGGCGCACTGTATCTCATTCTGGATTCAATAAATCAGCAATCGTTCAATAGACTCTCAAGAAAAGTCGCGGAAAAAACAGAGGCTATCAATTAATGTTTGAAAAAAACTCAAGAAGCCAAAAAAATATTCTACACCTGCTTAAAAGGATGCCCTAAAAGATCATTCTTGCAACTGAATAACGAATCAGCTCAACAAACAACTCAACCCGATCATGGTCGTGGTAGACCAAAAAAAAGTGTCAACGATGTTCTAACCACTCAAACCACACAAAAAAATAGCTGCTTCAAACAATAACCAAATTGATGCTGACCATGTTCTTATTTATTTTACATAGTTTTTTTCATTTTCTTGTCTA
Organism: Brachionus rotundiformis; assembly: GCA_016802295.1. NCBI lineage: Eukaryota > Metazoa > Rotifera > Eurotatoria > Ploima > Brachionidae > Brachionus > Brachionus rotundiformis. Next base: position 4,070,378 of record JAESIW010000138.1, read on the forward strand.
TAAAATAATTTCTTTATCTAGTAAAAAAAAATTTTTTTATTTAGTTTTTTGTCTTTTTTTTCTATTAGTTATTAAAATATCAAGTTGATTTCATCTTTTTAACTATTAAAATTAATCATATACAAAATTTAATCGGTATTGGCCTTAATTAAAGACTTATCTATTTTTAAATTTTAACCTAAAATTTATTTTCGATCTACTTACACAATTCAATTTGAAATACTTTTTGTTTACTTTTAGCTGTTTAGTCTTTTTTTCTTTGAAAATTTGGAATTTTCTTAAATTTAAATAATTTTCAGAGCTTCGTGATCTTAATTACAAATAATGTCTGTCTAGTTCTGATCTGGAAATGCTACCACAATTTGATTTTATTTTGATAGAATTAATTACAGTCTAAATGGAGGAGAACGACTGATAGCAATTTTCAAAAAATCAAAGTGTTTCATAACAACTGCTTAGGATAAAGTACAAAAGATCAAGGAACATGACAATCTGCAACATTATAAGCAGAAGAAGATTTAAGTGGCTTGGTCATGTACTGAGAATACTAACAGGCGTAATTTCTAGAGTTCAGTATTTTGTAAATTCTAAAAGACCAAAAAATAAAAATGACCAAAGAAAACTAAAAGAAATGAAGCTTACATTGGGACAAGGATATGGTAGAATGGTGATGACGTGTGTAGAAAATTAAAAATTGTCAAAATATCTTACCAAATTGAAATATAAAATTAAAAAATTTTCAATAAAAATAATCTGAAAATGCGATCATTATCTAACATAAATATAAAATAATAATTACATTCAAATAATCCCTTACTTCTCTTTTCCTGCTATTTTATAATGATGTATTTCTTTTGAATTTGAGACTGATATATTTCCTTTAATTTTTAATTATTTTTTTTCTAATTTGAAAATCCTTTACGAATATTTGGCTGAAAATAAGGGCTAAATAGCTTTCCAAACTGTCTGATTACGATCCAAATCATATCAATAATAATAAGTTTTTTTTTACCATTTAAATTTAAAAAAATTTAATAATTAAATATATTTTAGATAAATAATTAGGCTCATTTTTTGAATCTATTTAAATTTTAATTCTAATTTTAAATAAATTAAATTTAGTCACATAAAAATGGAAAATAAAATGATTTTAATTTACATTATCTAATTTACTAAAATTTAATAAACTTTTATTCTAATTTTAGTTTTATATTTTATAATTACTTGAGTTTGTTGTTAAAAAGGTAACTGGCGTGGCAAATGTAAAAACTTTGTTAAATGGTTTGAATGTGGATTGGTTATTTTTCGCTTGATGGTTTTTGGTGTTAGTATTGGTAGTAAATTTATATAATTGTGATATAATAGTTGACGTAGCTTGATCTGAATAGACATTTTTCTCCTGAAAATCATCTTGTTTTTTCATAAGATACTTTTTCAAATTGGCCAAATTGACACATGCGATTTCTATCTGAGTTAGATTTGATTTAATCGGATGACAATTTGCCAGATCGCGTTCACTTGGAT
>JAESIW010000138.1:4075152-4087585 GCA_016802295.1 Brachionus rotundiformis
TATTTGCCCGATCGAAAAGCCAAAAATGGTTTAGGATTTACAGAATTGTCCTTGTATGCTTTTCGTAATTTTTTTAACATTCGTGTTGATAATTTAATTTAATAAATTTATAAATAAAAATATTAAAACGGATTAATTTTAATTTTAATAAATAAATAATGTTAAATTCATTTTTTAATTTCCTTATAGACAATCATTTTTATAAAAAATTTACAAATACTTTATAAAAGAAAGAATTATTTATTGCTATTTTTTTCATTGTTTTTTCACTTTTTTTTAGGCTATGTTCAGTTTTTAAAGATAATAAAGGGAAGTACTTTAAAAGATAAATTTTATTTATATATTTGGACTAGAATTTAAATTAATAATTAAAAGATAGATTTTTTCGAAAATGCACTCTTTACGCCCATACCTTGATTTAAATAAATTATTTTAAAATTATTTTTATTCAAAGGGTTTCCAAAAAAATTACTCTAATGGTCGAGTCCCAGCTTGCGCTGGCCAAAGCAGCTCCATCTGGTGACACTTGCACTGAAGTAACCCGATTTTCATGTGCATATAAAATTGAAACGCGGACACTTTTCAAGGTATCCCAAACATTTATGCAATAATCATTATAACCAGCAAACAAAAGTCTACCACTAAGTGACATATCCACCGAGTTACAAGCGAATAAAATACTATCTTTTTTATAAATACCAACTTGACGGTCTGCTCTTAAATCGAACAATCGGCATGTGCCATCGTCAGATCCTGTTGCAAAAGCATCGCCAGATGGATGAAACTTTACACTATTCACATCTGATTCGTGGCCATCAAAAATTTGTACATACTGTCCTGATCTCACGTCCCAAACCAAAGCCACATGATCTGCACTCTTTTTTAAATTAAATAAATTCTGAAATTTTAAATTCTTATTTCTAATATACTCCTGATAGGAAGATGTTTCCTGCCTCAGAAGGTGAGATGTCCAAACACATTATGTCAGCCTGATGGCCCTGAAAGGTCTGCATCAACTGACCGGTCTCGACGTCCCATAATTTTAGAGTACTATCTCCACTTCCGGTTAGCAATTGCTGGTCTGAATACACAAACTGGTTGCATGATATATAATTGGTATGACTAGCAATGACGCGTTTTTGCTTGCTTATGTCCTCATCAGTGAACAGTTTGTACAAGGTAATTTTATTATCTAACCCACCACAAGTGACCCAATTTCCACTCGGAGCATAGGCACAAGTCATTACCCAAGTAGTTGGCATGGTCACAACATGCTCTTTATTTGTGCTGAAAGCGTCCCAAATTACCAACTTGCCATCTTGGGAGCTACTAGCTATGTGACGCTTATCACACGACCAATCGATCGCCAACACTTTGCTCTGATGTCCTTTGAGGCTTCGGCGACTTTTAAGCTGAAAATTGGTAATTGGTTCAAGCTTTTGTGCCACAACGTTTACTTAAATTTAAACTTTTAACTTGAGATAATAAATGGTAAAAACTTAGTAAATTACGTGCAACATCATTAAATTTTGCTCTTTCTTCCTCAAGTTTTTTCTTCAATACTTCAACTTCCTTGGTGAGCTCTTCAATGGTATCCCCATTAAGTGCGTTGTTTAAGCTGTGTAAATCGCCATTTTGAGTCAAAGGAGAAATCCGACTTGGCTCGTCAATTACAGTTGACATTCGTGCAATATTGTTAAAATACTAAATAAAAATAAAAAAAAAGTATATAAAAATTAATATCTTTTATTTATATTATGAAATTTAGATTAATTAAAACCCAGTATCCTTTTAAAATTACAATATTAACATATATAGTTTTATTTATTTTGGGTGAAATAATAGTTAAAACGAAAGGAACTAGCAATCTGTATTTAGGATGCGAATCATAATTTTATAATAATATGAAATTATAAATTTTGTTTTATTTTTGGCTGAAAATCGAATCTTGTCGATAATGTGAATATCTAGGTATTAGGGCTTATTTTAAGAAACATAAAAAAATCAATAAATAGTCGAATTATGAAATGCATCTTGCAATGATCTAATTTATCTAATTTTAATTTTAAATATCTTTAATTTTTTATTCGAAAATTTTAATGTATTGATCAAAAATTAATTTCCAGAATTATCAAACCATTTATTATAAATCATCACTTGGGTTTAATTATAATTAAAATTCTAATAACTATTTTCTCTAGATGCTTTTTTATCTAAATTTTTTTTTTAATTTTGTACATTTTGATTGAAAAACTGAAAAAATTATTCACAGGAAATAAAATATCTTTAAATTAACATTTAAAATACATAAAATACAATCTAAATAGTAATAGCATTATATAATTATATTAAAAAAATATTGATATATTAAAAATCATCTTATTCATCAAGTAAATTACTAATCTGACATAGAGATAACTACATTGAGTTGATTATTTTTATTTGATGACGATAAATAAAATAGTAATTAAATTTAAATTTAAAAAATTAAAAATTTCCTGGTGACTTTCATCTGCTGGTCGTCCTACCTTTCTTCGCCCTTGCGGTGTCCATTAAAGAATTTTGTTTGGTGTTCATGCATTGCTACAGCATCAAAGTATTTTATTCATGATACATTGACTCATTGGCTCTGACTTCGTTCTTCTATATAGTTTAAGGCTACCGAGTGATTATGTTCTCGGAGTAAACATAGGGTGCCATTATTAGCCAATGCCTCTTCATTTTGAAGCCAGTTTCTATCTCTATAATATTCACAATGAATTGGTATCTCCAAAAGGTTAAAATTAAATTTATTAAAGCCTTTTTATTTTGTTCATTATTTCATATATTTCATTATGATGACTAATTGATTGATCATTTAAAAGTTTAATAAACAATGTGGGAATTTAATTGGATTTATTTTTTGAAAATTTTTTTTTAAACAGCGCAAAGTTAAAACAAAGAAAATTTCTAAATTTTAAATTTTTTATTCAAAAATGAGTTCACAAATTAAAATCAAAAATTGAGAATGGCATTTATCAATAATGAATTCTAATCGAGAATGGGAGTTTATTCTACTAAAGACAGAGAAAATCAAGACATTGTGAAATTTAATATGATGTCCAAATACTTTGACGGCTTGGACATGTACTTAGAATGTACTTAGGACAAAGTTCTTTAATGGACACCGGAGAAAGGTAGGACGAACAGCAGATGGAAGTCACTGAAATGGGAATAACATGGCTAGAAGAATGGGTGATGACAAAGGATCGACTTTGGTGCAAATCAAAGCTATGCTCCACAATTTAAGGAGCGTATAAGGAAAAAAATTCAACAGCTCGAAGGATTCCTATAATGCTAAGTGATTATAATTGAGTGATTCAATCATATAGCCCATAACGATAAACTAATTATTCGGTATTTTTAGCCAAAAAATTAACTAATATTGGAAAAGTTCAAATATCGCAAATAAACATGTTGGTAATTAAAGAAAATTATTAATAAAAAATATTAATAATCAAAAATAAAATGATCAATTTTTTATTTATTTATTTTTCAAAAATATTTTTATACAAATATTTGGTCTGCTAAATAGTTTGACATATTCTCATGAATTCAGCTGGATTCTTACCGCACAAAAATTTAAGTTCCTCTTTGCCATTATCAGTTAATGCCTCCTCATTTTGAAGCCAGTTTCTGTCCCTATAATATTCATAATGATTTGATATCTCCAAATCAGAATAGCTTGGAACTTCGATTGGCACAAATGGTTCCAAGTAATAAAAACCCTAAAATAAATAAATAATCATAAATAAATAATAATTGTTAATCAATATTTTGTACTTCTTTTTTTAACAAATGGGCAGGTGTCAGAGGGCCTTCATAATGTAGAGTAGTTTCAACTCTGCGCCTATTGGCAATTGGTATGGTCACATCGTAAAATTTAGTTCGTCGATTCGGTGCAGGAATAATTACTCCTTTATTACAAATAGTACCAACAACAACTGCATTATTCCAATCATTTTTGAGCAATTTTTTAAAATTTCTCGCTATGGTGATATCATCTACACTAATCTAGAGATAATTTAAAAACAAATTTTTTATTATTAATAGGCTATTACTTCAGTTTTATCTGGTCTTTTATGCCGAGTTGGCCCAAAATAGCTATTCATTTGCTCAATAGCCACACAAACCTTGTATCTATTGCTCTCTGATTGAAGTTTTATCTCTCTCACTATCGCTCCACAGATATCTGAAGCGTATTTTATCCGAGAGCTAGCCTGTAAATTTAAATTTAGTTTAAAATTAAGTTCATAAATTAAAAATTACATAATCTATTAGTTCTAGTAAAGGGGTTCCTTCAGAACAAGATTCTCTATTACTCCAATTGTATTTTTTAGTAGTTTTTAGGTCTAAATCTCTTAAAAGATTCTTATTTTGGATAGAAAAGCGTTTAAGAAAGAGTGCAGCATCAATCGGTGTATCCAAACGACCCTCTTTATATGTAGAAGGCTGACTTTCTTTTGCTCTTCTAAGAACAGCCGAGCCTTAATTGAAAAAAAAATAAATAAAAATTAAAATAAAATAATATTTTTAATTGTACAATTGGGAATATGAAATAGCAACCAATTGTCTTTTTGGCAAAAATGAAGAATATGCAACATTGTCGAGCGTTTGCCAGTTCCTATTTGATTTCCATCTTAAAATTCAATAAATTTTGTTTTATTTAAAAAAATTTTTTATTCTAATTACAAAGAACAAAACGGTATGCTGGTAGTGATAAATCTATATTTTTCAAATAGTTGATTATCTCAATCGCAGGTGGACGAATCATTAAACATGTTTCACCAAAAGCTTTGCATTCGGCATACTGTTCCCTGTTTAGGCATTCTTGAAATGGATCTATAACATTTAAATCAGCTGGATCTATCCGATAAAATTTGGATAGATTATTTATATCATGATTTAGCTTATTTAAACAAGTTTAGAATATTTAAGCAATAAGGTAGTATTTTTACAGGGTTGTTAACTGAACACCGGTAGACATGAGGAGCGATGGGACTTTGCTTGATTTCTGCTTTGATTTCTTCATCAGTTGAGTAGAAATGTGTCTGAATTGGATTTAGGTAGTAATTTGGCTTAATAATGGTTGTCGATAGGACATATGAGTGTTTTGGAAAAGAGAGGATTGGCAAACTTTTACGAATATTTCTGATTATATTCATTTTCCTAAAATTTTAAATTTTCCAAATTTTATAATGAAAAATTTGTTTATAGAGCACTTGTCTTAGTTTTTGAAAAATCTCAATTAAAACTTAACTTTTAGACTCATTCTTGAACATTATAAGGAAAGCTAATGATAGTGAGCTTTTTGTATGTTTTTTTTAGTAAGAAAAAGTTTTGAGTAAGAAAATTTTTTAAGAAATTTCCTTAGATAATTATTAATATTTTTATTCTAAAACAAAAGACTAATCCAACGTTTAGGGGGTTTAGATTGTATGAATTCAACTAACTGTAAAATAATATCTATGGTGGCCATCTCTTCTTCTTGAAAAAAATTTTCACAATCCGAATCCTGTGTTTGAGCCTGATTAATAAAATACTTGATAACTATTATTAATATCAGGTTTTGCATCAATAGATAATTTGATCATCAGTTTTATCTTCCTCAATTTTCTTCTGACAAAATAACCATTGGTTATTAGTGCGAGAAAGTTTGAGATTTAATTTTTAAAAAATAAAACAAAAATTCAAAAACCATAGATTTGTTCAAAATGTTGTCTAATTTATTTATTTAAATAATTGGTAAAATAATAGATCCCTGAGACTACATACGATTCAAGTTTTTTTTTGCTTTTTTTAAATAATAAAAATTGACCCACTATTTCTTAAAAATAAAAATATACACCAGAATGTAGAAAATTTTATGCTGTTTCAGAATAAATATGATTTTAAAAAAAATTTAAGAACTAAAACATAAAAGGGTTTTTTTTTAAACCACTGGGTACAAAGCTTTTATTTCTTTTGCTTACCAAATACACTAAAATTTAGGGCTTCAAAGAGCGTAGTTTAAGAATTTCAAGTCAAAAATTAGAAACTCAGATAGCATTTAAGTTCTGAATATTTTAACTAAGATTAATTGATATTATCTGATTCAATATTTTGTTTTCTCCTAATAATTTTAGAAGTTTAATTTAAAAAATTATTTTTAATTTTCAGTATTCGGTTTAAATGCTCCAGCCATCGTATTATAATGGAAAGTAGAAATTAGTATACATCCCCATTATTTTAGTCTTTTGAATTTAATTTTCAAAAATTTTAAATTAAAGGTAGACAATAAAAAGTTAATTATTATATATTAAAAATTTTTTATTAGTTCAAGCTTTCGATTCAAAATATATATCCATATTTTCATTCAGATTTAAATTTAAATAGATTTTAACAGTAAGATAAAAATTTAAAAATACAATAAGATATTTTATTTAGTATAAAAATTGTTCTATTGGTAATCATTAAGGAAAAATAAAATTTTTTGACATAATAAATTCTGGCTTTTGAAAAAAAGTGCCATAGCAATACTTTTTAAATTTTTCAATAAGGTCTTAAACTAAATCAAATAAAATGGAAAAAAAAATTGTCATAATTGGTGGAGGTCCCACTGGACTGGGTGCATGTGTACGCTTGCAACAGCTTGGCCACAAAAATTGGATATTAATTGAGAAGAATGACTATACAGGAGGTCTCGCTACTTCATTTTGTGATTCTCACGGATTTTGGTGGGATATAGGCGTTCATGTTACATTTTCGCACTATCAATACTTTACCGATTTAATAGATCAAGGAGTTTTGGCATACTCGAAAAAGCATCCAAATATTCTTAAAGAAAATGCTAACGATTTAGAAGTCGAAAAATTATGGTGCACTCATAAGCGTGAGTGCTGGGCACGATTTGATCCAGATTCATATTTACCATATCCATTTCAAAATAATTTTTTTTACACAAAAAACAGTCAGGTAATCAAAGACTGTTTTGATGGTTTGTTGGAAATATATGGCAACAGGACAAATCCAGAATTTAATCAAATACAAAATTTTGAAGATTTAATTTACAAAAAATTTGGAAAAGGCTTGGCCGAACATTTCATGATTCCGTACAATTTGAAAGTATGGGGCCATTTGGCAAAAGATATGAACCACACATGGATAGGCGAAAGGGTAGCTATGGTCGATATAAAAAAAATACTTGGCGAATATATTCAAAAAAATGAACCAAAGGATTCAAATTCAATGAACTGGGGTCCAAACAATACTTTTAGATATCCAAAATATGGTGGTATTGGCTCTATCTGGAAAGGAGTTGGCTATCTGTTAAATGAGAATAATTTAATGCTAAAATCGGAAGTAACTGAGATAGACATTGACAAAAAAGAAATAGTTCTTTCAAATGGTAAAGTTGTTTCTTATGATTACTTAATTAGCACATTGCCAATTGATTTAGTTTTAACTAAAATTATCAGAAAAACGCCTAATCTAAATGTAGAAGATATTTTTACACGACATGAAAAGCCCAAGCATTCAAAGGTAAATGTGATAGGTCTAGGCTTTGAGTGTGAAATGCCAGAAGATTTAAAAAGCAAATCATGGATGTATTTTCCAAACTTGGAAAGATCAATTTTTTATAGATTAACAGTACTTTCAAACTATTCGCCATATATGGTTGCTAAACCAGGCAAACAATGGTCATTAATGGCAGAAATTTGCGAAACAGATTTTTTGCCAGAAAGAAAAAATCTTATCGATGAAACAATTAAAGGACTTTTAAATGAAAATGTAATTGAACCAAAGCATTTAGATCATTTAATAAGCAAGCATGAATTTAGTTCTGAGTATGGCTATCCCACACCATATTTAAAAAGGGATGAGTTTTTGAACGAAATAGAGCCGATTTTGAGGCATAAGTTTTCAATTTATAGTCGAGGGAGATTTGGTGGATGGAAATATGAAGTGAGCAATCAGGATCATTCACTAATGCAGGGTGTTGAAGCTGCAGACAATATACTTTTTGGATGCGAGGAGCAGACATTCTTTTATCCTGATCATGTTAACAGCAGAAAGGAACAAACAAGAAGATTTTATCTCAATTAATGAAAAATTTTAGATCTATTTATAAAATTCTTAAATTTGGCTTTGAATTTTTTTGTACTTTTTTTTGTCTTAAAAATTAAAACTTTTTTTATAAAATATACTCTTTAATTTCGAAAAAAAATTAAATTTAATGATTAAATTTAATCCTATTAAATTTCTTGTGGTCCAAGTAATTTCTTTCGAGGAACAAGTGCTGATTTCCCAATAATTACTGTTTAAGTCGACTCTTACTTTCTTGTTTTTTAAATAAGAATATTTAATGTCTTATTAGATTATTTGTATTAAGATAATTTTATTTAATTTGGTTTTAATTTTTTCAAAAAAGTATTTTCAAAACAGTAAAAAATAAAATTAGTGTTGATATATAAATTTCATCAATTTTATAAGTTAAAGATATTTTAATCAAAATATTACTTTAGTTAGTTTACAACTAACTGAGTCTTGATAGAGAGTCAAGATTGGAAAAAGGCTAACTGCAAATGCCCTTGTTTTCTAACAGAATATGTATGCTGGCATGGAGTTGGTATGGCATGGAATATTTATAATAAATAAATTATTTTAGCATTCAAATAATTAATAAAAATACTCATTTAATTATAATTTAAAACTAACTAGACTTCCTGAAATTGTTAGCTCTTAAGGCTAATTTAATCTTAAATTATATATTTAAAAGTGTAGAATTTAAATTATGATTATAATTAGAAATTAATAAAATTAATGAATTTAATTTTTTTTTTTTCAAGTTGAGTAATTTTTTTGTAGACGGACTTAAAATGTTTCATTTATTTTATCGAATTAACTTAATTTTAAATGAATAAATGAATATTTTTAAATAAAATGCTTCCATTTTTCTGCCCTTTCTTTCCGAAATAATTTAACTGATTTCTTAATAATTTTAATTTTCGGTTTGACTAAACGAAAGTCATGACTTTGACTTAAAACTGTGACTTAAATACAAGTCGGGTCTTCAGAATCTCTAATTAAGCAGTCAGTTACATTAAATCAGATACCACCTATAATTTGTATTATTCGAATAATTCTTTACTTAGTGATAAATAACAAAAAAAAATAGTGTCAAATAAGTTAAAAAATTAAACTTAGATTTTCTTTTGATACAACATATTGTTTAGATTGATCACAATAAATAAATCAAATTTATTTATTCGTAATCTAATTTCTTAATATTATATTAAATGTTGGCTAATTATTAATTTGAAAAAAATTGAACTAAATTAAAATTAAGTTAAATAAAGTAAAATTATTTTTTATTAAATATTTTTGATAGAAATAATTGTTTTGCTAAAACAATCTGAAATTTGTTGAATTGTAGCTTATGAAAGGTTAGCCATAAATTCAAGAACTACCAATTTTTTGAATTGTCTAAACAAGATCGATTGTTTCATAATGAAAATATAAAATATTTTCAACTTTCCAAGCGAGTTAAATTGTATAAAATTGAAATCATATTCTCTCTTTTAAAAGTTAAATAAAAAATATTTTTTTCTCATTAAAAAAACTCGAACAATCATTTGCAAATATGAAATATTATAAAGACATATTTGCAATAGTAGAGCCCTATCTTTATTTGGGGGGAAACTTTCTCAACAAAAATCCTCACCTAAGTCACAAACTTGGTTTCACGCATTTGGTAAACATTGCCGATTCTGTACGTCCAAATAGAGATTTATTGTGTTATTTGAGACATTACAAGCACATACCAGCTGAAGATAACGAAGATTATTATATAAGGTATCATTTTGAAGAAGCATTCCAAATAATAGATCATGCAAGACTCACCAATGGAAAAGTTTTAGTTCACTGCAAAAAGGGAAAATCGCGCTCTGCCACCATAGTTATTGCTTATTTGATGTCACGGTATAATTTGTCTTTCCAACAAGCATACCAATATGTTAAGCAAAGAAAGTTGAATATAAATCCCAACAAATATTTTATAAGTTTATTATGCGAGTATGATAATGAGTTAAAGACAAGCAATTTAGATAAACAATTAAGATGGCATTCATGGACTCATCATAGTCTATTGGGATCTGTTTTTTGATTTAAATAATTTATTTTTAATTTAATAAAATTAATTGTTAATGAATTATCGTATTAAAATTTAGATATATAAAAAATTTTGATAAAAATAACATTAAATTGTCATTAAAATAATATTTAAAAAATCAATCAAAAAATAATTTACAAGCATGAGTGAATTTAGATCACTGAACTTGAGTTAACTTGAACCACTTATTAAAAGAAATAAATAGAGATTATTATTAAAGGTATTGAAATCTCAATTTAACTTCGAGCGCGGAAATATATAATATAATTTTTTTTCTTGATTTTCAGATTAAAATTTGAAAAAAAATTTTAATATTTAATTAAAATTATATTGATTTTATTTCAGCAAAAATTTATTTCATAAAAAAATTTTAAATTCCAAAAAGAGCTTTTTGCCTTGGACTTAAATCTCTTAAATTGTTAGATTTGTTAAAGTTATTTATTTTAGTTTCAAAGACTCGGACTGAATAAGGCCAATGAGCTGTGCATTTGTTATCTACAAAAGCGTTTCTCTTTAATTTGGCATCATGTTTTGATTGTAGATAGCTAGGAGTGTAGCATACATAAGCTAAAAATCGCCAATTAGGCGACGATCTTCCTTTCCTAGGTGCTGTTCCCATATGAACAACCCTTGAATCCCAAAAAATCATAGATCCTTTAGGAGCCATTATTGTTCTCCATTCACAGCCTTTTGATCTAAACCAGTCAACATGAATTTTTTGCTTTAACATGAACCAGTCGTAGCCATGTGTGTCTATATTAAAAGTATCATAAAATTCATTGAAAAAAAAGTGGCTTTTTTCCAAAACAGACAAACATCCATCTCCACTTTGAGTATCTTCTAAATTTATAAATCCTTGAACACAACACATATTTCGCTTATTTGACGCTTGGTCTAAATGAAACCATGTTCGGTTCTCGTCAAAAAAATAACCTTCGCCTAATTGCTCTGGTGGGGGACCAACAAAAACAGAATCGAATGATGTTGTCAATTCTTTTTGATCCCAAATCTCTTCAAATGGTCTGACTATTCGGGGATCTGTCTTTAAATCAAGCACTTCTTTTAATAGAGATATACCATAATGTCTCATAATACCTCCTTTCAAGGGTTTAAGTTTATCAAATTCATTTGGAAGCGATATATTAAGATCTTTGCTAATATAATCCAACAATCTATTGCGTAAATTAACGCATTCTTCTTGTGTTATTACTCCTGGTAAAACAGCAACACCATGTTCAGCCAAGGTTGATTTTAAATTTGACAAATCAGTTACGGGACTAAAATCAGTAAACATATCAAAATTTATAAATAATTTAAAAATTTGAGAATTTATATTAATTTTATTTTATAATTTAGATCTATTATGAAATTTAGGCTAATTTCTTAATTATTGAAAAATTCTATTTTAGTCATTAGCAAGATGCATCAAGAGATTAGAAATTTTTGAAAATAAATAATGATATTCTCAAAAACGATTAATTAAATCTCTTAATTTTTGTAATTTAACTTTAAACTAAATAAAATTAGTCAAGAATAAATAAGCATAATAATAGAACAATTTTAAAAATTTAATAAATTAATATTATTCATAATTTCAAATTAAATTCAAAATAATGGATATAATCTTTATAATAAAAAATTCAATTCTTATTTTATTCTTGCCATAGTAACTCATTTTATCTCAAATATATTTATTTTGTAAAAATTGTAACTTAAAATTATTAATTATTTTTCTAAAAAAATAAAAAAGAAATTGTGAGAGTGTTCTTTGATAGATATTTAAGAAAAAAAAATCTTTTAAATAAATCAACTAAGCAATTACCAAAAGCCCAATTTTTTGGTCAATAATTAAAAAATATTTGGCTCCACTCAATGGAATAATTTCATTTTTAAATTTTTTTAAAATTATTTTAGAAAAAATGGAATTTTTCTAAAGATTCTGTCATCTTATATCAAAATTATTATCACAAATGTTTTATTCTTATTAACTGATTTTAAAACACAACTGCATTTAGATGGAAACATATAAAAGCATTAATAATAAGCTTAAAGAAAACAACATTTAATTCTGGTAAATTTATACCAATACGGAAGTTGACAAATTCATCAAAGAAACAGAGCTTTAAAGAACAGTGAAGTAGATGCAACGCTGATACACGAAAGTGAATGCTGAGCCTGATATAAAAAGTCTGAGCACCTTCCACACTGGAAAGTTAAGCAAGATTTTCAGAATACAAGGGCCTG
>JAESIW010000138.1:4093708-4141484 GCA_016802295.1 Brachionus rotundiformis
TTTGTAAAGGAAAGGTTTTTTTATTAAATATTTTTTTTTTATTCAAAAATATTAATCCTATCACGAGCAATGATCATTCAGAAAAAAAATTATCGCTTATACCCCATTATCATATTTACCCCAACTGACAGTATTTAAATCAATGAAATGTTTGAACTAATTTAAAATTATTGTAAAGCCTTTCTACCAGACTACACAAAAATAATCGCCGTTATAAAAAATTTTTCATCGAACTTGAAAGTGATGTAGATAAAATTTGTGAGTGGTCAACAGTGCTAAACGCAGACAAGCGCAAGGTCTTACAACTGGGTAGATCTAACTCTAAATTCGATTATGAAATTGAACAACAATCTGATGAAAGACAACTTTAAGCTAAAGTATTCTGTGAAAAGGATCTTGGAATATTTATAATACATAATTAAAATTAACTTCAATTTTACTTAAAACACCAAAATTTCAAAACTATACCAATAAATTCTGATGGCTATCATTTTCGAGTATCGGATCAAAATTTATTTACTCCTTATCAATAAATATATACAATATCAAAAATTCAGTCTGTTTCAATTAGAAAATTAAAAATTAGATAGGAAAAACTATAATATCATATAAATATTAAGCTGTTTAGAATTTAAAAAAATTTTTAATTAAATGTCAAGTTTTCTTATTTAGTAGAATAATTCAATATTTCATAATTACTTCAACAACTGAAAATAGAGGTTTTAGATTAGTTATCTAAGAGGCTCAATAACTTAGTAATGATAATTGATAAAAAACGATATAAATCTAGTTTTATTCCATATTTACTAAGCATTCGTTTGTTATATAGAATGTAGTAATATTAATTTAAATAAAAATTACTCTTCAACGTACCATTGTCCTTTATAAAATAAAATAAAAGATAATTGAAAGAGGCAGTTAAAGATGGAAAAATGTCTATCCCTTCGTTATAGATAAGCCTTCAAAATTACTAAAATAAGTCAAAATGACTTGTCATTTTTTTATAGTTTCATCAAATAATTTTATGAATCTAAATGTTAGTAATAATAAGCAGTGGTAGTAGGAGTCAGCGTGTAGCTCCATTGGAGCTGTGGCAGTCGTTCTATTATTTCTTTGTCAAACACTTCTCTGTCAATGCCCGCTCTCAGCATTTTGGCATCAACAACACACCGTGGAAAAAAATTCCACTTTGAAACTACCTTGTTTGTCAAAGGCTTATATCTATAAAAGTCAAGCTTGTTGATTTGTCTCACCAGTTTGATGTTGTACTCTGTCCCTAGGTTTCAATCTTATAGATAATTTCATTCCATTTACCATGTTAATATTCCCATGACCGTTCACAATCTTAAGCATCTGGACAAGGTTGCCTCTCATTCTTCGGTCTTCCGAAATCATCATGTCTAAATCCATAAACCTTTCCTTCAAAATATTATTTAGTATTGTTCACTTAATTGGCATAGTAGAAATTTTCAGATTTTGGACATAATCGAATTATTATTTTGAATAAGAGAAAATAAAAATGTATACTTTACACTTGACATGATTCATGAATTTTCTTTCAATTTGGAAAATTGCTTGGTAAAAAAAAACTAAATTAAAGATGATTTTTGATAGAAGTAAAATCAAGTTTCTTCTAGCTGTGTTTACATTTTATCTAAGAAATACGATAGTTTCATTAAGATTCAAATCAAAACTGCAACTATGTATCCATTATTAAAGTCTATTTTAAAGCTGATCAATTCTTCAAATTTATGAATTACTAATATTTTCTTAAGAATAAATATTTATTTAGGAAGCATTTTTTTGTGATAAATTTAAACTTCTAAAGCAATTTTATTGTAAAAAAATTTTTTAATTCTATCTTAAAGATTATATGTATGAAATTTGCAATAGAATTTTGCATGTTTAGCAGTATCCAAATGTTTAAATGATTTTAATTTTGGCTCATTTATATAAAATTAGATTTTTATGTCTAGCATCGAACCATAGTAAAAAAAACTTATCTAGCATCTTTTTTTAATCTGGAATGAAAGTGTTGCATTAGAAAGAGCTATGATATTAATTTTTTTACAACTTTCATTCTTAAAACTTAAACTTATTTATAATATTCTAATTAAGAAAAATAACAATTCATCATCCAAATGTACACACAATTTTAAAACTTTTAATTGTTTTTTATATAAAATTATTCATTTTATGTTCAGATGAAAATTATTTTTAATCATTAAAAGTTAATTATTTGAATGATACTTTTTAATAAACAAACATTAATAATTTTGAATTTTATTAATTATTAAACAATTTCTTATTTTTAATTTAATTTATCGATTGTTAAACATTCTAACAAATTGCTAGACATAAGGAATTATCTTTATTTTTTAAAGACAACATAAAAAAAAAACTGGTAATTTTTGTTAATAAAAAGGACATATTCACAAGAATTTTATTTAAAATAAGAAAACTAAAATTATATGAGATTAAAAATAGGTTTAAAATTTATTAGCCTTTAATTGCATGCAAAAATTCTTGATATGTAATGTATCCATCAGTGTTTTTATCTTCGTCTTTCATAATTCCATCTATTAATTTCATCAATTCACTATCGCTTATTCTTGGCAAAGGTTTATTTTGGTTTGTACCGTCGGCAGGATTGGTAACGTGTTCTAAAATTCTATTATTAAGCCTCAAAAAATTCAAATTTTAATTAGAAATACCATCACTATGAGCAAAGGCGCTAACAAGTTCTAGACCATCAAGCATATTATTGTTATCATAGTCATGCAATTTAAAATAATAAAAGTTTTGCTCATCTATCGTCATCTGATCCTTAGGTTTGTTAATAACACCATCTAAATGTTCCAAAACATGATCTTTATTTATATTATCCATCATTGAATTTTGATGATGTTGACCAGCTTGTTGATGCTGACCAGTTTGTTGGAAAACTTGTTGATCCTGGTGATGATTTTGGTGACAATTGACCACAACAAAACAAGAAATAGCAAACAAACACAAACTTCGGTACATCTTAAATATCTTAGAAAATAATAATAACTTATTTAGACCGATAAAAAAATTAAGTGTAGACATTCGGAAAAACCAATCGTTTTTGGTTTCATCATCATTTTTGATAATAGATGACGAATTGAATTAAAAAATATGATAATTTTTAAATTTTGAATACTTCTATATTGCTGTGCTAGTTTTTAATAAAACTAAAAATATGTCTTAAAGTAAAGGATATAACCAAAATTTTGATTAATTTTTGTCAAGCGGGATACAATTTAGATAGAGATTATTTTGATTTTATATTTTATATTTAGTTTTGATTTTTAAATGAAGGATATTGTGAGCAAAATTTATATAAACATAAATGATGTCAAATATAGATATGATTTATTTTTAACTGAATTTATATCAAATAAAATTTTAACTTGAATATTTTTATTTGAATATAACAAAAATTAGATTCATCAAATATCTTGGCAGAGAATTTTCAAAAAAATTCTTAAAGTGAATAATTTTTATCAAACATAATATATTTTTATTAATCTTATTTTTTGTTCTAAAAATGGCTTCTAACAGCAAATCGAAAAAATTAAA
The DNA here is from genome assembly GCA_016802295.1 of Brachionus rotundiformis. NCBI lineage: Eukaryota > Metazoa > Rotifera > Eurotatoria > Ploima > Brachionidae > Brachionus > Brachionus rotundiformis. The sequence continues at coordinate 4,097,312 of JAESIW010000138.1, forward strand.
AGGCGAATATTTTACGCGCATAATTTCCCAAATTTTAACTAATAAACTCATCATTCTAATTTCCACAAAAACCATTATCCACAAAAAAGTACCATATTCGAAAGTTAAAATCATTCAAATAATTATATTATGTAATCAAAGATGAATATTTTTTCTATTAGCTTTTATTTTCTTTATTCGCTTTAGATAAGGCCTGTATAGAATTGTAGAAACAAAAAAACCCAATAAATTATATATCTTTCATCATCATTTGGCCTATTTCAAAATAAAATTTGCGCAATTCAAATAATAGTATCTTTTTGGTTGAGTTTCATAGTCTATAACATTGTTTTAATTAAATTTCAAGCTATTTTAGCACGAAATTTGAATAGAGTTTTGTATTAAGATTAAAATTTATATTTTCAATTAATAGCAAAATGCTAAAATATTTAAAAGAACAAGTATGGTGTTATTTACTCATTTTGTTCTAATGGACAAAAGTTGACAAATTAATATTCAAAAACTCAGTTTTTCACAACACTTCTTTAATCAAATTTATCACAAATTTAATCGTTTCAAGCAATATTTTACAGATAATTTATTAAATATAAAATCATAGTAGAGACTTTCAAAATATCAATTATTTAAAATTTGAATTTTTAATTTAGTTTATTTTTAATATATTTTCGTCTAAATAAAACTTAAATTTTTCTTTATTTTAAATCGTTAGGCTAAAAAGAAGGACCTAGATCCATTCAAAATGGCCTGAGGTATTTCCTCTAATTATCTAATTAATAAAAAAACAAAATCAGAGTAATTAATAGAAATAAAGAATCAATTTTGTGGCAAATTTAGAAAAAGCTAATTTATCGAATTTTAGTAAAACGGGTCTAGCCCGCAACAAACTTGATGTTGGTCAAAGTTAAGATTAGTGGTTTTATCTAAGCCTTTAGAGTCTGTTACTTAGGTTAAGCTAAATTTAAACAAAATTTTTAATTATCTAATAATACACAACCAACTAAATTTATTACAAGTCCTAAATTAGCTACTACTTTCTTAAGGCAAGGTATTATCTTTCGCTTATTAAATAATCAAAATTAGACTAAAATATTTTTAGCCTCAATTGCTATTCTTAAATTTGTTTTAGTAATTTTGTGTTTCTTGGTTCAACTTTCTATACAAATATGTTTTTAGCTTCTTTTTTTTGTCATTTTTGACCCATTAAACAAAAGCATGTCACATGCTCGATTTAGTCGTGCTTATCCTAGACTTTTAATGCTTTTAGGTGGCCCAATTTCTATTCTTATGTCGCACGAGCTACTTGGTCTAAGAATACAAGTTGACGCAAACCAATTTAAAAACCATATTTTTGATTCATAATGGATTTTTTAAGCCCTTCTTGTTGAATTGAACTAGAATATTGCCAAAAAAAGAGCCCATCAACTTTTTCTGAATTTTAAAAATACATTTTTACCTTAAGAATTAGTTTAACAGTAATCACGTTTATTAATTAGTTACTAAATCTAGCCTTGAGTAAAATTTGTTTTTTTTTTACATTAATTAAATCACTATAATAATTTAATTTTAATTTTTTATTAACATAAGAGATTGACTGTTTAATTTGTTCAAATTATATCTCATGAGCTAAAACTAGCGATTGGGTTGCTAGGCCTTTAATCAGTTATTTTATCTCTTTATATTAGACACCACTATTTTATTTGGCAAACAAATTTGGTAAACACTACCAAAAATATTTTAGTAAGCCTTAAAGACGGTATACTTGGATTAGAATTTGTTTGCTATTAAGTTTGAAAATAAATTCTAGCAATCTAGTTTAAATTGGTTTAAGGAAATAACATTCTTTTTTTTTAAAATTAACTATTAATCATTTAAAATAATTTTCTTCTTATAAACTTTTGCTTAATATCTATATCAATTGGTGTAAATTAACAGATTAAATTCGCAATAGTATTTATTTTAGAAGCGTCAAAATTTAATCTGTAAATATTATATAGAATTTTTTATGAATTATTTTCTTGTTGGCATAAGAACCAAAATATAATTTTCAAAAATTAAGAATTTTCTCTCGTAGCAATAAAAAACTAAGAACTTAACTCAAGTGAGCAGTGCTGTACTCAAAAGCCAAACAAATATTTTATTTTAGATGACATGGCCAATAATGAATGGAAAATCCACTTCAGGTCGTAGAAATGCGTCTTGTTGATTAATCACCTAAAATATCGGTTCTTAAAAACTTAATTTTTGACACAGACTGAATACATCTTTGACTTATTTGACGTCAGATGTTTCAGGTATTTTTTAGCTAAAATTTAACCTCTTGTAAAACATATTATTTTAAAACATTTGAATATTTCACTATTTTAATATACATTTTTATTAATAAGCATATTAACCTTCTTGTTTAATCAGTATATTATTGAATAAAAATTAAATTCAAAATCGCCCAAGAGAGTTTTTAAGTTTTAATTTAATAAAATAAGTTTTTATTCAAATTTAATTAAAAATAAAAGAGATTTTCAGGTTTTTCTAGACTAAACGCATGCATTAAGTTATATAAAAATTTAGAATCATTTGACTTTAACTTGCATGCATTTAGCTTAATTGAATGCATGCAAAACCTCGAATGAATATAACTCATTTAGTTCTCTCTTTTTAAAGTCAAACAATTTTTATTCTTTTGAATATCCTACACAGTCTAAACAAAGCGCTACAAGCTAAGCTACTCAGCTTTCTTGGTCGAGACGTCTCGGCCAATAATGTAACTTGGTGAGCACGTGACCACATTTTGATCGCTTTGGTAATAATGTTTGAGCTTGGGCAAATTTTCCAATGATGACATTTGGCAAAATTTTTACCTAAAGAGCGAATTCTTCCACAAGCCTATTAAAAGCAAAGATTTGAGCCAAATCACGTACTTTTGGCTATTAATTTACTTAAATTAAATTTAAATTACGTAATAAAAAAACACTTGGTAAAAAATAAACTTTTTTCTACTTTATTTAGATGGTTAAAATAGGACTTAATTTTTAGCTTCTTGTTGGTTTATTTTTAAAAATGACAAAAACCATAGATTTGCCAAATGTTCCCAAGCTTAACATCAGAAGCCGAAGTTCAAGTAGAGAAAAGCCAGGCACTCTATTTGTTACCAACTCGACAGCTCGAGGCAATTCGAACAACAAGCTAGTTCACAATGATGAGTTAAATCCATCGACGTCAACCTCAACGTCAACAACTGCTTCCTCGGGCTCATACTCAACCTCGTCATCATTCACAGACTCAGGATCACATTTAGACGCCAACAACAACATTGCCAACATTTTGTGTCCAAAATTGAAAGAAAAATCAACCGAGCCAATTTTGAACGAGACTCGCCGCATGAACGCCACTTCAATCAAATATGGTGAAATTGTTGTCCTGGGCTACAATGGTTCCATTAGCAATTCCAATAGTCCCAGACGCAAGAGTAAATTTGCTCTGAAAAGGCGCGATTTACCCAACGGTGTCAAACCGGCTTCTCAACATTTTGTTCAATCGTCCCAAGAAGCTGACGTAAGTGGCACAAATACATATTAAAAATAGGAAAAAAAATTTTAATTTATTTTATAAAAGAATTTAATTCAAAAAAATCCTAATCACTCAGTTACGTATACTTTATCACGTAACCAAACAGTGGTGGTTCAGTACACCAGTGATGAAAAAACAGATATGTTTCAAATAGGTCGATCTTCGGAATCGGCCATAGACTTCATAGTTTTGGATACTCAAGTGCCACAAGTAACTAATTGGGGACTTAAGATGCCCAACCAGCACCAACAAAGCACTATAAGTCGCTTTTCGTGTAGAATCATTGTAGACAGAGAATATCCTTATACGGCTAGAATTTACGCAGCAGGCTTTGACGCTTCCAAGCGGATTTTTTTGGGCGAAAAAGCGACTAAATGGACCAATGAAAAAAATGAACTGGACGGTGTGACCACAAATGGTGTTTTGATAATGCATCCAACAAATGGTTTTACCAGTCCAGAGAGCAAGTCCAGTGAATGGATGGAGGTGTCAGTAGGTGGTGCAGTGTTCAGCTTGTCCGAGACTAGACTGGCACCCATGCTGTCCAAAACTGGCCAAGCAACCAATCCAAATAAGAGTAACATTCTTAGAGATGGCACTTTGATTGATCTTTGCGGGGCTACGCTGCTTTGGCGCTCAATTGAGGGCCTGCAACGCACCCCCACTAAACTCTATTTAGACATGAATCTCGAATATTTAAATCAGTTGCGTCCTCAGTGTCCAGTTGGACTAAAAACGCTGGTTTTTGCATCAAATGCCTCGTATGATTCAAACCAGTATGACATGTGCTCGTCAACATCGAGTTTAAATTCCAGTGACCGCATACCAATGGTGTACCTTAAATGCGGCCATGTTCATGGCAATCATGATTGGGGCATTAAAAAAGACAATGAACGTGAATGTCCACTGTGCCGCAAAGTAGGTCCATATGTTCAGCTAGCTATGGGCTTTGAATCGTCCCTTTACACCGACACCGATATGAACAGCTCAAATCTGTTCAAGCCGCATGCATTCAGACCTTGTGGTCACATGGCTAGTGAAAAAACTTGTAAATACTGGAGTCGGATCATAGTTCCGCAAGGTACTGCCCAAGGTTTGAGTAGCATTTGTCCATTTTGTGCAGTCACATTGTGCAAAGATCAGCCCTATGTTAAACTCATTTTTCAGGAAGGAGTCTAAGATCGAATCGATACAGCCACCGAATACGGGTTAATATGTATTTTTTAAAAAAGATAAAAAAAAATTTGTATATTTTTTTAAAATTTTTATTAAAAAAAAATTTTTATCTTCTCATTTCATTAAACACTTACGTGCCGATATAACATACACCGATTTTCTTTAAAAGACTTTAAAAGCCATTTTTATTTGTCAAAATTTTTCAATTTTAACTTTAGCTTCTATTAATTATTTAATAAATTTTACTTCAAAGAGTTTATTTTTATTAAAAAAATTAAATATTTTATATTTTTTCAATTTACTTTTAATTGAAATTTACTTCGGTAACCACAAATTTATAAGGTATTTATCAAGAACACCACAGAAATATACTAATGCGTAACAATTAAAAAAAGAAACTTTCATTTATTAATTGACACCAAATTGATTAGAATGGGGTATTTTATTTTGTATTTTTGTGGTATCTATTCAACGATATTGAAATTTTAGAACCATGGTATTATAAATGAAAAATTTCTTCAAAATTATATAAATATAGTAAATAACAGAGAAAATATCTACTTAAATTAGTTTTTGGCTCTCTTCTTTGATAAAATTTTCCAGTGAATGTCAATTTATTTGTATAGTTGTTTTGTTGTTCTAAGCAGCTTATTAAAATTTTAATTTGGTAATTCTAAAAAAAATTTCTTTTTTGATAAATAAGATAAAAAATAAAATATTCGTAAATCTAACAAAGTTTTAAGTTTTATCAAAATTTAACAAAAATACATGATAAGAGTTTCTTCAAAGAATATTCCCTTAATGTTTATAAAAAATATTCATATTCGCTATTTTAATGCTCAATATTTAATTTCCATTATATTAATTATCAAACCATTATATTCATATAGTTATTTTTTTTTTTTTGGTAGTTTTATTCGAAAAGGCCATTTTTGAGGTAACATATTAGCAATAGAAATCTTTAAAATTTCAAAAAATAATTATTCTTAAAATTAAATAAAATTTTCTGATATTAATGTTTGAAAATTTGTTTTTATTTCCAATTAATTTACAAAATTATATTTTTTAAGATATGCAACAGTTTGAAATTTGGCCAAAAAACTTGGATCTTCTAGTGTTACACAAAAGGCTTTAATTTAAGAACTTAGACTGTTTGTTTAAAATTTGAGTATATTTTGTTAGGAGATAAATATTTTTTTAAGTATGCAATTAAATTCAAAAAAATGAGATAAAAATTAAATAAAAATTTGTAAACATTTTTTGCAGAATATATTTATTTTTTTAGAAGAGACAATTTTATAAGAAAAATGTCTTTTCTACTTTTGTGACTCTTCATGCCTTTTTTTGCCTTAGACTGTGTTTGAACCAAGTTTCGATTGAACTTGCTCTATCTTTTCTTCATCATTATCAGTATTATAAAGTTGATTTTCTTGATTATTGACCGATAGAAGGACAGAAGTTGAAGAGGCTTCAGATATTTTTTTAAATTGATTGATTAATTTAATTGTCAAAAATCAAAAAATAAACTCTTATATGGTATGGTAACTATTTACTTCACAGATTAATTATCTACCTTTGAAAATAATTTTATATTACAAAATTTATATGTTATTTTTTTAGAATAACAATTGATATCGACAGCCTTATCGGTGAATATTCAAAGTAATCTGATATTTTAAGGGTTTAAAATTTGAGGAAAAAAATTTTCTACTTACTCAACTATTTTATATAAATAATTTTTAAATAATATTGTAAAGAATCGTTTTATTTTACTTTATTAAAATAAATTTTAAAAATTTGTTCAAATGTTAAGAAAGTTTTGCACATTCAAATCACAGTAATTTCAAATCCATGTCAAATTTAATTATTCACATATATAAAATAATTCTCAAAATATAATATTTTAATTCGGAAATATATAATGATCTAGACCATGTCACCAATTAGCTACTCAAGATCTCTGCTGAAAGTGTCTGTGGGCCAAATTCTCCAAACGGTCGGCTTTCAAACTGTACAAGCATCGGCCTTGGATATTTTAGTCGAAGTACTTGAACGCTACATATACTTATTGAGCAAAACGTCTCACGATTATGCCGAGCTGGCCAACCGAACCGAGCCGTGTTTGGACGACATAGCTCGGGCGTTCGATAAGCAAAAAGTTAGCATCGCCGATCTAGAGGAGTACATAAAATATGTAGATACGCCTGAGTTTGAGCTTAGGAAGCATTTGAGCAAAGGTGTTCTTGAAGCTGATAGACAAGACCGGTTCATACCGGAAGATGTTAAAAAGCGCGCCAAATCCAAATCAAAGTCAAAATCCTATGCCGACTATCTCGGCTATTGTTCAGACCCGAATAATAAGGAGATTCTAGAGAGACAAAGTGACGAAGAGAACGAGTATATCTACGACTTTATGCCATTGATGACCCAAGATAAGCAAAAAATCCAAGAAGCCCAAACTATTTTGAATGAATCTGCTCAAAAAGCCGCAGAAGAAGCGGTCAAAGATGCACTCTTACCACCAGAGGCCATTTTTATTGTCAAAAATGGTCAAAAGTTTAAAAATACCTCATGGAAATCGATCTACGAACCAAAATTTTTATTCAAAGATAAGATAGACAAGGAAAACATACAAAGCAAATCAGAGGTAGAGGAAAAAGACAAAGTTCCCATAGGGCCAAGTGCAATGCTGCCTCGTCTGGCTCACAAGCCTAAGTCCAAGTACAAAAGGCTCATCTATAACAATGCATTTAATTTTTGCGTAAGCCACTTTATTCTATTCTAAATTCATTATTATTTGATACAATTAAATTAAATATGGACTGTAAAAATTTTATTAAAATAATTATTAATTGAAATATGCTAATAATTTTTGATATTTTCTTTTCCTTTTACGCTCATTTATTTCCAAAGTCGATCCTCTGTCTTCACCTTTCGCTGACGTCTATGTGCTGGTCGTCTTACCTTTCTAGATCATTGCCGTGTCCATTAAAGAACTCTGTTTGGTATTTGTATTCTTTCATTCTTTGTACATGTCCAGCCATCATAGTTTTTTATTCTTGATACATTGACTCATTGGCTCTGACTTCATTCTCTTGGAAAGCTCCCTATTTGACATTGTTTCAGGCCAGTATGGACATGGACAGATAGTGAGATTTAAATAAAAAAAGATATTTTCTTTATGGAGTTTTTGGTATTTTTTTATTTAAAGACCCTTTTACTTTTTGTACTTTATGGTAATTTTACTTTATTTTTGTCTGAAGTAAAACCTTTACTTTTTGAAATAAAGTTAATTTAATCTTTATTTACAAAATCTAACGTGGTCCGGGACCGAGCCCTGGTTTAGGGGTTCGATTTAGTGTAGATTAGAGAACTATTAGTAAAAATCAAAATAAATAATTCAAATTTTTATTAATTAAAATCTTAAACTAAATATACCAAAAAGTACTAAAAGTAAAGGAGTCTAGATATCAAAAAATACCAAAAAGTATTAGATTATTAAAACAATTTCATTGTCTATATCTGTGTGGAAGGTGTTCAGGTTTCATTCACTTCCTTACTTCAGTGTAGCTTTGGCAAATCAGTAGTATATCTTGATTTTTGTTTCCTTGCGGCAGCATTTTGATTTCCAGACTGGTTTGAGTCTGGCTCCTTTTGCTTGTGAAAGTCTATTCTTGTTGTCTTTATGTGTTCCCATTGATTAACATGTGATGGTTCGTAAGTATGCAAAATCGATAACACACTCAATGTTTGTACCATCTATGGATATTCAATTGGGTGCTGATGTTTCATTGCTTCCATTTTGGTCCCATTTATTTCGAGTTCGATCCTGCGTTTTCATATGCATTTATCTATTTTCATATGCATTCGTCCATTTATCTATTTTTTATTAGCACCAAATCATCTGCCAAGTCTAGATCTTCAATTTTTGTTGTTAACTCTCATTGTATACCCCTCGGGATCATGACATAATCGATCAAAATTAGGAACAGTGTTGAAGAGAGAACACATCCTTGTCTAACTTGTGTACACACTTTCAGATAGTCCTTTTAGTAATCCTTTTATCTTCTGTGGTATACCTTAAGTTTTAATTATGGTCCAAAGCGTTTCTCTGGGAATGCTATCAAAAGCCAGTTCTATGTGCAAATATCTGATCAATGCATCCTCTTGTCCTTCTAAATCCTATTTCTTGATTTATTCCTAAAAAATTAAAAAAAAATAAGAAAAATTTCTAACTTTATCTAAAATTAAATTCTTTATAATTCCAGTATTTATAATATTTGGTACAAAAGGAAAGAAGAAAAACCTAAAAAATCCTAAAAAAAATGTTTTCAAACTGGTTAAAATTAACAAACTTTGAAATTTGATGCAACACTGAGCTTAATGCATCTAGATGATGCATCAATCAATCTTGCACCATTTTAGATCTACAGAACCAATTTTTAACTCATTTTAGAGCATAGTATTGAGTTCTTAGATTTTTTTTCTGTTCGTTTGTACCAGATTTCAACAAAACTTTTATAATTGTTTCTTTCCCAAAGTATTCAACATGGTAAAAGTCTAAGGATAACTTGGAAATTTGATTTCTAAAGGCATTTCTAAAACCAGGAACAAAATTTATTCTTCTAAAAACTTTAAGTATTTCTTTACCTATTGAAGAGACTAATTTGATGGTCAACTAAATCCTTTGTCAGTAAAAATAAACAAAACTGTGCATAATGCTTAGTTACATAGTCTTTGTCATAATTTGACCAAAGCTAAACATGGTTTGCTTATCATAAAAAAAAACCTGTGAAATTTTTTATTATCCAATTAACCTGAACAGACTTCTAACAAAAAATTTTCACTTAATTGAGCTAACTTGTAAAACAAAAACAAAAATAGATAAAAGGAAGTAAACAAATAGTTTAAAAATATAATTGAAATTTGATCAGTAAATATAAAAATATTGAATAAACATTATTACTACCAAAACATACAATGCTGGTACCTTGCTTGGATTTTACCTAAAGTATCGAAATTGGAACTCTAGGAATTAAACAGAATAATAAAATAAATTATCTCATATTTAATTTTATTGTTAAAACTAAAATAATTTTTCATAAAAAAAAGTAAATGATTATTTTTTTCAGAACAAATCACTGCTGGGAGCAAGTGCTGCGACAGAAGTATCTGACCAGTTCGAAAGCAAAAGGGTTGACATAGAGCAATCGAACGCAGATGCAGTATGCCTAGAAAAAGAAGACGAGACAAAAGGAATGAACATTGAAGAGACAAATGAAATAGTCAAACCACTCAGTAAACCAGTTTCTATTGTCGATCAAATGTTGGAAAGTTTAGTCACCAAATACACCACACCAGGAAACCAACAAGTGTCGTCCCAGTCACAAAGCATTAAAATTAAACATAAAGACAATTCTAAAGAGAATAAACAAGTTTTGAGTTTTAATTCTTCATTAGCTCTTGATTTAAATGAAGAGGCTGCTGAGAGCAGCGTACCACGCTTGAAACTTACGAAAAAAAGCGAATTTGAAGCCAAATCTCAAATTGATAGTATCAACAATTTTGACGAAAATGCTATGGATGGCTTGGAGAAAGCTCCTGAATCAATTCTATGGAAACCAGTATGCACTAATGAGAATATTAGTGATAAAAACGAGTCCCAAATTGAGGAAAAATCGGAGATTAGGCCAGAGAGTAGTTCAAGCTCTAAACATAAGAAGAAAAAGAAAAATAAAGATAAAAGTAAGAATAAGGAAAAAGACAAAGAGAAAAAGCACAAGAAAAAGTCCGAAAAAGACAAATCAGAAAATGAAGAGGAAATTGCCAAGAAAAAAGAAGACAAAAAATTGAAAAAATTGCTAAAAAAGCAAAAAAAAAAAATGGAAAAAGCGGCCGCTATGGGAAATACGGCCAGCTCTGGAGTGGACAGCTCAGCAGTTGCTTCCTCATTTACTACAACTGTGGAGACAAGTGAAATAATTTCTGAAACAATAAAAGATACTCCAACTTCAAATACAGTCCAGCAAAGTCCACAAGATTTATCCATGAAAGCAAAAAAACCCATTCAAAACACCAATTCAACATCGACGCCTAATACGGCACAAAAAACACCTCCTAAACCAAATGAGCCCAAGTTGCCTAAATTAAAGCTTAAACTTAATTCAAATGACTCAAATGGCAAATCAAAACCTTCTCAGGACAGCATGGAACCTGTTGGTTGTTCCACTCCACAGCCAAATTTGAACCAAAAGCCAGCCACACAGCATATACAACGAAGCAATTCACAGCAGAAAGGAACTCGGCCAGTAAACACGAGCCAATCAATGCCGCCAAGAGATATTGAGCTTGGAGAAGTTGTCCAGCAAAAAACAGCCCAGAAACATCCGCCAACTCTAATGAGACAAAAGTCTCAATTGTCTAATCAGGGATCTAAACATCAAGCTAATGATCAAACCAAACCAACTAGTAAACCACAACAACAGACCAAAAATGGAACACAACAATCCAAAAAAGAAGTCCAAAAAGTACGACCCTCAACATCAAACAATAGCAATCAGTCAAATACAAACCAATATTCCCACATGCAACAGGATCAAATTTTATTTCAAGAAGCGCTGGCCCAAGAGGTTCAAAATGCACTTGCCCAAGAAGCTTTTGCCAGAGAGGCTCTTCTACAAGAGGCCTACAACAACCCTCAACTTCTTCCACTCATTTTACCTTTACTACAGGCACAAAATCAAGCAATAAATCCCCAATTTGATTTGAATGCCCTTATAGCCCAGGCTAGTCTTCAAACATTGACCACTAGTCAAATATTAGAAGCCCAGCAATTGACCCAGCAACAATTGGCCGCCCAGTACGGAGCATCTAGTAGCACCAATCCGAACAAAAAACGAAAAACAATGGACATGGAGTCCAAAAATCAGAATACAAGTCTCAACCGGTCACAAAACAAACCAAAGAGTAGCCAATCTTTGGATCAGTCAATGAAACGTAATAACGTTTCTCAACAGGAATTTGTAAGTCAGGATTTTGTAAATTTTCAGCACGATGAAAGCGGTTTGAATCCCATTGACGAAGCCAATGAGTACAAATGGCACCAAATGAGGGTAAAACAGGAAGAAGAGTCTTTGCTTGAACAAGTACATGCATTGAACATGTCCAGATTGACCCCTGGCAAAAAAAATAGTTCCTTTAATCCGAATATAAATTCGACACCTGATGTTAAAAATAAACTAGAAGAGAATGAAGAAAGCGTTAAGAATTCGGCCATGAAAATAATTGGTCAAGTTGTACAAGAGACCGAAATTGCATCAAATCAGTATTGGTCATGTCCAGCATGTGCCAAATCAGATGAATCGGCGCCAATGATAGCATGTGACTCTTGTGATGATTGGTACCATTGGCACTGCATTGGTTTAACAGAAGAACCTCCCGAAAATCAAAATTGGTACTGTCGCAAATGTGGAATTAAGAGAGAATCACGAAATGAATCCGAAGTTGATGTTGAATCGTTTGAGACAGTTGATGGAAGTAATGCAATGGCAAACAAATCAGATAGTTTAATGTATGGACAGTTAAATGTAACTTCTAACTACTTGTCGAATTTAAAAATTAAAAAAAAGAAAAAAAATAGTTGATTTTTCTTTATACTTTGTTCGTCGAAATCCATCCTATATCGAAATGAAAAATAAAATTACAGTATTTTTTTTGCTATTTTTTTTTAAATTAATCTTTTGTTCAATAAAAATATTTTTTTGAAAATTTTAAAATTTTTTTACTCTACGTTCTAAAGATGAACAAAATATGTTGAAAAATTGAGCAAATTTTAAAGTTAATAATAATGACTATTCAAGAGTAATAAAAGAAAAAGATCAATTTGTAAGCTGAATTTTTTATTCAAGTCAAATCAAAAAGAGATTTTAATAAGCTGAATAAGTTTGTTCATATTTGGCTGGAGCAGCAGTGGTAGCTTCATAAGTGTTGTATGACTTGGCTTGTTCATAAGTGTCTTGAGTTGGATAGGTTTGTTCTTTAGGGTATGATGGATAAGTTGGATATGAAGATTGATAGGACATTTTGTTGTAGCTTGGATAGGCATAAACTTTGGTTCCACATGGAGCTGGGACTTGTTCTGGTCTGGCACAAGTTTTGAGATGGTTGTCCCAGACAGTGTTGTATGGACATCTCAAGATGTACAAGTATCCATTTGAACATCTTCTAAATTTGGTGCATGAACCTGGTACACGAGTGTAATCAATTGAAATGTCACATTTTGCTTTAAATTAATTTAGTTTAGTAATTTTTTCTTAAATGGTAAATAGTAGGTAATTTTTACGTGGTTTTGGAGCATATGGCATTGCACCATAAGATGGTTGTTGGTAAGCTTTCTTTGGTGCTTCGTAAACATTCTCTTGCATCTTGTAAGATGGTTTCTCGGTTTGTTGATAAGTGGTATCTGGCATCTTGTATGATGGTTTCTCAGCTTGTTGGTAAACATTCTCTTGCATCTTGTAAGATGATTTCTCGGTTTGTTGATAAGTGGTATCTGGCATTGGATATTGTGGCATTTCTACTTCTGGATAAGCAGCTGCTTCAATTTTTTCATATCCTTGACCATACATATTTGAGGCATTGACTGCAGCAGCCAAAACTACAAGAGCAACTAGTTTAAACATTATTTTCTGAGCACAGATTTTTAAGATTTTATAACAATTGTTTTATTTCTTGTTTCTTTTTCTGGTCAGATTCGAATCATATTTATATGCTTTTAATTTTAATGTCATTTTGAGCTAAAAAAATTCATTGCTTTGTTGATAGCCCTTCGGATAGGATTAATCAAATAGTTTATGATACTTTTTTTATCTAAAAAAGTTCATTTTTATGCAATGAATATTCAGGTGAACTTTCATTAGTATTTTTGTCAAAAAAACTGATATAATTTAATAATTTTTATTTATTTTATTTTATTTATGAATTTATACAACAAAGATTAACGATCTAATTTTATTTTTTCAATTTTTTCTTTTAAATTATTTACATATTAAATTCTTAATAATTCCTATCATTTAATATGATCTTTTTTTATAACTAATAGTCATTTTAATATTTAATTTTATTCTTAATACTTTTATAATGAATTTATTTAGTTATAATTTTTAAAATAAATCAGACATATTTTTAGGTTTTTTTTTTAAATTTTTTTGTCGCAACCTGCTTTTTTTAATAAATATCTATAATATTACTTTTAACTTTAAAACAAAATTATGCTTTATTAGAATAATAATTTATTTGGTAACTAATTAAATGAGAATTTTTTGAATATAATTTTATTTGAAATTTAAAAAATACGATTTTATTATTTTATTCTAAAATTACAGAAGAAAAATTTTCCATGCAATCATGATAAAGAAGTTATTTTATATAATACTTTTATCACTTACTATTTTTGTAACACATTTTTTCCTTAATTCAAAGTATCAATTAAACCTAGCTACATTAAATAATGAAAAACGAATTGAAAATTTTCATGTTTTTAATAAAGCTACAATCAAAATTTCAAAAATCAACTCTCAAAATAAAGTTGACAGAGAAATGACTTTAAAAACATCAACACCTGTTTATGTGCCTTACTGGGTCAAACCAGAAAGAGTAAAACCATTGATCTTTCCAAAACAAGTTTGTTCAAAGAACCATGGTGAAAATGTAGACATTTTACTTTATGCTCTAACAAGAATGGATGATTTTAAAACGAGACTTTTAATTCGTCAAACATGGGCAAACAAGACCATTTTTCCATTTTCTGAATTGCTCTTTGTGCTTGGCATGTCTTTGAACAATTCTCTAAATCGATTAGTCTATGAAGAAAACGAAAAATATGGAGATATTTACCAAAGCGATTTTATAGATACATACAAAAACTTGAGCTATAAGTCGATCACTGCATGGAGGTGGATTTCCAAAAATTGTATGAATGCAAAGCTAATCATAAGATCAGACGATGACATGATAGTTAATCTAGATTCGATTCATACTGACCAAATGAACAATTTGATAGCTTTGTCAGACACTTTCACATGCTTATACTTGGATAGATCTTACGCTTTGAGGGACAGAAACCACAAATACTACATGCCAATAATCGAATACAATCAGACCTTTTATAAAATATACTGTGATGGACGAGGAACAATAATGAGCCCTGATTTAATTCCGAAATTGTATAATTATTCATATAAAAATAACAATTTGTGGATAGATGATGCAAATGTTGGAGAAATAGCCAGTTTTTTTAAGCCAAAATTTAAATTTATTGGAGATAAATATATTGAAAAAAGACAAATTCCGCATCAAAAATTTAGCTTCAAAAATTATTATTTTATAAGAGAAGTTGGATATCATGAACATCTTATAAAAACATGGGAAAGAATATTCAGAAGCTGAAAACATCCAAGTATTGATTGTAAAAAAAAAGAATTCAAATTCTTAAAATTAATTAAAATAAAATAATAAAACTAAATATTATTAAAAAATTTTAAAAAGATCATATTAAATGATAGGAATTATTAAGAATTTAATATGTAAATAATTTAAAAGAAAAAATTGAAAAAATAAAATTAGATCGTTAATCTTTGTTGTATAAATTCATAAATAAAATAAAATAAATAAAAATTATTAAATTATATCAGTTTTTTTGACAAAAATACTAATGAAAGTTCACCTGAATATTCATTGCATAAAAATGAACTTTTTTAGATAAAAAAAGTATCATAAACTATTTGATTAATCCTATCCGAAGGGCTATCAACAAAGCAATGAATTTTTTTAGCTCAAAATGACATTAAAATTAAAAGCATATAAATATGATTCGAATCTGACCAGAAAAAGAAACAAGAAATAAAACAATTGTTATAAAATCTTAAAAATCTGTGCTCAGAAAATAATGTTTAAACTAGTTGCTCTTGTAGTTTTGGCTGCTGCAGTCAATGCCTCAAATATGTATGGTCAAGGATATGAAAAAATTGAAGCAGCTGCTTATCCAGAAGTAGAAATGCCACAATATCCAATGCCAGATACCACTTATCAACAAACCGAGAAATCATCTTACAAGATGCAAGAGAATGTTTACCAACAAGCTGAGAAGCCATCATACAAGATGCCAGATACCACTTATCAACAAACCGAGAAACCATCATACAAAATGCCAGATACCACTTATCAACAAACCGAGAAACCATCTTACAAGATGCAAGAGAATGTTTACGAAGCACCAAAGAAAGCTTACCAACAACCATCTTATGGTGCAATGCCATATGCTCCAAAACCACGTAAAAATTACCTACTATTTACCATTTAAGAAAAAATTACTAAACTAAATTAATTTAAAGCAAAATGTGACATTTCAATTGATTACACTCGTGTACCAGGTTCATGCACCAAATTTAGAAGATGTTCAAATGGATACTTGTACATCTTGAGATGTCCATACAACACTGTCTGGGACAACCATCTCAAAACTTGTGCCAGACCAGAACAAGTCCCAGCTCCATGTGGAACCAAAGTTTATGCCTATCCAAGCTACAACAAAATGTCCTATCAATCTTCATATCCAACTTATCCATCATACCCTAAAGAACAAACCTATCCAACTCAAGACACTTATGAACAAGCCAAGTCATACAACACTTATGAAGCTACCACTGCTGCTCCAGCCAAATATGAACAAACTTATTCAGCTTATTAAAATCTCTTTTTGATTTGACTTGAATAAAAAATTCAGCTTACAAATTGATCTTTTTCTTTTATTACTCTTGAATAGTCTCTAACATGTCTTTTTCTTACTTACATAATTTATCTTTGATTAAATTTAAATACTTTTCTTTAAAATAAGAATAGTAAAATTTAATCAAAGTCAAACCATTCAAACTCAAGAGTCCATTTGTGAGTAGAAACAACTTGTTTTTCGCAATTTTTTTGATTGTTTTTAACTTAATGTCCCGATTCGCTGACCAATCTGATATTTATTTATTCATGCAGATAACGAACTGTCGAAGAGGATCTCCTAGATATCCTGAAAATCTCTTTAGAAGGTTGTTTCAAATCGATACTTTTCTTAATCGATACAAGTAAAAACAAGAATAATAATTTTTATCTATTAGGAAAATTACTTTTTCTGTAATTAATTTTTAATAATTTCATTTTTTCTACTACAAAAAATATAGCCCTTAATAAATTGTTTTATTTCTAAACAAGGAATAGTTTTCAACCCATACTGCTATTGGTTAATGGTTAAATCTATGTGAATTTTTTTTGGTTTTATTAGACTCTTTTCGTGAATTATTTTTCCAATTATATCCTTGGCACAATTGTCAATTGTATTGGACATTACAATTTTCACATAATTTTGATATACATCTTCTTTAAACTTGTTCCATTTTAAATTTTAAGCAGTTAGTTCATTTTACCATTCTTTTGGATTTTTGAATTTGTTTGCAAAAATCAAGCAAGATTTCTTATTTTAAATCTTTAATTTATTTCCAATCAAGAATTTTCAGCATCTTTTTGAATTTTTTTATAAATTTTGATGAATTTGTTTTTTTTAAAAGCTTATAAGCAGAATACAATAACAGATACTGATGAACCAGAACATTTGGAAAAAAAAGGTTCAAAAAAACCAGAAGAAAATGGAATTCATTATGTAAATTTAACAACTAGAATGGAGCAATGGAAAAAATAAAAAATGATGGTAATTGGAGTCTTTCCTTGTCTAATCGTTGGTAAAACAGATATGGATAAGCTTTTTCATCCTTATGGTTTTGCTGTGTACTCTAACCAGAAACAAAAATATTTTGAATTTATTTTTAAAAGTATTAAATGAGTTGCTAGTGCAATTGGATTCTAAATACTGACACATATCTTGATGCTTATTGCAGATGGAAGCTATTAGAAATGCTTTTACCAATATGTTTGGTGAGTTCAAATTTGAAGAGACAAGAAAACATTCCAAATAGGAACACTGCTTATCAAAAAAGAAATGGTCACTGACAAAAGATGGTTAATACGAAGTATTGCAATCTTATTCTCCAAGCATATGTATTCATTTGAAGAAATACGTGGTGCAATTAAAGATGAAGATACACTCGATAAAAGTGATTTCTAGATTCATTGTTGTGACACTTTCAATTGTCCCAAAATGGTCAATTGAACGCAATTGAAAGGTACAACAATAAAAATTTCTGACTGGACAAGTGGATAAAATAGGGTAAAATTGAATAAAGAAATGATAAAATTAAGAATTCTTAAGAAATGCATCGTTATGACAATGGAAGATTCAGCTCATTTGGCACATTCAAATATTTACAATTTGGATTTAATTTGGTAAGTAATCAAATATTCCAATCGTTGTTGTTTGTATTGCAAAAAACAATGATTGGAAATTTAGAAAATGGTAACAAACGTAAAATAAAAGAGCCTGAGCGACAATAGCTAAAAGTGCATTACTAGTGTAACTTAATTTTAAAGATTATGTTCATTTTTTGCTTTTATAATGCTTAAAAAAGTGATATTATTTGATTTAAAGATATGATTTGAAAAAAAATAATCAATTTAATGCTAAACAAATGATAAATTAATGCTTAATAATATATTTTATAATGCTTTTTTAATTTACTTAATTTAAGAAAAAATTTATTAATCATATTAAATAAAGTATGATACAAAATATATTTATATAATTAATATTTGATAAAGAATATTTATTCTCAAAAAAAGATGAATAATTAAATAATCCAATAAATATTAGATAAAATGAAAATATTGAGTTTACATTGAACAAAAATATCAAAAAATATTTGAAAATTGATTAGAATAAATAGTTTTGAGGAATTAATGTAAAAAAATTAATATAATGAAGCGTACAAAAATGTAATACAAAAATGACTAATAAGCTATAAAAAAATATAAAAGAATAAAGAGAAAGTGATTTGAGAAATTACTAATAAAAGTTAACCTGAATATTCATTGCATAAAAATGAACTTTTTTAGATAAAAAAAGTATCATAAACTATTTGATTAATCCTATCCGAAGGGCTATCAACAAAGCAATGAATTTTTTTAGCTCAAAATGACATTAAAATTAAAAGCATATAAATATGATTCGAATCTGACCAGAAAAAGAAACAAGAAATAAAACAATTGTTATAAAATCTTAAAAATCTGTGCTCAGAAAATAATGTTTAAACTAGTTGCTCTTGTAGTTTTGGCTGCTGCAGTCAATGCCTCAAATATGTATGGTCAAGGATATGAAAAAATTGAAGCAGCTGCTTATCCAGAAGTAGAAATGCCACAATATCCAATGCCAGATACCACTTATCAACAAACCGAGAAATCATCTTACAAGATGCAAGAGAATGTTTACCAACAAGCTGAGAAGCCATCATACAAGATGCCAGATACCACTTATCAACAAACCGAGAAACCATCTTACAAGATGCAAGAGAATGTTTACGAAGCACCAAAGAAAGCTTACCAACAACCATCTTATGGTGCAATGCCATATGCTCCAAAACCACGTAAAAATTACCTACTATTTACCATTTAAGAAAAAATTACTAAACTAAATTAATTTAAAGCAAAATGTGACATTTCAATTGATTACACTCGTGTACCAGGTTCATGCACCAAATTTAGAAGATGTTCAAATGGATACTTGTACATCTTGAGATGTCCATACAACACTGTCTGGGACAACCATCTCAAAACTTGTGCCAGACCAGAACAAGTCCCAGCTCCATGTGGAACCAAAGTTTATGCCTATCCAAGCTACAACAAAATGTCCTATCAATCTTCATATCCAACTTATCCATCATACCCTAAAGAACAAACCTATCCAACTCAAGACACTTATGAACAAGCCAAGTCATACAACACTTATGAAGCTACCACTGCTGCTCCAGCCAAATATGAACAAACTTATTCAGCTTATTAAAATCTCTTTTTGATTTGACTTGAATAAAAAATATACAGCTTACAAATTTTTTTATTCTTTTATTATTCTTGAATAGTCTCTAACATGTCATTTTCCTAATTTATTTTTATGTTTATCTTGTCAATATATGTACTAGGCTATTAAATGGTTCTAGGTTAATTATTTTTTTCTTTTTTTAATTAGTTAAGTCTTCATTCTGAGTATTAGTAAATTTTTTCAATTTTTATCAAACTTAATTTTTTTTAAAGAAATATTATTAATACTATTTTTGTTTATGAAATTTTTTAATTTCGAATTATTTATAAAATTCTTTCATTTCTTAGATTTTCTCATAAATTTTTTTTTAACCAAGACTACCATGATTCAGTCAAAAATGTTTTTAACTATTATCATAATTGGTCTAGCTTGTGATTTTAACGTCAAAATTGGTCCACTCACCAGAGCAAGTCATGCCATATCCTACATAAGTAATCAAGTTTACACATTGAAATTTTTCGAAGGATTTGTCTTTTTTACCAGGCTGATTTGCTTTTTTTTTATTTTCTTTCATCTAATCAAGCTAATTCGTTATATTATTTTACAAAGATAATGTTCTAAATTTAAAATAAAAATATTTAATTGAGACAAAAAAAAGTTCAATATTTAAATCATAATTTAATATTTATATTTTTTCATTATATTTGTCAGAACCAGGTTAATATTTAAACCAAGAATGGAAACCAATGTTCAGCAGCGCAAAGTTCAACCAAACGATGGCGAAACTAGTATTCCCATGTTCAACCAAACAATGGCACAGACTGTTGGAGCTTATGTCTTAAATACTGGCCGAGAAAGAATGCAAAAAACGCTTAACATTTACTCTCACATCGATTATTTGAGACCCTATTTCGATGTTGAGCCCAAAGATGTCCTTAACCGCTTGGTTTACTCACTGGTACCATTTAAAAATAACACTCTTACCACTGAGCTTTATGGACCTTTGATGATTTTGTTTACTTTATGTGCCATTTTAATTTATCAAATGAAAGTAGCTAACCACTCAATTGAAGATGGAACTCTCATTGGCACCGCTTTTTTTATTTGCTTCACTTATTGGATTGGTCTGAGCTTCCTGGCCTCCTCCACATCCTTTATCTGTTACTCATCTATCAGTTTATTTAACTATTTGAGTCTGATAGTAAACTAATCTAATTAATTTTATTTATCTAAATTTATTTATTTCTCAAAGGGCTATTCTTTGTTCAGTTTTTGTGTTGTTTTGTTCATTGGTACTTTTATACACACATCTTTTGACCATTTTATGTTTTACGCTCTCTGGTTTCTGCTTGGAGGTGCATCCGGATTAAAGCTAGCCAATATTGCATTTACCAATACCCCTCATCCGACTTATAAAATTGGTTTATCTGCTGGAATATTTTTGATTCACATGTTTTTTTTGCTTTACATTCATTTTGCTTATCATGAACTAGCTGAAGGTATGAGTGATTGAGTAATTTTTATTATGAGCTAAAAATTTATATTCAGAAGTGTCACATGCTTTATTTGAGAAAGAAAATAAGGAAAATCCGCTAAAATTGGTCGAAACTGCAACTGAATTGGCAAAGAATTTAAACAAAAGATTAGTTGACGATCTTGTTGTTAAAAGTTTAGATCAAAATGGTACAATTTAATTATATAAATTTTACTAAGTAATATAAATCATTATTTTTAAAAATATTTAAAAAAATATAATATTCAAAATAAACTTAAAAAATTATTCTTTCTTTTTTTTTTAATCAAATAAACAGAAGGCAATCAATTAATGTTTTTAAAATTAAATTTTTTTGTTTATTAATCATTGATATAAATAAAATCATTCACTAGAAGTTTGCTCTGTACTAAAGGTTTCCTAATTAAAAGACCAGCTAATATATATTTAAATTTGTTAAAAAGTGATAGGGAACTTATTTAAATCAAATTATCTGATATAAAGATTCTAGGGAATTTTTTTAACTGGTTAAAATTTCATTATTTATCTATCATTAAGGACTATTTATTAATCTTGTCACAAAAGAGGACAGATCCGAAAATTATTACAAATTGTATTATTTTTTAAAATATAAATTATCTATTATGTTATATTTGATAAAACTAATTAATTAATATTCTGAATTAATATTAGAGAACAATTAAAGCTAAAAGATAAGTGAAATGAAATTGGGACTTCAAAGACAAATGCGAAGAAATCTTATGGAAACTCGAAAACAGCCAAGGTTGGAACAATTTTCCAAGGATGCAAAAAGTCATGCTAAATAGAATCAAAATACTAAGTTTTTAGATTGATATGATAAACGATTAATAAAATTTATCAAATTAATCTTGATAGAAATATAATCCGTAAAAACAGATCAATATAAATATAGGCACTTGTTTTTGTTTTTTTATTTTTTTAATTCAAAATACTTGGTTATGGGCAATTTTGGAAGATAGAACAGAAAAAAATTTTTAAAATCTTAAAACTTTTTTTCTAAAAGCTAAAAATTCATCAATTCTGCCAAAGTCTGACACTGTCATGCGTAAAATCTCTGCAAAATGCGCTCCTGTTGGATTTGTAGAGTTCTCTGAAAATGCTGTAAAAATGGGCTTTAAATTCTTTTTAACACTAATTTGTTTTGAAAAAAAATTTAATGAAAAATTGAAATAAGGATGAATGATAATAGAAAAAAAAATAAATGGAATAATAAGATTTTTAGTTCAAAAGGGGGGAGGGGATGTGTTAAGTCATTCTTTAGATAGATAGAGAAAAGATTTGCCTATATCTGGTTTTTAAAACCCCTTTTTAAAAAATTTAAACTTGAATGTTATCTCAAAGAAATAAAGTTATCAAAAATCACTCAAATAAACTTAAAATCAACATGTAATACTTAAATTTTTTAATCATATTTAAAATAAATTTTTTCTATTTCTTATGATATTTTAATTTAAAATTTTTTTAATTAATCAGTCGGGCTTTCTAGTGTTAATAATTGATAAAAAATATTAGAATTATTTGATGGTCAAGTTAATTTTGCTTAAAAGTTTGCCTTTAATTAAAGCTATGGCAATTCTTCAAACGATTTTAAGAAAGATGTATCTTAGTAAGTATTTGTTTTAGTAATTCAAGTACTTGGTGAAAATGCTTCTGTTCGACTTAATTAAAATAGCAAAATAATTAAATTAATTTAAATTAATACTAAATTAAAAAACATCAATTTGTTAAGAATAATAATTTAAAAATCGCTTGTATAAAAGTATACAACATATAAATTAAAATTATAGTTAATCTAGTTGACATGCCACTGGTAATAGTATAAAACAAATTAGTCATTGTTTTAATGACCAAATTAATAAAAAATATTCATAGTGTCTACCTTAAAAAAGTATCTAAATAGATAATAAGAAAAAAGTTAATTTTGTTGTGAAAAAATATTTGAAAAAATTTGAATATAACCATTAAAGCACATTTTAATTATTCTTCTATTGGAAAAAATGAGTAAACCAGGTTCAAAAAAACCTAGCGATGAATGGCCCGACTTTTTGAACCACCAAGTAAGAGATGTGATAAAGGAAAAACTAAAATTTGACAAGATGACACCAGTACAAAGTGTTGTGATTCCAATATTCAGTCAACAGCACAAGGATGTGGTAGTGGAAGCTGTTACTGGTTCTGGCAAGACCCTTTCATTTGTGGTGCCGATCATTGAAATCCTACTTAGACGCAATTTAAACGAGAAGCTTAAGAAACATGACATTGGTGCACTAATTATAAGCCCTACTCGGGAATTAGCTCAGCAAATTCATCAAGTAATAGATGTATTCATTTCGAATATAGGATCTTTTACCAGTATTTTGTTCGTTGGTGGTAACAGTGTAAGCGAGGATCTAAAAAAATTTGAAACCAATGGAGCGAATATTATTGTAGCCACAGTTGGTAGGTTTGATGATCTATTGACCAGACAAAATTCAGCACTGCTGAGAAAGCATCTAAAGAGTCTGGAAGTTTTGATAATGGACGAAGCGGACAGATTGCTAGATATGGGCTTTAAAGAGGGCTTGGAAAGCATTCTCAAATATTTGCCTAAGCAACGAAGAACTGGTTTGTTTTCTGCCACTCAAACTGACCAAATCGACAAGCTCATTCGGGCTGGATTAAGAAACCCGTGCAACATTCAAGTCAAACAAAAGGTCAACACTCAAAAAACTCCAGTTAATCTAAAAAATTATTACACTATAGTCCAACCAGAGCACAAGTTCCATTTACTGGTAGAATTCCTAAAAATGAAGAATTCTCTTAAGCACATTGTGTTTATGAATAGCTGTGCCTCGGTTCAGTATTTTACTCAGCTTCTTAAAATGTAAGTTACTATTTAAATTAAAAATTAAGATTAATTTTAATAAAGATAAATCAAAACTAAAAGAAGTCAATTAAAATTTTAAAATTTTCTATCTAATGCTTCTTAATATTCATCTCTACAGTTTATTTCGTAGCAAGATTAGTCTTTTTTTTTAATTAATTTTTTCAAATTTCAAACAAATTAACTCATTCGGCAATAAAACTTTATATACAAGAATTTTCAGGATATGATCTGGTAAAAAATTGATTTTTTTTATATCCAAATCTATTCCAAACAATAATTTCTATCAAAACATTATTCTAATTAACCATGTTTAACCATAGCCATAACCAAGTGTCATGCCTAATTGACCATTTGTAAATTTGTTGCAGACATAGAAATTTAAGTTTGCCATAAAAATAAAATTTTGGTATGCATTTTCTTTTTAAATTTGGTCATAAACTTTTAAAAATGTCTAGTAGTAGAAAAATTTTAAAATAGACAAATTTTTAATTGCTAAAGTTTAATTTTTAGTTCTAAATTATCTATCTAAGAAAATTTCTTCTCTCAGATGGCCGCCATATATTTTAATATCTTTAATTTTTTTAAACAAAATTGTAAATTGTAAATAACAGCTTTTTCAAAATTTTTAAATTAAGAAATTTTAACATAGGGTTATTTTGCACGGTTCAAATTTTATTATGGGAATCAGCCATTTATTGGACAAGGTCTACATTTAGCATTAGTTTAGAATTAGTTTAAACACTTTATTAATAAAAGTATAGATTCTTGTTATTAACAATAAATTACACACCAACCCATCTTAAAGCTATATATTATAGTCTGTTTGTGTGACCATACTACAATATGAATCTTGAGGTAGATTGATAGGATTCTTTTCAAAAGACTTATTTTAGCTTGAATTTTTATTTTTTTGTAGAACAGTGAAAATAGATTCTTTATTTGATATAATTTATATTGATATTAAATTTTAATTTAAGACCATTATCCTATCATAATGGTCTTAAAAAAAAATTGTTTTTCTAACATTTTATAATTTATATATTATCTTGATGCTAAAATAAATTTTAGTTATCGTACTGACTGTCAAATGAAAAAAAAAATAATGTAATATTAGTTAAGTTTGTTTAAATAAGTTACAATATGAATGTTATTTGGTCTTCTTTGGTATAATTTCTAACTATTTTTATCGTTGATATGTTCTTTATAAGTATGATATTAAAATTGACAAATAAAATTTAAAAATTTTTTTTATTTTTTTATTTTCTTTATGATTTTTCTTTCAGATTTTTGAAAAATGTTCAAATATTGTCTCTACATCGCAAAATAAAAGATAAAAGAACTGACGTTTTTAATAAATTTAAAAAAATTGAAAAGTAATTAATTAAAATTTTTTTTTTTTTGAGAAAATAATTTAACTTAAATGATTAAAAAAAGGGGAGTTCTAATTTGTACGGATATCTTATCAAGAGGTATCGATATAGAAGATGTTGACTGGGTGGTGCAATTCGACCCACCGAATGCGACCACCTCGTTTGTTCATCGTTGCGGACGAACCGCCAGGTCCAACCGGGAAGGAAATGCCATCGTTTTTCTTCTACCTAACGAAGACTCGTTTGTTAAATTTATACAAATAAACCAAGCAGTGCCATTGCAGGAATATTCTGAATTTAGACCAATTCATACAAAAAATTTTCCAGAAAGCCTTAAAAAAATCCATTCAGCAGCCAGCAAAGAACGAGAGTTGTACGAAAAAGGCAAAATAGCCTTTGTTTCGTTCGTTCGGGCTTATAGCAAGCATGAGTGCAGTCATATATTTCAAGTGAAAGAGCTTGACTTGATTCAGCTTGGTAAAGGTTTTGGCTTGCTTCATTTGCCTAAAATGCCTGAAATCGGCAAAGAAAAGCATCAAGGCATTGCGCCATTCTGCGATGTAGATGTTTCAACAATAAAATATAAAAATAAAGAAAAAGAGAAGCAAAGAGTCGAAGATGCCCAAAAACCCAAAGTTAAAAAGATAAAATTGGAAAAAAATAAACCTTGGTCAAATAAAAAAGAATCAAAGCTTAAAAAGGAAATAAAGAAGAAAAAAAAAGACTTGTGTACCAAAAAACGCAAATTAAGCTCATTGACCGAAGATGACTTGAACGATTTAAACCACGATTTTAAGCTTTTAAAAAAATTTAAAAAGAATAAATCTGAAGATATTTCGGAATAAAAATTTAATTAAAATAATTTTTTTCTTTTAATTAAAATCTAAATAACTTAAACTGTATTAATTAATAAACTGGGCCCATCTTTTAAATTTTAAGACAAAATCAAGGTTTATTTTGGTTCTTTTTTAATTGTTTCCATGGAAACTGAAAGGGATTTTTATTTCTGATGAAAAAGATGTAAAAGAATCAAAAACAAATATTGTAGAGATGACCGACATTTCTTTTGACATTAAATCATTGGAAACTTTACTTCGGGAGCAAAAGGATGAATCTAGCGACGACGAGGACCAAGTTAAAAATTTAATTAAAAGAAAATTAATTAATCAATTTTTTTAATTGAATAGCCAATCAAGAATTTAAGTGCAAAGCTTGGTCCTGGAAGCATTGGTCCAAAGAAAAAAGAGGCCAGCAGCGACCACGAAAAGGGTAATGTGTATGAAAAAAAACAGAGTAAATATATCTGGGATGAAGATGAAGTTGAAGCTGGCGCTGAGTTCGACACTGCTGATGACCCTCGTATTCAACCTGAATACGAAATTTTATACAAACAAAAGTTGTCATCCGAAGAAATGTTCCTTCAAATGGGAAATAAAACACCGGCTACTTCTAGTTGTGAAGATATGGTGGTCAAGATTAAATTGCCAGGAGTTGAAAAAGTGGCTGAAATCGATGTGAACACATATGAAAAATTTCTAGATTGCAGAACAACAAACTAGTAAATGAAAAACTTTAATCCTGAACTTTAATTAATAGATTTTAAAGTCGCCTAGGTCTTCATTTACCACATCCAGTAAATCCAAAAACCAGTAGTGCTAAATGGGACCAAAAAAATTCAACACTGATTGTTACAATGACTTTGAATCGCGAATATGATTTTGTTAATTTTTAATTGCGTTTATTTTCCAATTTAAATAAAATTTAAATTTTTACCAATTTCAATATGTTCCACAGTTAAGATCAAATTAGCTCAAGTTCAAATCAAAGCCAGTCATTTTTTAAGTCAAGCGATTTTTATAGTTCAATTTAAATAAAATAAAATTTTAATTCAAATTTCTTTTTTATTAGAACAGTGATGTTTTGGCCCCAGTATTTTACCAAAAATTTTCTAAAATACCTTTAATTAATCAAATTTTACCACATTTTACGTAAATTAACGTAAAAACCGTAAAGTGAAAAATCAGGCAAATTATCAGGATTTACGATAATTTTGGTAAAAATTGGTAAAACTTTACATTACCAAAAATTTTTGGTAAAATTGTCATTTATTTCCAAAAAATTTTTGCCGTATTGAGTTTTACCAAATTCTCTGATAATTTGCGTGATTTAAGATTTATCAAAATATCTTAATGATCCAAAGAGACATTCATGATAAGATTCTAAAGTAAATTTTTTTCATATTTATTCTTGAAAGTGTATAAAAATATTTTTGTGTACATTCGATGTTGGTGTATCCAATTTGATGCCTGTGGACATAACTTTCGTTTGTGTCTCATTTATTGAGTCTATTAGTTTAAGATTCACCAAGTATTGCCTCTTCAGATCCAATTCTCTATCACAAAATCTAAATCTTCAAGCTTTGTAGATAGTACCCATTGTGAACCCTTTGGACTGTAAGGTTTTTTCTTCATTACAAAGCAAGTTAGAATTAGGAATAGTGTTGGAGAGAGTGAGATATAATACATCCTTTATTAACTTATGTACACTCTTAGACCAAATTATCTTCTGTCACTGGAAATAAGATCTTAAATAGTGATTCTCTGTGTATGCTATCAAAGTCAATGAGCTATCGCTTTGAAGACCTTGTTCTATGATGTTCCTTGGCGCAAATATTTGATTCATTCAGCCTCTAGCTTTCCAAATTCTATATTTAAAGCTTCCATGGCGCTTCTGATTATTCCCAAAATGCTGATTAGATGATATGATAGAATAGTCAGTGTCAAATTCTCATACTTGGAAAGTATCATCAGTAGATGTAAAGGTAGCACATTAAGATATTAAGAAGATCTTGCAAAAGTAGAAGGTGCCTTTCGACCAGCCACGGCAAAGAAACAAAATCTAAGAAAAATTTTTAGAGACACGTAAAGTAGGACGAGCACAAGTAACCTTATTTAACTTGGTTGGAAGCCAAATGTAGGGAACCTATGATTCACAAGGCGCGAAAAAACTTAAATTTAAATTTTTCAAATAAAAACTCAAATAAGAATTCTTAAAAATTGAATAAAATTATTTACTTAATTTAAAATAGTATTTAGGTCAAAAAAGAGAAAACTTTATTACTCTATCCAATTTGGTACTTAAACAATTTTAAATCATCAAGCAAAATTAAAATTTCTTCTAGAAAATGATAAATTTTTTAAAAAATGAGTTGAACACGAGACCTTAAGCGGATCTCTTGGCACTCATCAGCTTGTTAATATTTTTTTCTTAATAATTTTAGAATTTTAATTAAAAACCCAATGAAATTCGGAAATATCTTATAATTAATTTTTTATTCTTAACAAAAATTAACTCATGATAAAACAAAATAAATTTATTTTAGCAAAGCAAAAAATTAATTAAAAACTTCTAACAAAGAGGAAATTAATTTAGAGGAGAAATAATTAAAAATTTTAAAATTAAACCATTTTTTTTATTATTTTAAATTTTTAATTAAATAATCTATTGAATATTTTTATATTTTTCTTCAAGCAAAAAATTCACGAGATTTTTTCCAATATTTAATCTAAATTCTGTTCTTTATTGAGAATTAGCTAATTATCTGAATAAAAATAGTCACTAGCTTAAATAAATTCCATCTAGTAAAAATTTATCTATATTTTTCATTTAAAAAATATAAACTTAATATTAGAAGATGAGTTTTTATAATCGTAGATTTATTTAAACACGAGTTAATTAGCTTAAAGGGACTTTCTCTCTCTCAATTATGTTACAATTTAATATTTTAAAATTGACCAAACTGGTATAGCAAATTTTTATTTAAATGCTATGACTTAAACTCGAAAGTCTTTAGTTACATTATTTTATTTTAAAATTAATCTTCAATCCTATTAAAACTAAGATAAAGATATAGTTATTTTTCCGGTCTAAATTGAACCAATATTTAAATAAAAATTTCCTTGGGAACAAAAGGGTCATTAGTTTTGATTTTTTTCATGATTGTCGATCATTTACCTTAACCCTTGGATCTCTCCATGTCTCCATCCTTGGGGTATTTGGTAAAGATGCTTTATACATTAATTCTAAATGCGTAAGCTATCGAGTCTTTTACTATTGATGGAATGAATTTATTCTTCTATCTAATTCAGCTTTTGTCAATAAACCAGACCAACGAATTCAGAAAATTTTGGTAAGCTTTCCAGTGAGGACTTAATTATTCCGCGGGATTTGCTTTTACATCAATGTTGTTTTCTAGCTTGGACAGAATCTTGCAAAGGTACATTTGCTGTAATAACTTTTAAAGATCCCTACGCCCTCATTCGGTATGTCAGTGGTAATTAAAATGTTTGGCTTGGTATCATGCACATGATTAAAAAATTTATTTTTTTTACTTATTTAGAATAAAAGAAAAAACACTATTAAAAAACTTTTATGTCTAATTCAACATCCTACACTTCATCATTTTGTTATGATTTAAGTAAAACAATTACTATCTATTTGAATCCAATAAAAAATTTTACCGGTATCATATTCAGTTTGTTAAACTCATTCACATTTTATCATTTAATGAAAAATAAGAGCAATAAAAAATCCTTCCTATACAAATACCTATTTATTCGTTCAATTGATGAAATGGTATTTTTTATGGCCAATTCACTTTCTGTTTTTTATTTTTGCACCAACCAATGTCCAAGTTCTACTAGCTACATAATGCAAATATGGACAATATACTTTTATTTTTATGTTTCATTAGTAACAGTTATGTATTCCACTTTTTTGGACATATTGGCAACTCTTGACCGCTTCCTGATGATCAATTCAGCTTTCAAAAAATTTAACTGTTTCAAGTCTAAATACTTTTTTTACACAACAACATCTCTTCTAGGTTTGTTTTGTATTACATTTTATATTAATAGAATATTTGAGTTCAAAATTGTTTCCATTGATAATACCACCGACAAGTACCAAGTGGTTAAAGCACGCTATTTTTATGGCAACACAAGCCAAAATCTTCGCATATTAAATGCTTTTATGCGAGACTTTATTTCAACAATTCTCATTATGGTTTTGAATGTTTTGATTTTATTTTCCATGAAAAAAATGCTTAATAATAAAAAAATTATCTCTCAATTTTCCAAGTCAAATACCAAAGAGCGTCAAGCCACAATTATGGTAATATTAAATGGTTTTAAATTTACGATTGGTCATACACCAATTTTTATCTATTACCTAAATATAAAAACTTTACAGCAAATTTCATGTTTTTACGACTTGGCTCGTTTTATGATCGTTTTGTCCTACTGGTGCGGATTTTTCCTGTATTACTTTTTCAATTTGCAGTTCAGGCACACTTGTAATTTGATTATCTTCGGAAAGTTATTCTGCTTGAACAAAATTGATCAAACCAGTCAATCTACTTTTACTTATTTCAATTGAAAAAAGCCCATTAACTTTGCCATTACCAGAATTTGGCAAAGCATGCTACTATAGGTATTGGCGTTATCTATTATTTTGGCAATCAAAGAAAATAAGATCAAGAGACAGAACAAAGCCAGAATGGAAAAAAAATGATGTAATATGCCAATCAAAGTCAAACAGTTCAATCTTGATGATCACACTCGAAAATTGATATAAAAATAAAAATAAAAAGGCTTATTTATTTTAAATTTAGACTAAATTTTTAAAAGGATTATAATTATCTGTATTTTTCAAATAATTAGTTTATGTCTAATTTAATTAGTTTTTGTAAAAAAAAAATTAATATAAATTTTGTCAGAACTAAATAAAAAAAAATTAGTTATGCAACAAAATAATTAGTTTATGTTCAAAACAATTTTTTTTGCTAAATTTCATTAATTTCAAACTGAAATATTTTTAATCTAATTTGTTTGTACATTTTTACTCGTTGGTTAAAAATACCTTCAACTGATAATGGATTAGAGAGTAAAAAATAGGAGAATTAAATTGATTCATAATCTTAGATCTAGATTATCAGTAAATGTTTATCCGTTAAATGCTGTAAATATGTTAAGGCACTGGTCAATTGATTCCTTGAGTGACAAAAAATTTGTTGATAGTATTGATTATAGTGAAAAAGGTTGGAAATTGGCTTCAAGTTATCTTAATAGTGGAAAGGCAGTAATAAAGCGTCTTGGCCATAGTAATAGTTACGTATTAACTGATTTTATATACATGAGATTTGACAAATTAAAATCAAAATAATATTTAGCAAAAAGAAATAAAAATTGACTAATTACTTAGAATAAATATATTTAGACTAAACTAATTATTTTTAACAACTATTTTGTCAGAAAGTAATTATTTCTGAAATACAGGTAATATTTTCTCATTTTTAAACCATGTTTGACCCCAGGTATTATGTCTTATTTAGAATTTTTAACTAATATGAATTTAAAAAAAAAATCAGAGTTCCTACAGTACAAATCTAAAATAAGTCAACAGATAAATAAACAAAAAAAGAAAAATGTCTACTATCAGTATCCATAATTGATGAAAAACTCGTTTTAGCTACCAAAGCGTAGCCTTCGGCCCTTGCTCTATGGATAAACCCTGTTGTAGCTTATTATTACTATTATTATTTTAATTTAGATATTTTACCATATAAAAATCATTTAACGAAATAAACTATCTTGTTATTACGCTTTCAAAAATAATTTAAAAATAGATATTTATTTTTGTTTATTGCTAAAATAAAGTCTAAACTGCAACAATTCAAATTAAAACTTTATTTATTACCAAGTATAATTGTTTTAGAAAAAGTATAAAAAAATAAGTACAAATTATAAAAAAATAAAACCCAATTTGTTAAATTGTACAAAAAAATCGAAAAATTAAAAATGCCTATAAAATTTAATATTTAAAAAACATTTGTATTATATGGCTCGTTTTTTTCTCAAGACCTTTTTGGGCTTTTCTTCAATCTCCGGATTTAAATTTTCATCATTATCATCCTAAAAAAATCTCCAAATTAAAACACACAAAAATTAAAAACATTTTTCATACCTTTATTTTGTTCAAAGTTTCAATTAAATTGGAACTTTTTGCGCTAGATTTTGTCTTTTTGCCAGTGTTTGATGACACACTGCAAGTGGATAGTTCAGATGCGTTTGAAGAAGAGGCCTTAAGGTTGACCTGACGCGTCGGACGATCTAAAACAAAAATTATTTTCCAATTTAGACAAATAGAAAAAAAAAAGTCACTTCTCAATGGTTCTAGAATTGGTGACTTGGTAATCATTTCCGTTATTCTGTTCAAAGTGCTCTTCTTTTTGGTCTTGGATGCCTTGGATACTTCAGCTGCCTCTACTTCCATTTCATCATCTACATCTACAGATTTTTTGTTTTTTTTGCTTTTAGAATCCTTTTCAGGCTCGTCCAAACTGCTCTGGGCATCCACAGACTTTTTCACCTTTTTAATCGAGTCCCTGTCCTTTTTTTTCTCTTTGGCAGTTTCAGTTGATTCATCCACGGAGTGCTTTTTTTTAGTCTTGCTTACCGATGTCTTTTTTTTGCTCATTTCAGTTGCTTCTCCATTCTCAGACAAAATACTCATTTTGCTACCTGATTTGGATACTTTTTTCAATGAAGTGCCCGATTTTGACTTTTTCATCTTTGGTGGTTCACAATCAACTGGCATTTCCTCATCAATTATGACTGATTTTTTCGAATGCAGGGTTGGAGGAAGTGAAGCAGTTTCGCTTTGGCGATTTATGGCCGCATTTTCTGCCTCTAATTTGGCAACTTGTGTCTGATATTGCTGAATTAAAGTCTCTTTTTCTTTTTGCTGCTCGGCATCGAACACCAATCGCTCAATCTTGTTATCTTTAAATTGAATATCATTCATTAGGTTATTAATTTCGGTATCTTTATCCACTATTGATTGTTTAAGCTCATCAATTTGGACCTCAAGTTGTATTTTGGACTCTTCAAGTCGTTCAAAGGCCAGCTTTTTGGCCTCAAGCTCACTTCTGTACTCTTCACATTGGTCTTTGATATTTTTCTTCTCTTTCTCAGCATCTGACTTAAGTTTCAAGAATTTGGAATTAAAGTCTTCCAAAGTTTTGAAATTTTCGTTTGCTTCGGCTTCGAGCTGGGCTATCTTATCCTTGAGCTTTCCAATCTGCTCATTGGCCTCACTCAAGCTTTCCTCTTTCTCATTTAACAAAGATTGTAAATTTTTAGAGTTGACTTCTGCAAGCTTTAGTTGAGATCTTAGTTCGCTCTGAATCTGCTTATGTTCTGATTCGAGTTGTCGGAAAGAATCCAGCTGCTTCTTCAGTTCGTTTCGTAAGTTTTCGTTTTCATTTGATTTTAGGTCCATTTCATGGTTCAATGATTCATATTCATGGTTCATCATGCTCAAATCTTTTTTGTAGCTGTAAATTTGGTCCACAAATGCGTTATCAGCCTTCAAAATTAATCTGTTAATTCTTGAAAGTTATTAATTCCCAGACTTATTTTTAAATTTTTAATAAATGCATGAATTTAGATGGTTTTCTATAAAAATTGTCCAAAAATTAAAAAAATAGGTAAATATGGAAGAATTGTGGCTTGAAATGGTAAAATGGTCAAAGATTAAAAAATATCTATCTAAATGATCTTGTTCACCTCTTTAGTGTATTTCATTCAAAGCATTGTCTTATTTAAATCTTCTCAATTGATAATAAAACTTTATATAAAAGTATTTTCAGAATTTTTATAAATAAATTCAAAGATCATCGTCAAAAATCATCATTAAAAAAGAAATTTCTTATTAAAACATTTTTAATATAGTGACATATCTTTTAGCTTGGAAAATCATGCTCAACCAAGTATTATGGTAAATTGATAATTTGAAAATTTGCTCCTTAAGAGCCACTTAAGCTATGTTTGCCAAAAAAGGGTTGATGTATTTTACGAATATTGGATTAAAAAAAAAATAGTAAGCTCGAAATAATGAAAAATAAAGATAAGAATTAAAATTTTTGAAAATTTTGAAAAATTTATCTGAATATCTATTAAAGTTATGATCAACTGAATTGAATTACTCTTAATGTAAGACAATGTACCATGGCAAGTCTCGCGCTAAAAGCTAATACGGTCTTTGATCAGATTAAAAGAACAAACAAACTCTGGTAATGCTGACATTCAAACTCTCAAAAGTCTTAAGAAGAGCTACCAAATTAATCAATCGTGTAAATAATATCACCTATGAAGAAAGATTGAGAGTACTAAAGCTTTAAAGATTAGAAAATCGTACAGTAAAATGTGACTAGATCGAAATGTTTAAAATAATAAATGGTTTTAATAATATTAATTTGGACAATGGTATTAATTACGCGAAAATCTCAGAATTTGAGAATACCAAATACCAAAAGACTTGTATGTGAAATTAAAAAAATTCGCAGTAATGTTACATGTTGGAATGTAACAGCTCATTAGAGGGAAATAGCCCATTTACTACTACTGTATTTTTTTATTAAAATTGTAAATCAAACTAATTCTTAATTTTTATTTGAATTTTAAATAATAAAAATTTATTTATTGGGGCTGTGAAGTTCATTTCAATTCGATCGTTTCAATTCAGAAAAATTTGAAAAACTTTTTTACTATAAGGAATAATTTAGTTCTGTAAGATGCTTAATGTTAAAGCAACTTTGCTTAATCCAAAAATATATGTCTGCAAAAACTCTGCAAAAAAAGTGCACAATTGACTTGAATACTTTTTAATGGCGTGCAAAATGCATAAAATTGCAGATTATTTTGCAGACTTATTTTACTGAATTAAGCAAATTTGCTTATAATTGAGCATTGAGCATTAAATTTTATAGAACTAAATTATCTCTTTTAGTAAGATAGTTATTCAAGTTTTTCTGAATTGAAATGATCGAATTGAAACCAACTTCACAACCCCTTATTTATTGATTTCAAATCAATTAATTAAGAAATTTTCTCCAATTGAAATTAAAAATTAATTTTTTTTTAAACTAAACTCAACTTTTTTTACCTACACAAAAACCCGAAAATCTATCATCTTGATTTGAAATTTATCTTTAATCATAAAATTCTAAGCAACTCGATTTTTTTTAAAAATTCAAATATATAAACACGATTTCAATAAAAAAATTTATCTGAATTAAAAAAAAATCGGGTTACTGGTTACAACATTTGATTAAAAAACATCATCCTTTTAATAAAAAATTAGAATTTTTACTTTTTTTTTGATATCTGTCACTAATTTTGACTATTTAAAAAAATTCAAGTCTTTAACATTAAAATATTCATGAATTACGAATAATTAGTTAAAAATAAATCTTTTGATATGAGTTTAGTCAGAAACAAGTCAAGTTATGACTTTTGACTTAACATCAACTTTTTTCCTGCCTGAATATTCACTTTTGTTCCACTAGTTATAAAATCGTGACTATTAGAATATTTTTAAAAAATATTTTCAGAATGATAAAAACATAAACATAACTTAATTATCTAGTTTGTAATATATATTTTAACTTTTATCTAATTATTTAAATAAACAAAGCCTGAATGGGGCAAAGACCCAAAGATTAAACCAAAAAAATCTTAACCAAGCTTACATCGATCCCTATTGACTTCTTTTTGATGGTCTCAGTTTGCATGGAACAATTAATTCCTCCCGAGATCATTGAAGTTTGAATTTGCATCGATTGATTAACTCTGAACCCTGAGCTGCCAATATCTTTAATTTGTAGATCATCATCATATTCCATCATATTTGCATCTTCGTTTATCTCAGACTCATCATAGCCACTATGACTAAGCTTGCGTTTAATTGACCGATCATTATGTCCAGAAGAAACAGTTCTACTTGCCAATTCTTCCTTTAGCCTATCTATTTCAGATTTAAACTGCTTGATTTGTTCCTCATTCTCAGCCAACTTGGTCTCACAATTTTTTTTCATTTCCTCCAATTTAACTTTATTCTTTCTTTCATTGACCTGTTCGATGAAATTTATCCTCTCGGTCAAATCACGATCGGTCCTTAGTTTGTAATTTTCCATTTCTTTTTGAAAATAAGCTTCGGTGTCCTCAACTTTTTTTGACCATTTGGTGACCAATTGGTTCCTCAATTCAGCCTCGAATTTTGTCGCTTCTCGTTTAGTTTTTATGATGTGATTTTTCAGATTTTCGATCACTTGACAAAGTTCTGAGTTGGATAACTTTTGCAGTTTGGACATGTCCGCTGTGTTTTTGACTATTGCCATGGAAGTTTCGTTCAACAGTGTGCTCAAATCGGTCTCATTTATTGTCTTTTGAACTAAGGTTTTTTCGCCCTTTTTGGCACTTTTCATGACACTTTTAGGAGTTTTAGGGTTAATGCGAGTCGATTCGGCTTTTCTCATTTTGGAATGGTTTATGGTGATATTAGTTGAGTTGGTGGTAGTGTTCGTAGTTGTTTCCACAGTCATTTCTGTTTCTTCAATCTCAGTTTCTTCCACCTCTGTTTCCTCTTCAGTCTCTTCAATTGTTTCCTCTTCTTCTTCTTCAGTTTCTTCGCTTTCTTCGCCAACAGTGGTTTCATTGACAGTGGATACAGTCTTTTGCAATTTAGACTTGGAAACGCTTTCCTCTATCTCAGTCTCTTCTTCAGTTTCTTCTTCTTCATCTTCACTTGCGTCTTCGGAATCCTCAGTCTCCTCCTCGGACTCCTCTTCGTCTTCTTCTTCTTCCTCAGTCTCTTGGCAAGTTTCTTCGATTTCAGTCTCTTCCTCTCCAGATTCCTCTTCCGAATTCTCCTCTTCCTCACTTTCCTCTTCATCTTCCGAATCAGATACATGTTTGGTCTTATTTTGATCGGACTCCCAAGCGACTGTCAGGCGGCTATTTTGCTCCATCTTTTCTGGTTCAATTTTGTAGTGTATTTTTTCCTCATCATTTAATCCAATTTGGATTTGATTGGCAATGGATGAAAATTTCAACACATTGACGTTTTCATCAAAAAAATTTAAGGACGGATTTAGATTTACAATCATCTTGACCATACCACGGCCTTCAAAATAGGCCTGAAACAACCGAGTTAATTTATTTACACGATATGGAACTTGTAGTTGTGTGCCCTTACTTTAAGATAATAAAAAATATTATTTTCCAGTATAAATTTGAAAAATGAGAAAATATTTATTAAAAAAAAGCAATAATGATAATGTATAAATGATAACAAAAAATTAAAAAAGTAATTTTTGAAAAGATGAAAATGCAGAGAGATTTGAATCCCGTTTGAGAATGGCTAGAGGTATTGGAAATGGATTTGGTAGATGAATGTGAGAGATAAATATGAAGCTGATAGTAACAATGAGTTAGGGAATGTAGCACTTGAAGTAGCTACCTGTGAAAAGAATTTAGGTATGATAGTATAATCTGATTTGAAGTGGCGATTGCTCAAGTTAAAATTGCTGGTAAAAAACAAACAAGATACTTCTAACCAAAGCTTAAGCGAGCTTCTACCAGCAGAAAAAAATTAAATGCAAAATTGTATACATTTATGGTTAGACCACTCTAAGAGTTTGCTGATCTGAAGTCCTAGTAAAAAATGGAAGTGAATGCATTTGAACGGGTCTACCTTCTCAACTCAAAAAAACAATTCTATTCATTTTCAATTTTTTTTTTAATTTAAACAAGATGTTTTTATTTAGAAATGAATTTAAGAAAATAATAAACAAATTGTTTACCTAACTCAAGATAAACCAATTATTTATTCATTTATTGGCATTAAAAGAACTGTTTAAAAAAAAGTACCAATTTGACAAAAAAACCTAAAAGAGGTAGAGCAAAAAATGCGGAAAAATGGTTTTCTAGAGACTAATTTTTTTTAAATATCTTTTATTTAAGCTTCGAAATTTACATAAAAATTAAAGTAAAAATTTATTTTATTATAAATATTTTTGTGTTGAATAAAAACTTCTTTTAAGTGTTTTTTTATTAAATACAATTTTTTGTGCTAATCAGAAATTGATTTTGCTGAAATAGTATTTCCCATTTGAAATAGTAAAGGAACGTACTTGACGGTATTGATTTTGAGAATTATGGACTATGAATGAAAAAGATTGAGAGGAGATTTGATTGAAATGTTTAAATTAGCCAAGGGATTAGGAATAAAACTCAACTTAAGAGACTGAATTAAAAGCCTATTGTCTAAATCATTGAAACAAGGTCCTTCAATGGCATTAAAAGGCAAAAGTATAAAAAGTCCCTCAAAAAAATCTTTTTCCAGTTTCCAAACTTGGTTTTTAAACAGATTAGTTCCACACTCGAATAAGCTGCCTGAGAGTGTAGTAATATCCAAGTGAAACAATCGAACGCTTCAAAACAACTTTAGGTAAAAATTAAATCTACAGTACCACATTACCTAAAAGCAGTGTTGAGCACAAAAATATCAACTAACTTTAAAAACTGCCTTAATTATAAAGATATCTGATATTAGATTTGGCGATTTAAGCTATATGAAGATACTTAAGAGACTGAACCTAACAACACTGTCAACTAGGGGGAGACGTGGTGATCTAATACAAATGTCCAAGATCATAAATGAACTTGATGAGATAAGTTGGTACAAGGAATCAATTAGAAAATAAAAATTGGGTATAAGATAATAGATAATAAGGTTAATTTGGGACTATTCTTTCAATCTAAACAGATTGAGAAAAACAAAGAAAAGCATAATCGTCAAATAAGCTTCAAATCAAGAAATTCATTACTTTAATTGATTAAATTTTGAAGGTATTTTACCAAAAAAAAATTTTTTAATTTTAAACTGAATGATTATTTCTTAATAGAAAAAATTAAAAATTATTTTACCCTATTTTCTCAAATAGAAGAAACTTGCTTGTATTTCAATTAAAAATTATCCTTATTTACAGAAAATGTGTCTTGTTAAAATGAAAATTCTTGAATTATCTAATTAGCAAGATTTAAAACATAACTACCGTAATGCCTTGCCCCCTAATGCGGCATTTATCTTCAGAATTCTGGATTTTAATGCATGCATTTAATCCACTTTTTTTTCCAGATACGCTGCGACTAAAAATGCTGCAGTTAATGTCAAAATTTTGGTATAAATGCCGCATTAAATATGTAAAAAATAATAAAAATTTTTCATTATTAATTTTTATTTTTATTATTTTTTATTATTTTTTAATTTTTATCATTTTTTACATATTTTTTACTTATTTAATGCAGCATTTATACCAGAATTTTGACATTAACTGCAGCATTTTTAGTCGCAGCGTATCTGGAAAAAAAAGTGGGTTAAATGCAGCATTAAAATTCAGATTTCTGGTTTAAAGTGCAATGCATTAGGGGGCAAGGCATTACGGCAGATTTTTCAAGACTATTTTTTAGATCTGAGACCCTAGGTCAGTTTTCTATCAACAAAAATCCCATTAATTACATATGATTTTTTTTCACATAATGTTGAATAAGATTTAATATGATTAAAATGTCTTTGGAATACTATCTGTTAATAAGATTCTCAGATTTTTTAAAAATCAACTTAAAAAAATAGCACTTACTGTATTTTTTGATTTTGCATCATGGTTTCGATACACCGTGATAGCGACATCAATGAGGTATTGATAGATGAAGCCTCTTTTTGGGTTATACCAACTGCATTGGTTTTTGAAGACCTTTCAATGCCAGCTAAATCACAAAAGCTCAGTCTAAACAAACAAAAAAAAAATTAATTATTATCATCTCTTAAGAATAAATAGACACACTGATTGATATAAATTGTGGAACCAGTATTCATGGTGTTGTTTTCAATAGTGACCAATTTGAGGCAAAAAATGGCATGACTTCTGGACGAGGTCATGTTGATAGAATTGGACGATTTTTGAAGATTTTTTTCTCCATACTTTAAAACCTTGATCGCCTCTTTGGTATTAAAAACTGGTATATGATTCAATCCTTCCACATACGGTACTCGATTTATATCTTCCCTAATCTTAAGCTGAGGTCTCTCGTTGTTGGCCAGAGTTGTTCGGCTTTTTGTTGGCAAAGTGAGCAAATCGTATACATTATCATTATACAACTCATAAAAACACAGCCATAGGGCGTATTTTTTGTTAGATGAAATCTTTATTGTTGAGCCAAGTTCAAGAAGATTGGACGCCGAACTGGAATAACTAGAAATTGAGTCAAGAGAACCAAATTTTTTCGAGGACATCAAAGATCCACAAGCTTCTTCCAAGTCATTCAATGACCCGAACGAATCAGTTCGTTCAATTTCTTTGTAGTTAGAGAGCTTGAGTATTTGTTCCTTGAAATTTAGTTCTGTATTTAGTTCGGCCTCGGTGAGCGAGGATATTTCATTGAATTTTTCTGGTTTATAGGAATAGGCAGCCCGTTTGGCCTCCAGGCTGTCTTTAAGTGTATCAAAAAGAACGTCAAGGGTTCGCGGAATCAGTCCTGGGTTTTGATTGGTGCCTTGCATGGTGAATGTCTTGCCTGAATTGGTAACACCATAGCTGAATATAAGCAGATTGTCCCCGTTGAAAAATTTTTCCAAACAAGGATATATTGTCGCCTTGAAAAAGTCCTGTTGGCTTATATCAGGCTGAAAGACATAGGAAAAACTGTACAATGTGTTTGATAGATTTTGCATACTCTGCTTATTCTGGCAATAGACAGAATTTTTTGGAGGAATGAGCGAAATGGCAGTGTCCGAGTGAATTTTGAAGTGCTTCTGAAAAGAGAAAAAAATAGAATAAAAGACCTAATGTAGACATTTTAGGTATTTACAGCATTGTTTTGTTTGGCCATCTCTTGGTCACTGAGAGGCTTGAGTTTGAGAAATATGTGAATGGGCTCAGAATGGTTGATGGATCGAAACTCTTCTTCGTTGCATAAGTTTTTTTTCAAGTCATGGATATTGGTGGTTCCGTTCAAAGACTCTTCGATCTGGTCATGTTTGATTTCAGCTGCCTTTTCCGATGATGAACCCAGTGAGGACTGTGAACGCGAACTTTGCGATCCGTCCTCGGAGGTTTCTAAATTTGTCGTTTCATTAATTGTTTCGGCATTTTTACCATCGTTTACCATGTAACAATACGATGCTTCCATCGCTATTAATCGCTTGAGTCCAACTAATTTAAGCTTATTTTAAATTCAAGATATAATTTAAAAATGCTATTTTTTAGATATAATAAGAATTCGAATTAGTGTAGAATAATAAAATTTTAATTTTTTAAAATTTAGAGCTTAATAACATTGAACTTAGGACTTGTGTAATAAATTAATTATTCGCTTCTTATGTTGTCTTTAAATTGTAACCAAAAGCTTTCCACATTTTTTTCCAAATATAAATTTTTTTTTAAAATATTAAAAAAAAATTAAAAAAAAAACAGTAAATTTGACTGTGGTAATTTATTATTATTTTTTTAAGTTATGGACAATTTTTTTTAAAAAAAATTATTCAACTATTCAGAGATTATTTGTTTTCCTTAATCAACCTCCTAGTTGTTTTAGATTTTTCGATTATTCGATAAATCGACTTAGGGACATAGATAACTTCACATAAATATCCATTGAATAAGATTTAAATTTAAATTGAAAATTTAAACTGGAATAAAAACCCTAACAAATCGATGAATGAACAATTTATTTTACACGAATAAAAAATTACTACCAGTTTGTTTATATAAAATTAACAAAAATAGAAAATGTAGAATTTTGTCCATTTTAGTTCCTCTTTCAGCTTAATTAACTTTATGAAATATTTTAAGATATTTCTATAATTACAAAATTTACTATATAAGGTGCTGGAGCGCATGGTTAGATATATTAATATGGAGAATCTACCTGATGGTATTAATGATGGCTTTTCTGTTTTTGTAGTATTCCTTGCTAAAGCGTTTGCCTAAGTTGGTCAATCCAAAATAATCGCTCTTAGCTTCTTCCTCGAATACTGTCTAATGGATTAGCGATATCTGGCCTATAGGCAGCGTATGACAAGGGGATGTGACAAGGGAAGTCAGGTTTATTATTTTTCATAATCCACATTGTTTTTAAAGGAAGAATCTGGGAGTCACTTTTTTTAGTGACTGAAGTTCTTGACCCATATAAAAATCAAGACTAACTAAGAAACACCAACAGTCGGTCATTTAACAAGAACATTCAGGCCTTAGACTATCGAGATTCTCAAGACTTGGTATTGGGCAAATTTAGTAGCAGTTGTCTGGGACACCTCTGGCAAGAAGGATATAAATCATTTCGAAAATGTCCAGGAAAGAATCAGAAATGGGAGCTACGAGGCTCGACTTGAAGTCTAGTGATTTCAACAGTGTAGAAGAAGAATTGACTTGATTTAATTTTATTAAGATCTCAAAATTTATGATATCATAAGATGTCTGGCTAATAATGGGTTGTGGTCACTTTGAAAACGTAGTGAATTTTTAATTCATTTTTTTTCAAGATTTTAATCATAACTTAGTGAAAATAAGATAAATATTTAATATAATTTATTCCAAAGTACCATTTTACAGTAGTCAGATAAATATTCCAAAAACTCTTGAACAATACCATTCTGAATCATAGATGAAATCGACGAGTATCCTACGCATGTATTATTAACAATTTTAGATCAAAATCTTCATTTTATTTTGGCTTATGAAAATTTTTGTACTAATAAAATATTTGCAGAAATAATCAATTT
Source organism: Brachionus rotundiformis (assembly GCA_016802295.1). Taxonomy (NCBI): domain Eukaryota; kingdom Metazoa; phylum Rotifera; class Eurotatoria; order Ploima; family Brachionidae; genus Brachionus; species Brachionus rotundiformis. The sequence continues at coordinate 4,140,469 of JAESIW010000138.1, forward strand.
TCATTTGTTTTATTTATAAAATTATTTTTTTAGCTTTAAAAAATTTAAATTCAATTTTTTTCAATTTCAAGGTTAATCAACAGGCTAGTGACCATGTCATAAAGACCGATTAACACTCCATTTGTTTAAATAATAAATATATTTTACAAATTAAAAATAAATTGTTTATATAAACTATTTAAAAAATTAAAACATTGGAATATTTAAATTAAATTTTTTGAATTTTTTAAAAAATCTGAGAAAATTAGATTAATATTATTAAAAAATTGAAACTTAAATGTTGTAAATTTCAGCATTGATCTCTTGATCACAAAGGAATTTATGCCTTAAGTAGAAAAATCCAAAAGTTTTTTCACCATTTACTGATTTTGGTGTTGGTTCTATTAGATTCTCATTGTTCCTTAAACCTCTTGAGTCATTCTTCTTCTTAGATTTTCAGGAGAATTATAAAAGTATAGTGTTTTAGAAACAAAAGAAAGCATTCTATCTAGTATTATATGTTGGAATGCATATAAGCCATACTTTTCTAACTAATTATTAATATTATTAAAGTTATTACATCAAATTTGAACCTAAACAATTTAAATAATTTTAAATAATAACTCTTGGCCAATTTAAAATAAGGCAATATAAACGTCATAAAAAAATGTATTTTTAGAGAAGTTGATAGATAGAATAGTCTCTTAATGCTGAATATTTTTTTTTCACAACTAATGATATACTACATGCCTATTTAGAAAAATTTAGATTCAAATCAATATTAGTAGTAGTAGTAGTAGAAGAAGATGCTGTGGGGATTTTGTCCCGAGTAGTAGCGACAGTAGACGCTCTACTTTAACAGCCTTAGACCATTTTATAGCAATTTTAAATATATAAATAGTTAATGCTAATTTCTATATAAATATAGAATTGTAAAATTGCTCCCAAAATAATTTCTCTAAAAATAGTATTTGTTTTAAATAAATAAATAATAATTTCACAGAAAATCTAAAAGTTTATCTATTCGGTTTTTGAAT